>CAJHNH020008553.1:187500-349679 GCA_905116865.2 Candidula unifasciata | reverse complement strand
GTCATGTTTAGTTGAGAAAAGTGTCATGTTTGAGAAAAGTGTCATGTTGGAGAAAAGTGTCATGTTTGAGAAAAGTGTCATGTTGAGAAAAGTGTCATGTTTGAGAAAAGTGTCATCAGAAAAGTGTCAGTTTGAGAAAAAGTGTCATGTTTGAGAAAAGTGTCATGTTTGAGAAAAGTGTCATGTTTGAGAAAAGTGTCATGTTTGAGAAAAGTGTCATGTTTTGAGAAAAGTGTTCATGTTTGAGAAGAAAAGTGTCATGTTTGAGAAAAGTGTCATGTTTGAGAAAAGTGTCATGTTTGGAAAAGTTCATGTTGAGAGAAAAGTGTCATGTTTGAGAAAAGTGTCATGTTTGAGAAAAGTGTCATGTTTGAGAAAGTGTCAGGTTTGAGAAAAGTCATGTTTGAGAAATGTGTTTGAGAAAAGTGTCATGTTTGAGAAAAGTGTCATGGTTGAGAAAAGTGTCAGTTTGAGAAAAGTGTCATGTTGGAGAAAAGTGTAAAAGTGTCATGGTGAGAAAAGTGTCATGCTTTGAGAAAAGTGTCATGGTTGGAGAAAAGTGTCATGGTTGAGAAAAGTGTCAGTTGAGAAAGTGTCATGTTTGAGAAAGTGTCATGTTTGAGAAAAAGTGTCATGTTTGAGAAAAGTGTCATTTGAGAAAAAAGTGTCATGTTTGAGAAAAGTGTCATGTTTGAGAAAAAAGTGTCATGGTTGAGAAAAGTGTCATGTTTGAAAAGTGTCATGGTTGGAAAAGTGTCAAAAAGTGTCATGTTTGAGAAAAGTGTCTCATGTTTGAGAAAAGTGTCATGTTTGAGAAAAGTTGTCATGTTTGAGAAAAGTGTCATGTTTGAGAAAAGTGTATGTTTGCGATGTAATGTTGAGAAAGTGTCATGTTTGAGAAAAGTGGTTTGAGAAAGTGTCATGTTGAGAAAAGTGTCATGGTGGAGAAAGTGTCATGTTTGAGAAAAGTGTTGAGAAAAAAGTGTCATGTTTGAGAAAAGTGTCATGTTGTGAGAAAAAGTGTCATGTTTGAGAAAAGTGTCATGTTGAGGAAAAGTTTGAGAAAAGTGTCATGTTTGAGAAAAGTGTCCATGTTTTTGAGAAAGTGTCATGTTTGAGAAAGTTGTCATGGTTGAGAAAAGTGTCATGTTTGAGAAAAAGTGTCATGTTTGAGAAAAGTGTCATGTTTGAGAAAAGTGTCATGTTTGAGAGAAAAGTGTCATGTGTTCATGTTTGAGAAAAGTGTCATGTTTGAGAAAAGTGTCATGTTTGAGAAAAGTGTCATGTTTGAGAAAAGTGTCATGTTTGAGAAAAGTGTGTCATGTTCAATGTTTGAGAAAAGTGTCATGTTTGAGAAAAGTGTCATGTTTGAGAAAAAGTGTCATGTTTGAGAAAAGTGTCATGTTTGAGAAAAAGTTCATGTTGAGAAAAGTGTCATGTTTGAGAAAAGTGTCATGGTTGAGAAAAGTGTCATGTTTGAGAAAAGTGTCATGTTTGAGAAAAGTGTCATGTTTGAGAAAAGTGTCATGTTTGAGAAAAGTGTCATGTTTGAGAAAAGTGTCATGTTTGAGAAAAGTGTCATGTTTGAGAAAAGTGTCATGTTTGAGAAAAGTGTGTCATGTTTTTGAGAAAAGTGTCATGTTTGAGAAAAGTGTCATGTTTGGTCATGTTTGAGAAAAGTGTCATGTTTGAGAAAAGTGTCATGTTTGAGAAAAGTGTCATGTTTGAGAAAAGTGTCATGTTTGAGAAAAGTGTCATGGTGGAGAAAAGTGTCATGTTTGAGAAAAGTGTCATGTTTGAGAAAAGTGTCATGTTTGAGAAAAGTGTCATGTTTGAGAAAAGTGTCATGTTTGAGAAAAGTGTCATGTGTCATTCCATTTGAGAAAAGTGTCACCATTTGGTTTGAGAAAAGTGTCATGTTTGAGAAAAGTGTCATGTTTGAGAAAAGTGTCATGTTTGAGAAAAGTGTCATGTTTGAGAAAAGTGTCATGGTGGAGAAAAGTGTCATGTTTGAGTCACTTGGTGCCAGTCTGTTTGGCTGTAATCCAGAAAGGGGTTAAACAACAAACAAACCAAGAAACATGACATTCAACAACACAAATGAACACCTACAAGTGACAGTCAATTGTGTAGTCGTGGAGTCCTCTCCATGACTGTTGACCCCTGTGCACAAATACTCCCCGCTATCAAACACAGTGGCGTTCCCAATGTACAGATTGCCTCCTCTCTGCGACAGGCGCCAGTCATCGATGTTCAGAACCACTCCATCCTTCTGCCAAGTGAACTTCGGAGTTGGGTAAGCCTGGCTGGCCACACAGGGTAGCTCAACCGTGTCGCCTTGGCTGATGGTCACACTGGGCAGGCTGTCATCAATGATGGGCCTCACCCCACCAGCCGGGGGTTCTGTAAACAGAGCAAATCACATCAGATAAATACTACAGCAATGGCATTCACTCTGCATCATAAAGTCATTTTAGACTTGGTGGGCCTGAGACAGAGGTCAATTATAAAAATAGACCTCAATGTAGATTTGAATCTTAGACATTCAGGCTGGTAGACAAGCTCATAGATGAAGAGACAACAGATAAAATGGTTTGGACATGTGTCAAGATTACCACCAGATAGTGAACCTCAAAGAGCCCTGTTACTTATACATAATGGAAGCAGAACCAGAGGTCGACCAGGCAAGATATGGATAGACGGAATACCTGAGGCCGTAAATACCAGCATCTATGCACACCAAGGTTCGCACCTAATGCCTCTTATGCTGAAAAGTATGACTAGAGGAGGGGGAGGAGAAGAGGAGGAAGAAGAAGAGGAGAAGAAGAAGAGAAGAGGAAGAAGATGAAAAAGAAGAAGGAGAAGAAAAAGCAGTAGAAGAAGAAGAAGAAGAAGAAGAAGAAGAAGAAGAAGAAGAAGAAGAAGAAGAAGAAGAAGAAGAAGAAGAAGAAGAAGAAGAAGAAGAAGAAGAAGAAGAAGAAGAAGAAAAAGAAGAAGAAGAAGAAGAAAAAGAAGAAGAAGAAAAAGAAGAAGAAGAAGAAAAAGAAGAAGATGAAGAAGAAGAAGAAAAAGAAGAAGAAAAAGAAGAAGAAGAAGAAGAAGAAGAAGAAGAAGAAGAAGAAGAAGAAGAAGAAGAAGAAGAAGAAGAAGAAGAAGAAGAAGAAAAAGAAGAAAAAGAAGAAGAAGACAAAGAAAAATAAGAAGCAAAGGAGAAGAAGAAGAAGAAGAAGAAGCTCCTAGATACTGCACTACCATGGCTAGCACCCCCCACATTCCCTCAAACAAAAAACCCCACCTTTTCCCCCCATTAAAAACACAGTCAAATAAAAATAGGTGTGTATGTGTGTGTGTGTGCGTGTGCGCGCGCCTGTATGTGTATGCATCTATGTATACTTCAGCACACAAATATATGTTTTAAAAAATAAAATACTTAATTCAAACACACATACATCATATAATGTTGGCAAACTATCAGCAATCAGTGCAGACTAACCAACCGAAAAAAATGCGTTGACAAAGTCGGATGTGTCTGCCAAATGGCCTAACTATCACTCTCCTGTAAAGAAACTTAACAAAACTACATCACAACCAATAAATATGGGAGCAATGAAAGCAACAGATTTTACCATGCAGACGTAAAGATGCAACTTTGCTAGTTCTGTTCTCCCCGGTCATGACGTTCCTGGTGACACAAGTATACAGCGCCAGAAAACCGGTGTCCTCCTCTTGGACATTACGAATGTGCAACACTCCATTCCTGAGTATGCTGATTCTGTCGTCTGTAGAATGAGGACAGACATGAGGAAAGTTTATTACCAACACAACTGCATGATTGATGTATTGTGTGATTAGTGATTAGTAAGGATTATCATCACAGCACTCCGGACAAATCCATAGGTGCTCCGATCTCCTCCTCAAAAGCTTCACAAGTGTAAAATTACTGATGACGCCTGTTCTGTGTTGATTAATGAAATGTCTTGACCCCTTAGTGATGATGATGACACCCGTGATGATAATGACACCGATGATGATGGTGATGATGATGACACCGATGATGATGACGATGATACCGATGATGATGACACCGATGATGATAATGACACTGATGATGATGACACCGATGATGATGACGATGATACCGATGATGATGACACCGATGATGATAATGACACTGATGATGATGGTGATGATGATGACACCGATGATGATGACGATGATACCGATGATGATGACACCGATGATGTTGTGACACTGATGATGGTGATGACGATGTCACCGACGATGATGATGTTCACGATGATGACACCGATGATGATGACACCGATGATGTTGTGACACTGATGATGGTGATGACGATGTCACCGATGATGATGATGTTCACGATGATGACACCGATGATGATGGCGATGATGATGACACCGATGATGATGTGACACCGATGATGATGTCAACGATGATGTTGATGACACCGATGATGATGGTAACACCGATGATGATGGTGACACCGATGATGATGATACCGATGATGATGATGATACCGATGATGATGATGATGATACCGATGATGATAATGATGATACCGATGATGATGACACCGATGATGATGGCGTTGATGATACCGATGATGATGACACCGATGATGATGGTGATACCGATGATGATGATACCGATGATGATGATGATGACACCGATGATGATGACGTTGATGATACCGATGACGATGGTGACACCGATGATGATGGTGACACCGACGATGCGGCTGCTGATGATGACACCGATAATGATGCTGGTGATGATAATAATTATAAAAACAGTAGCAGCAGTAGCAACAGCAGCAGTAGTGATAGTTAAAAGAAGCAGGAGTAAGGAATGATTAAAAGAAGTAATTTAACGTTGTTTGGAAGTAAGGACTATGGATATTCTTTGCTCACCTGAGTCCAGTTCCCTGTCTCCTCGGGTCCAGCCGATGACCTTGACATAATCGGTCACGTAGAGAGGGTTGATCACACAACGGAGCACGGCCGTGCTTCCCCGCATGACCCACTTGTCGTTCAAGGCCACCTCGTAGTTGGTGTACTGCTCAACCAGAACTGTGGATGAACGAAATCGTTGCAGTAAAAAAGGAATTAAAGTGCAGGATGTTTCCTTGTTTCCAAGCCTTATGAGCATTAGACATACAAGTTATAGTCCGTTTCAAAAGTTGTGCACAATTTTAAAAAAGTTATAACTCATTACCTGTTCGTCATTAATTTTTTTTAAATTTGGCAAGCAACCTGCTAAAAATTATGTACTAGCAAAAAGTAAAGTAAATGACCCTTGTCCACGCCTTTAGGTGTATAGGGCATATAGGGCTAGACCTACATTTTTTATAGACCAATCGACACAAGATGGGTGATGTGGTCAGCATCACACCGGTCGCCTTTACTTCCTGGGACTGCACCCGGTACCCACTCAAGGCTGGGTCGACCTGGGAGTCAAGGTAACTTTTTGAAGAAGTCTGGCTCCGCCAGGGAGCGAACCCACGACCTTCCGATCCGCGGCGAGCGTCTAGCCACTCGGCCACCGCGACTCCCCCATGTACTAGCAGGGACAAACAATTTATAATGTAAACAAATACAGAGTTTTTGTTTTGCCTGCCTTGCTGCACATGAAAAAAAAAAAAAAGAGACACCCATTCAAAGCATTCAGTTAGAGTGCCACGAACGTTTCGAAACATCATACTGCACATGTTTTAGAGGTAATCCTTTCGGCCAACGACGTTGCCTTCAGATGGTCAATCTTCAGCATTAGCCTCATGTCAGTTGGATGAACACAATATTTCAACGTATGCTGGATAGGCTATCAAAATAACCACCTGACATCGCTGCACAAGTGAAATGATTTCCAGAACAATCTCCACGAGAGTTGTCTAAAGGAAACGATTTGTGTCAATTACTCTATATTCTACGTCAATTACTATATACTCTACGTCAATTACTCTATATTCTACGTCAATTACTATATACTCTACGTCAATTACTCTATATTCTACATCAATTACTATATACTCTACGTCAATTACTCTATATTCTACGTCAATTACTATAGACTCTACGTCAATTTCTCTATATTCTACGTCAATTACTATATACTCTACGTCAATTACTCTATATTCTACATCAATTACTATATACTCTACGTCAATTACTCTATATTCTACGTCAATTACTATATACTCTACGTCAATTACTCTATATTCTACGTCAATTACTATATACTCTACGTCAATTACTCTATATTCTACGTCAATTACTATATACTCTACGTCAATTTCTCTATATTCTACATCAATTACTATATACTCTACGTCAATTACTCTATATTCTACGTCAATTACTATATACTCTACATCAATTACTCTATATTCATTTTCATATAAAATTACTACACAAATTATTAGTCCGACAAACGGATGGTAATTTGCCACTGCTCTCTAAAAGTTCGACTTGTGATACTGGTGTCGAGATCAGCGTAACGTGGCCTGCTGCCAAATCGTCTGCGGTTGGAATCAAACCAAGTATCTCGGAATTGCGAAGCACACTGGCAAAACCTAAGCCACTGAGGCAAAAATCAAGCACACAGTCAACTAAAACAGTAAACGGCCCTATCTACGCTACTGGCCTAGAGGGCCTTATCTGCGCCACTGGCCTAGAGGGCACTATCTATGCCACTGGCCTAGAGGGCGCTACGCCACTGAACTAAAGTTATTCTCTTAACAGTAAACGGCCCTATCTACGCTACTGGCCTAAAGGGCCCTATCTACGTCACTGGCCTAAAGGGCCCTATCTACGCCACTGGCCTAACGGGTTCTATCTACGCCACTGGCTTAAAGGGCCCTATCTACGCCACTGGCCTAAAGGGCCCTATCTACCCCACTGGCGTAGAGGGCACTATCTACGTCACTGGCCTAAAGGGCACTATCTACGCCACTGACCTAAAGGGCCCTATCTACGCCACTGGCCTAAAGGGCCCTATCTACGCCACTGGCCTGAAGGGCACTATCTACGCCACAGGCCTAAAGGGCCCTATCTACGCCACTGAATTAAAGGGCATATAATACTAATTTAGCATTTTATAGACCAATCGGCACTCGTGGGATGATGTGGTTGCTTTGACCCTGGCCGCCTTTACTTCCCGGGACATTATTATCTGATACTCAGTTCAGGCTGGGTCGACTTGGGAGGCCCTTCCCTCCACCCCCACCCCCACCCGTCCTCTTGAGTGTATAATAGAGGAGTTAGAAAGGCAGAAATAGAAGATGTGTGTGTTTGTAATTGAATTTCCACCGGCTGACAGGAGGAAGAGAGAAAGTGAGGTAGGCAGAATGACTGAGAGAGAGAGAGAGAGAGAGAGAGAGAGAGAGAGAGAGAGAGAGAGAGAGAGAGAGAGAGAGAGAGAGAGAGAGGGGAGAGAGCGGTGCTAGAGAGAATAAATAAATTAGAAGGAAAATGGGGGAAAAGAAAGAGTGACAGAGATGGCGAGAAAAAAAGAGGATGAGAGTTAAATAGAGAGAGAGTGAAAGAGAGGAATAGGGAGAGGAGTGAGTAAGTCAGTCAGTAAGTCAGTCAGTAAAGGAGGGAGTGAGGAAATGAGGGACCAGGGATAGATAACAGAAAATACTACAGATTAAAAAAAGGGGAACTTATTTCAGATTCAAGGCAACAACAGAAAAACAATAACAGATTCAAGGCAACAACAGAAAAACAATAACAGATTCAAGGCAACAACAGAAAATCAATAATTTTAAGCCAACAACAATAGAAAATCAATAAAAAAAGGCTAAAAAATTAACCCTGAACGACAACACAATAAAAACATTCTGAGTGACTTACACACCAGGAAAGAAAAATGCGAAAACGAAAACAGACGACCGCAATCAGCGTAGTGCATCAGAATTGCTCCCAGTGCTAAAGGGGCATAGCACATTGCGAGAATAAAGCATAAATCCATTACATTAATCATAGCTGACTCTGGATGCGCTGGGAAATGATAATAGCAAAATGATTAAAAAAAATAAAATTAAATGAAAACAAGCACTGATGATAATGTAGGAAAACGGCTGTAAACCGAGGTTTCTTTTTTTCAAGATGTTCGAGTGTTAATATAGAACAGGTCAGCCAGTTCAGATAGCCTAGAGTTACAACAGACTGTAATGGGAGCATTAAGACAACGTTGGTAACTCAAAAGGCAGCAGATGGGGAAACTTTGCTAGACCATAAATCGATGGTCTCTCAGCTAAAGAAGAACTGGCGGGAGGACGAAAGTGGCTGTTTACCGCTCTACCTATATACTAGTTCTGACCTACATGTGTAAGTCACGGGCAACGACAACAGCTCACAGAAAGGAGCTTCAGGCCTCAGAAATTAGTTCGCAACCCGACAATACATCAGGATCTTGGGCCTTACAAACTCGACTGGATCAGTCTAAAATTGACATAACTGCACCCCCGACGTTCCCACACGTGCTCCGTCCCTCATTCAACAGTTAACGCAGAGTCGACATGTTAGCATTACCAGATGTAATCTAATTAAAAGTCCGAAAATTACTTTCTTTCCGCTTCTGTTCTGTTGCACTATCCATTTGACCCAAGACAGTCGTCACCATGTTTTGAGACGTCTGAATGTTAATATGAATTGGGTAAAACTAACGTTAGTCTACCCATTTACACACTGTTACACACTAGCTCACTTCTGATTGGTCGAACTTCAGCCTAGGTCACTTCTGATTGGTCGACCTTCAGCCAGCTCACTTCTGATTGGTCGACCTTGCCACAAAGTTACGGTGGTTTTCCACAATGCCGTTGATATCGCTCGTTGTATATTTCAGCATGCCAGCGCTTTTAACACTCCAAACACATCGACAAACTGGGTCTAACACAAAGCCCCTTTAAAGAGTGACGAAACCTATGTCACAGGCATTTTCTTTCTCAGAAGAAAAACGTAAATGCAAAACAACCCAGAAAGCAAACAACAGAGCGGCACACCCGTAACCTGTAGGAAAGTAGACCAGCCTAACAAACTTGTCAATGAAACGTGACCTACTTTTTGGGGGAGACTAACGTAAAACTAACCCAACTGTAAAAGGGTGGGGGGGGGGGGGGACGCGATAAGTCACAGTTTGATAGGTGAGTCTGTGAACAGGTTATGTGCTACGAACTGACAGGTAGAAAGTTACATTGGAGTAACTGCAGTTTTGTCCCTTGAGTTTTCCAGTTGCCGTTTGTGTGGCATGTTTTGCGTACTCCTGTTGATAAGTTTGTCACTGCAAGGTTTGGGTGAATTATGGTGTGGTCTTGTGTCAAGGGACCAATCCCTACGGTAGCCACAAAGGCCATCCTGGGTCACCACAAAACGTCATGGCAAACGGGGCTCTGGTAAAGTTGCGACAGACATAGCAAACCGGCAGTGGAACTATTATCGGTTAAGAGAATAACATAACCTTTGACCGGTTAGGGTTGTGGAGGTGTATCGATGGAAGGACTAGCACATAAAAACCGCCATCTTTCTCTGTCTTTCGCTTGATGAATAAGTGTATAATAACTTAGTCCTGTCCATTTCTTGATGTTGTCATTCTAGATTCTTCTTTGCCCCCCTCTTCTTGAACCCCCCCCCCCCTCCCCCAAGTTCCTTGAAGTACAGTCTTTGCAATCGAATCATGTCTCCCCACGTGCCCAAACCAAGCTAGCTTGCGACTTTTCACCACTGCCAAGAGAGGCTCCCGATGTTCCACAATTTGTATATTTTGTCTCTGACATATTTACTAGTGTTGTGTTCTAAAGACAACACAAAGATACATAAACGGACAGATGAAACAGTATTCAGTTATGGCAATGTTAAACGGAGACTTCAACAGCTCGATGTGTCATTGGTCGAGGCAGTCAGAAGAAGAAGAATCTGTTTATCTCCCTTGACACCCGAAGCATTAACACAGGAAGTTCTCTTCTTCTTTTGTTCGCCTAAAATAAGTTGTCTATATCAGCAAATTTGACTTTCGTATAAATTTCACGTCGGCTCTGTGGCTTAGTCGATGCAAACGCTTTGTAATGCTGGGGTGCCAGGTTCGATCCCAGCTGCAGGCCACGCGCCTTGCGTTGGTTTCGATAGTGGTATCAAGAAAGCCGACCATCCAGAAGCAATGGCAAACTACTGGACGTAAATTTGCCTAAAGAAACCACACAACAGTCAGGGGCTGTTAGGGTTGGTTCTGCAACGTCCTGTAAAGGATACGCAACTAACCTTCAATAAATTTCACTGTCGTTGTTAGTTCATTCAGTGGTCCATAGAGTTTACATTCCACTGCTGTTATTTCTGGCCAAAAGGTTTGCCTGAATGTGTCAAATTCGGTGCAGTCCTGAAGTACATGCTTTGCTGTCCACAGGTGCACATGGCTGATACGCGTATCTTGAATTTTGCATACATGTTGTTACGTAATCGGTGGTGCCATGTTCTGAGGCGAAAGAAGAAGAAGAAGAAGAAGAAGAAGAAGAAGAAGAAGAAGAAGAAGAAGAAAAAGAAGAAAAAAAGAAGAAGAAGAAGAAGAAGAAGAAGAAGAAGAAGAAGAAGAAGAAGAAGAAGAAGAAGAAGAAGAAGAAGAAGAAGAAGATGAAGAAGAAGAAGAAGATGATGATGATAAGACTTTGGTCAGAACGGTCTGTTGTATTTGTGCGCGACTTTCCCATTCCCTACAGCTAATAATGGCCGAGTACTGCATTATGAAGTCCCAACCACTTCCTGCCGAACGCTCGTTTCAACGGAAGTATTCACATTATTCCCCCACGTTGAGCCGAACTTAAAGAGAATCCCACAACACGTGCCCGGACATACGGCGCCAAATCTTATATCTTCGCAGCACGCGCCAGCTACTTCCGCAGAACCCCCCGATTAACAGGCAGACATAAATGTCCCCTCACACGCGACCAACGCCCACCAAACGCGCCTAGGCCTCACTGCAGTCACCAGCACTCACCCAACAATTGGCCTGATTGTGCCCGTAAGCAGTCAGATGCAAATTGAGAATCAAGTTGTGACAACAGCTCTTGTCACTGGCGATAATTAAATTAAAAACAAAAACCTGTTCTGATTAAATTCTCCACCCGAAATTCTATCTGTCTTCTATCCGGATCTGCCTTAAAATTATGGTTGCCTATTTTCATCTTCACCATCATCATCTTCATCATCATCAACATCATCATCGTGTTCTTTTTAGCGTTCACTAACAGTAAACTGAAAGTACGGACTGTTCGTCCACTTCTGGACTTTGGACTTATTCCAGAACTTGAGTTTTGCGTGACCTTGTAAACCTCGTTCTAACTTATGCAGACTGTTGGTTTTTCGCCTCTCCGGCAGATACACTGTGAATTCGAAGTAAATATTTCTAACTAGTCGCCTTTTACGATATACTTGTTTGGGGGTCTTTTTTGCGTGGACAGGATGCCCCCCCCCCCCACCCCGCCCTCTTAAACCCACAAGAGGAGCTGCGAATTTTAATACATTCTCCTTTCTTTAGGGACATTTTCTTCAAAAGCTCACATAAAACTCATTGAGGATACAATATAATAAAACTTCGATCAACCGTCACGGTCTCAACTAGGGCTGTGTCAGATAACAGAATAGACGGATAACAGAAATCTCTTTTTCTTCTTCTACTTTTTTTCTTTTCTTTTCTTTTCTTTTATTTTCTTTTCTTTTCTTCTTCTTCTTCATCTTCTTCTTCTTCTTCTTCTTCTTCTTCGCTTTACCGGTTGTAAGCTCCAGCGGAAAGTTCTGGTTGTTTTGATTCCTTGCTTCTCAGGCAGATGCACTCCGACTTTGAAGGAAGCTCCCAATTAGTCTACTCTTACGACATGCTTTTGGGTAGGCAGTGGGTCTATTTTTGTTTTCCCTATATTAGGGCCCCGTAGCCCAAACGGGAAAGACATCTCTCATTACATATGCACAGTAACATGACTTCACTGCGGGCTTGGCACGAAAATAAAATACACAATTGTTGAACAGTAAATAATACTGTACATCTTCTTCTGTTTCTCCGTGGTTTTTGATTGTTGACACTCTGCGGTGCAGACGACGAAGGATAACAGAAACTGGCGATTAAACCAGTGACGGTTAATGGAAATTTTACTGTACGATTAAAAAGATGGCTTCTGCATCGAGTGCTGGAGGTCCTAGGTTCAAGCCCCTATGAAGGCTAGGATTTTTTTCGCGTGAACTTCTAGTAAGTTCTACTGATCTCTGGGTAGTAAGATCGGACGCCCGTATGTATTGCTGCGAACGTAAAAAATTCCCTTGGCTATCGGAAATCGAAAAGAGTAGCCTAACGGTGCTACCCGAGCAAAATTTTGATTTTAAAATCTACCCAAAGTATTTTTTAAATCCTCGCCGGCGCTACAGAGTTCGTGCACTGCGCTGAGGTTCTTTGCACTCAGGCTTGAGTTAAAACTGTGACCTGATACCTGGTATTGAAAACATTGTCATATTTTGACCTCACTGTTGCCCGGTTGTTCGTATTGTGCGCAAACATTTCTAATTTTGACCTGAGTCAAGTCTATTTCGACGTTCTGTCAACTAGACATGGTAACAACAGAGTTTACTTTCAATGTTTACATTGATTAATGTGTACTCTAATCAACACTTCTTGTCCCTACTTCTATGACTTCCAGATAATAACAGTGAATTTGTTTCCTTTTTTTTTTGTCTTCGCAAAGACCAGCGGTTGTCAACCTGCAGGTAGCGACCCTTTGGGGGGGGGGGGCGGGGGTTGAACGACCCTTTAACAGGGGTCGCCTACGACCATCGGAAAACACATATTCATTGAAGTTATGAAGGAAAATAATTGTCTGTGGGTCGCCAAAACATAAGGGAACTGTAAGGTCGCACATTAAACATTTTGAAAGCAGCTGGCAAAGACTAAAGACCTTTTAAGATCTTTAAATGAAATGAAGCAGTCACATAATTTTATTGTAAAATCGTAAAACAATTTTCTGTTTCCAAATAGTCGCCCAGAAATGGGGGGGGGGGGGGGATCAGGCCTTTCGAGCCCCCCCCCCCCCCCCCCGAAAGTTTAGTATTGGTCACCCCCCCCCCCACCTCACCCTACCCCCCCCCCCAATCCTGCCACCTCTAAGCATATTTTCTTTGCGTCAGCGCCAATGTCTCTACCATCAACAGATTATTGCCTGTTAGCTCGCACGACCTCTTGTGCTTTCTAGAAAATCAAGATGGTGTCTCGGTTCTGTCATTACTAGAAGGAATCTTCCCGCGAAAATGATTACAGTTCAGGTTACGCCAGTCATCTCGTAGAATGAGCCAATCACTGCCGGCCATCTGACACCAGAGACCAATCATTACTCGCCAGACTCCAAGAAGGGACCAATCATTGCTCATCGTCTTACAGCATCGACCAATCGCTGAACACCAGCGGTCAAGATGACGTGCGACCTTGAATAAGCCGTGCCCTCAAATTTTGGGCAGAAACCTGTTAATTTTTTTTTTCTGGAATTTTCTACCTCAAATTTCTGTTCTTTGTCCAACAGAAAAAAGAAGAAAGAACAACGAAATTCCCCTTCGTCTTAATAATCTGTTGAAATGCTGAGGAATTTTATAAAATGACATTAATTTATTCCTTTTTTAAACATCAGTTAATTTTAGGTTGATGGATTATATTTTCGACTTGTACTTTTCACCAGTAAACAGCCATATCTGTTTTGTTATACCACGATGGGTGTCAAGGTGACATGGTCGATAGTGTATTTATTTGTGAGGGCAGTGGTCGGGATTCAAACTCCAACAGCTGTAGGATTTGATCTTCATTTGTCTGGCTCTTGGATTCCTTCAGCTACAAAGATAATTAACAGAATGTGTAAGAATGTCCTGGACATTTCTTCTTCTTCTTCTTCTTCTTCTTCTTCTTCTTCTTCTTCTTCTTCTTCTTCTTCTTCTTCTTCTTCTTCTTCTTCTTTTCCTTCTTCTTTATTTTAACACGTTTGTTAAAGGGCGGTGTGGGTGCAATATTCTCTAGAGAGCTGAGAGATAGAAAGATATATAGAAACAGACAGACGGACGGACGGACCGACGGACCGACGGACGGACGGACCGACGGACCGACGGACGGACCGACGGACGGACGGACGGACCGACCGACCGACCGACCGACCGACCGACCGACCGACCGACCGACCGACCGACCGACCGACCGACCGACCGACCGACCGACCGACCGACCGACCGACCGACCGACCGACCGACCGACCGACCGACCGACCGTCCGACCGACCGACCGACCGACCGACCGACCGAAAATACCGACCGACCGAATGACCGACCGACCGACCGACCGACGACCGACCGACCGACCGACCGACCGACCGACCGACCGACCGACCGACCGACCGACCGACCGACGGACGGACATACATACATACATACATACATACATACATACATACATACATACATACATACATACATACAGACAGACAGACAGACAGACAGACAGACAGACAGACAGACAGACAGACAGACAGACAGACAGACAGACAGACAGACAGACAGACAGACAGACAGACAGACAGACAGACAGACAGACAGACAGACAGACAGACAGACAGACAGACAGACAGACAGACAGACAGACAGACAGACAGACAGACAGACAGACAGACAGACAGACAGACAGACAGACAGACAGACAGACAGACAGACAGATAGATAGATAGATAGATAGATAGATAGATAGATAAATAGATAGATAGATAGATAGATAGATAGATAGATAGATAGATAGATAGATAGATAGATAGATAGATAGATAGATAGATAGATAGATAGATAGATAGATAGATAGATAGATAGATAGATAGATAGATAGATAGATAGATAGATAGATAGATAGGCAGAAATACAAGCAGCCAGGCAGACAGACAGAAAAATAGACAGACATACATATATATATTCTACTTTTTTTTCAATTGACTATAACGTGCAGCCTAGCTTGCAGTGACAAAGATGCCTTATATTTGCCTTGGTCGGAGCCCTTGCGGTGACAAGGCATCAAAGACAGCAAAGTGCGAAGGCGCTAATGAATTGCACGTGACATAAGATGGACGATCTGGGTGTTGATGGCGTAACGCAGGCGAAACCTGCGCAACGTGTGGCCATCTTGCTTTGTTGTGCCAACGCACAATGAAGTTCCGTGCATGGTGGAATTCTGTTAGAGACTCATCGACCAGCACATGCCGTTGCTTTTCACATGCGACCACATCCTTCTTTACATCCCAGTCTTCTCAAAATTTCTGTTTTGTTCGCAGATGGCTGTTACATTAACCCTTGCGTCGCTTGCACAAAGTAATCAATCTCGATCAGGCACAGCTGAAGTAATAACTATAGCAGGGTGGGAGTTAAAGTAATGTTTAAGATGACACTGGTTATTACTGTCCTAGAAAACCTAAATTATTACATAATTCAACTTAGAGGTTCCACTGAGAGCGACGGAAAAGCTACACAGAGATAAGTCAGAAACAGTTTTTTTTTTTTTTTTCTGGTCGAGGAAATTAATTACATCAGAGAAAAATGATTTCTTTCGGAGAACATCTCATTCTCCTAACCTCACATCTCCTCCTCATCCTTCTTCTTCTTCTCCTTCTTTTTCTTGTTCTTCTTCTTCTTCTTCTTCGTGTTCTTCTTCTTCTGCTTCTTCTTCTGCTTCTTCTTCTTCTTCTTCTTCTTCTTCTTCTTCTTCTTCTTCTTCTTCTTCTTCTTCTTCTTCTTCTTCTTCTTCTTCTTCTTCTTCTTCTTCTGCTGCTGCTGCGCTGCTGCTGCTGCTGCTGCTGCTGCTTCTTCTTCTTCTTCTTCTTCTTCTTCTTCTTCTTCTTCTTCTTCTTCTTCTTCTTCTTCTTCTTCTTCTTCTTCTTCTTCTTCTTCTTTCTTCTTCTTCTTCTTCTTCTTCTTCTTCTTCTTCTTCTTCTTCTTCTTCTTCTTCTTTTTTTCTTCTTCTTCTTCTTCTTCTTCTTCTTCTTCTTCTTCTTCTTCTTCTTCTTCTTCTTCTTCTTCTTCTTCTTCTTCTTTTTCTTTCTTCTTCTTCTTCTTCTTCTTCTTCTTCTTCTTCTTCTTCTTCTTCTTCTTCTTCTTCTTCTTCTTCGTCATCGTCGTCTTCTTCGTCTTGTTCTTCATTTTCGTCTTCTTTCCTCTTCGTCTTCTCCCTCCTCCTTATCCTATTCCTCATACTCTTCTCTCCATTGAGCACCCCGCTTATAAAATATGGGGGGGGGGGGGGCTCAACGGATTTAAGCTTTGCTCAAGTGTGCAATAATAATAATTATATTACTGTTATGTGCCGAATAGTAAAAAAACAAAGGCTTGAAAAGAGAACGTTTTCATACGGTCGGTTGCGGGGGGTGGAAACCTCATGTGGTTTAAGCCTTGTTTAAGTCTGCAGTAATAATAATCATTAGCATGGGCCAAAAAGAAAAATGCTGATAGATAAATCTGGCGATCCCTCTGATCAACATCTGCACCCTTGGACAGAAGAGGGTCGGCTAAGTGAACATTATTACCTATTCAAAGCAAATGACAATGACATATTAAAATTATATTGAATGTGACAACAAATGCTTAGACCTAAAGGAAGGCCCAAAAAAAAAACACACACGGAGAAAGGAGCTGGAGAATGAAGTTAGAAAGACGGGGAGGACATGGGGAGAGCTCTATGCAATGGCGAAGGATAGAACGACTTGGCGTGAGTTGGTTGGGGGCCTATGCTCCATTGGGGATAGAAAGGTATAAAAAGAAAAAAAAACGAAGAATAGCATAGTTATATGTGTTGGTGGGCGAGGGCGTTAAGGTGTCCAGAGTCCCCAGGTACAGCTGCCTATGGCGCCGACGGAGATGTAACTGGAGATAAATTAACTCTTTTTTTTTTAACTGATCCAGAAACCATGAGTTGTAAACTCTTTGGCTCGGTACTATGGATATGGCAACCCTTCGGCCTTGATTCCATGACGGATACCGTAAATCTGGGAAATATGTGGCTTTTCTGCCTAACCTGTGCGCGACCACAAGAAGTTTGTCACCCGGTCGCCGCGCAGGCTGGTTTAACCAACTGAGCTAGCGAGCCGGGCTGAGCAAAGTAATATAAAGGACCCTTTTCCAGGCGTATTGGGCATATAACGCAAAACATATATTCGATAGACCATTTAATACTGGGTGATGTGGTCAGCATGATGCCGGCCGCCTTTACGTCCAGGACTTTACTTAGTATGCAGTTACGGCTGGGTCGATCTGGTAGCCAAGGACACCTAATTACAACAACAACAAAAAAAAAAAAATTCCGGTTTCGTCAGGATCCGAACCTTCGACCTTGAATCCACAGGCGAGCGAGTGTCTGGCCGCTACATTATCACGGCCCCTGCATGCACCTAATCTATTTTCTTCTTCAAAGCACTACCCCCCCCCCCCCCCTACTCCCCTCACCCACCACCGCCCGCTTTTTGATCAGACCGAAGACCACTCAAAAGCGTAACTTTCTATATTAACACACTATAGAGTAGATTTCCTACCATAGTATCTTAATTTCATTTTCAAATCAAATCAGTTATTTTTCTAACCAGGAGTAAGACCGACATTTCATTTCATATTCCGCATCGGACAAGAAAGCCAGGAAATTTCTTCCTCTTCGTGGGACAGGACATAACCCCCCCCCCCCCCCCCCCCGCTCCCCAACCCCACCCCTACCCCATCACCTTTACACCATCATTCATTTTAGCAGGCCAGATTTTTTACATTCTCCAAGCTGAAACTCTTTGTTCACCATTTCTAAAACAAACTAACCGACTTCGGCCGTCTTCAAATGGTAGCACCCGATTATTTGATCCTGCTTCCATTTCCAATTTGGTTTAAATTGTATCCCTAAAAAGAAGAAAATCTGACTTCAAACGAACTTTAAAGCTATCGGCCACAGTTGTGTTCTTCTTTCAATGATGTATCCTAGGAGTTTATTTTAAGCCATTAAGCGATAACAGACAATTTAAATGTGTTAAAAGGACATTATGTCCGGATGTAAGGTTTTTATATAGTTATTTAAAAGTTAAATGAAGTGAAATAAAGTTAAATACGATGAAGCTTTAAAAAAAATTTATCTTTGGCCCTATCTGCTTCATATATTTTGTCTTTAGCACTGTCTTACCAATGTTTGTCAACTCAAGCAATCCCGTGCGGTAGATGTTCACTTACAACGGGGACATCTGGTCAGCAGGAGGGGCGGCACCAGTGTATGGATTCCACACGGACATCGATTACCTCTTTCCTAGTTGGCAGGCTCTATTAGGATGATCGGTTACTTCCTGCTCCATAACAACTTGAACATATGGATTTTTCATTTTCATGTAATAAGTATTGTCGCCGGAGCTATGGAGCACGCGCTCTGCGCATGAGGTCATCTTCAGCAGGCAGCGAATTGAGAGAGTGAAGAGGAGAAAAGGGGGAGATGGTGAGAGAAGAAAATTGCGGTTGAAGATGAAGACGGAGCATGCAGTGGAATGCCCCAAGTGCTGTGATGTCAATTCTTGACGCAACTCAACTCATCTACGATACAAGTCCCCTAAAACGCCCCCTCTAACAACTTCGCGCTGTCAGAGGAAAAGTTTCAATTCTATTTTAATTTCGCTGCTTATGCCGCTCCCATTACGGTGCCGCCTGATGCGGCCGAGTCTCTGTATCACAGCAACTGAGCTTAAGTGTAATATTCTGTGACTTTTACTGAGTTAAATAAACACAGCTTTAGAGCAGAACAAGTTAAGTAATGGCGATACAAAAAGTAAGAGAAGAACAGCAATTGGCAAGCTTTAAAGAGATTTATACCACTTTTCAGATGATAGTGTTATATTCGAGGAGCGGCTCCCATGTGGGAGACCTGGGTTCGACCCCCGTAAGGTGATGGGGCCAAATTAAACATCCACACCTGTACTGTCTGTGGCTACAGCACTAGCCGTGAGGCCCTAAATTATCAGACCTCTAACCCCCATGTCTACATCGCCCCAAACGAAATGGTACACACAAACAGTTGCATCAGACGATATGGGTTAACAGGATGACTTGGTCTCAGGGCACAATCGTGATACAAGCATCAGCCAGATGACATTGTTGATCGTGTAAATCGAGCTCACCGGCACGGCACACGATCTTGAATTTGAAAAAAAAAAAAAAACCATTATTATTACGCATAGGCAGTTCAACTGAGAAACAACGAATGAAATGGTTTGACCAACAATGCCAGCAGCAAGAGTGTATAAAAAAAACAAAACAAAGGTTAGTTGCGTATCTTTTACAGGACGTTGCAGAACCAATCCTAGCAGCCCCTGGCTGTTGTGTGGTTTCTCTAGGCAAATTTACGTCCAGTAGTTTGCCATTGCTTACTGGACGGTCGGTCCCCTGATACCACTGTCGAAACCAACGCAAGGCGCATGGCCCGCAGCCAAGATCGAACCCGCCACCTAGGCATTACGAAGAGTTCGCATAGACTTAGCCACAGAGCCGACAGCAAGAGTGTACAACCTGAAAATCGAAACACCAAGAGGCAGGGGAAGATCGAGCAGAATATGGATTGAAGGAGTCACTGTTACCTTGAGACTGCATAACATCACGGCATATCAAGCGACCGAGCGCGCCCTAGGTCGGCTGCCGACACCTAGTGGCAAAAGCAGACATTGACAACATAAGAAGAAGAAGTTCAATTGGTACAGCGGACCCTTGTTCTCTTGCATGAGAGTAAATAAGCTTAAAAAAACAATGAGTGGCCAAGTAGAGTAAATATGGATTCCAGCACGTGACCTTCCCATAATTCTATGTACTTCCTTAGTGCAACCCCCCGCCCCTTTTCCATTCCAGTTTTATTTTGAGATTACTTTCGTTAACAGTAATTACGAATACGGTATCTTCACAATGCCTTCATTTGAAACGAAACAAATAAGAAAAGTACAAGTTGTAAACGAGAAATATAACACGTTGTTTCGTAATATTCCTGTGATTTGGCTTTTTATGTACCAGCTGGTGTTTGTTGACATCATCATCATCATCATCAATTAGCAGGTCGTTTGCAGAACGTCGCTCTCATCACGGCACGCCTGAAAGTCTCTCCGGTTTGGTTTATACAATAGATCAACATCATGGCACAAGTGTAGTAACATATAAGTGCGGCATTCTACTTCTAACTCAAGCCTGGGTCAGAAGAATCTCAACAACGTGCACGAACTCCGTAGCACCGGCGAGGATTCTGAAATACTTAGAGTAGATTTTTAACTACAGATTTTGCACGGGCAGCGCCGTTAGTCAATTCTTTTTTATTTCCAGTCTCTAGCCAATTCCTCCACCCAAAAATAACAATAAATGATAAAAAAAATTGAAATGTCACAAATTTTGAATATCTAGGCTCTATAATAACCAGCAATGGAGACTGTTCGACAGAAAGTAAAAGGAGGATGGCCTTGACAACGCAAAGATTGAACAGCCTTAAAAGTCTATGGTTAAGTACCAGCAAGGAGAACAAAATTAGAATTTTGAGAGCATGCATCTTCCCTGTGGCTACATACGGATGTGAGTCGTGGACTATCTCTCACTCCTTAAGAAAGAGAAAAGGGGCTTTTGAGCTGAAATGCTATAGAAAGATTCTCAGAATATCTTGGACAAAGAAGAGGAGAAATACTGACATCTTGGAAGATCTGAACATCAAGAAAGAATGGCTAATAAACAGCATCCTGTCTCGGAAGCTGAACTATTTTGGTCATATCAAGCGCCACCGTGGATTGGAAAAAATTATAGCAGAAGGCATGGTACCAGGAAGGAGGGGCAGGGGCCAACCAACACGAAGATGGGCACAGGATATAAGTGACTCCTTGAGTAAGAAAGTACATGAGGTGGGAGAACTGACGAGAGACCGAGTTTCTTTCAGGTAGACCGTGATGAGAGCGACGTTCTGCACAGGACCTGCTACATGAGGATGCAGCCAATTCTCCAGCCCTGTGTGCTTTCACAGCTAATGCATCTACAATGTTCTGTATCCACTTTCGCAGTGGTCGGTTCCTGCCTCGTTTCCCGGAAACTGTACCCACCTTGATTAGTTGCGTATCCTTTACAGGACTTAGCAGAACTAACCCTAGCAGCCCCTGGCTGTTGTGTGGTTTTTCTAAGCAAATTTACGTCCATTAGTTTGCCATTGCTTCTGGACGGTCGGCTTTCTAGATACCACTGTCGAAACCAACGCAAGGCGTATCGCCCGCAGCTGGGATCGAACCTGGCATCCCGGCATTACGAAGCGTTCGCATCGACTTAGCCACAGCGCCGACGTACTCACCATTACTGCTGATATATTGAACCTTCGTCGCCTCCTTTGATGGATATAATTTCTCGCTATTCTGAAGCCCCACCCAGGCTGTTTCCAGGGGCGGCAATCATAGCCCTATGGTTGAACGCGGTTTCCGGGAACGCTCCACAGGTGGTCCGCACCCGCAGGGTGACACTTTGTGTCACGGGGTGTTTACCGTTCTGTGTGATGTCCTGCTGGGATATCATTTACTTACTTACTTACCATTGCCGCTCTATCCTAGATAACTATGACGTTTAACGTGGTTAAAATACCTCAACTTTCGTCAACAGGATGCTGTTTACGAGCCGATTCTCCCCGATGGCCAAATCATGTAGAATGTCTGTGGGTTTTCTTCTTCTATTACGTATCGTTATTGCAATCACCATCATCATTACCATCAACATCATCATCATCTATTTGGTTAAAATCAATCATAATGCAACATGTCAAATTTTAGGGTTTATGTGGTAAAAGTGTGTGTGTGTGTGTGTGTGTATGTGGGTGGGAAAAAGGGGGGGGGGGGGGGTTTAACTTGTCCATTCAGCATAGTTTTTGTAAAAGTGCTAACGGCCGAAACATTTCATTTGTCTATTATTTTTATTTCCTTCAGCAAATGTCTTATCATTCCTGATCTCACCAAAACGTCTGTAATTGATTGTTTTTGTTTAAACATACTCGCAAACTGCCAATCCTGACATCCGACCCATGTCTCACCGAGGCCCCTTATGCTGGCTATTATTTCTTCCAAGCAAATGAAAGTATTTTCTGCTCCCGGTATGTAAACATTAAACGCAATTTTCAGTTGATACAGTGAAAACAAACACACGAAAACACCTTAAAACAAACGGATTCATTTCTATCACGAAAGCTCAGAAACGAGTTTTCATTTCTTTGCAAAAAAAAAACAAAAAACAAATCGGTCGAAAAAGAAAAGAAAATCGTTAAAAAATGGCCGCAAGTCCGAAATGCCCCAAGTCAAGGTCACCTAGTGCCCAACTGCGCATGTGCACTGACGTCAGTACGGAACTTGATTGGTTAGCAACAGTCACGCGACCTCATCAATATGCAGGAAGACTACCAGGGGCGATCGCGGCCGTAGTTTAAACCGTCCTTCGGCTATTACTGCTCGATTCGATTTCTATCCAGTAATCTTCATTTCTGGAGGGATTTCTGTACTTCTCCCCTCTCCCTTGATCATCTCCCTTCTCCCTGTTTTGATTCGGAAAAAAAAAATGTTGACAGATAAGATCGTTGGAAATATCCGGCAAAACAAGAAACGGAATTTATGTCGGAAAAACCGGTTATTTGTCAATATAATTCCGTTATGATCAAGTATCAAAGCCAGGGCAGATTATCAATATTTCCTTCGTCTTCAGTTGGGGAGATAAATGAAATTAAAGAATCAGTATTAACCATAAATTAAGAGGAGCAGGAGGGGAGAGATAAGTGTGTATGTGTGTCTGTGTACGCACGTGCGTGTGAGGAGAGAGAGAGAGAGAGAGATAGAGAGAGATAGAGAGAGAGAGAGAGAGAGAGATGGAGGCGGGAAGAAGGAAGAAAGAAAATGAGTATAAAACATGTGTGTGTGTGTGACAGACAGACAGACAGACAGACAGACAGACAGACAGACAGACAGACAGACAGACAGACAGACAGACAGACAGACAGACAGACAGACAGACAGACAGACAGACAGACAGACAGACAGACAGACAGACAGACAGACAGACAGACAGACAGACAGACAGACAGACAGACAGACAGACAGACAGACAGACAGACAGACAGACAGACAGACAGACAGACAGACAGAGAGAGATAGATAGAGAGATAGATAGATAGATAGATAGAGAGATAGATAGATAGATAGATAGATAAGATAGATAGATAGATAGATAGATAGATAGATAGATAGATAGAAGAAGATTGAGAGAGATAGATAGATAGATAGATAGATACTGATAGACAGAGAGAGAGAGAGAGAAAATTGATAACAATCATCATGTACCAGGGTTCCTTTGCAGACGTCGCTCTCATCACGGTCTGCATGAAAGAAACCCGGCCTCTTGCCAGGATCCCCGCTGATGACTGATGACATACCTACATCGATCGATGACTAGCACAGAAAGAATATCGTTTCTCTAAAATTGAAAAAATCATCATGTACCAGTTCCTTTGCAGAACGTCGCTCTCATCACGGTCTGCATGAAAGAAACTCGGCCTCTTGCCAGCATCCCCGCCTTGTACAATTTCCTACCCATCGCCTCTATTTACAATAATGTTTACGGGAGTGGGGGCGGGGGTGGGGGGGGGTCAAGGGGGGGGGGCGCCGTCGTGATGTAGCTCTCCTGCGGGTTTAAAAAGCATGAGTTCAGGTCTTAAAGGAGCTTCCCCCCCCCCCCCCAGGTCGACCCAGCCTCAGATGGGTACCAGGTATATTCATGGGAAGTAGAAGCAGCCGGCGTGATGTTGACCATATCACCAGTCTAGTCTAAAAATATAGGGGTAGTCCTATATGCACCAACACACCTGAAGGTGCGGAAAGGGTCCTTCACATTACTTTACTTCACATTACTTTACTTCACTTTACCTTACTTCACATTACTTTACTTCACTTTACCTTACTTCACACTACTTTACTTCACTTTACCTTACTTCACACTACTTTACTTCACATTACTTTATTTCACATTACTTTATTTCACATTACTTTACTTCACATTACTTTACTTCACTTTACCTTACTTCACATTACTTTACTTCACTTTACCTTACTTCACACTACTTTACTTCACTTTACCTTACTTCACACTACTTTACTTCACATTACTTTATTTCACATTACTTTATTTCACATTACTTTACTTCACATTACTTTACTTCACTGTACCTTACTTCACATTACTTTTCTTCACATTACCTTACTTTACTTCACATTACCTTACTTCACTTACTTTACTTCACATTACTTTACGTTACTTTCTTTACTTCACTCACATCGGGCTATTTAGAATGGGATAGGGAGCTGCGTGGTCTCGAGTTGAGTGCTGGAGGTTCCGGGTTCAATCCCCGGTAAGGGCTGGGATTTTTTTCACGTGGACTTGGACTTCTAGTAATTCCCCCTGTTCTCTGGGTAGTGAGACCGGACGCCCGTGTGCATTGTTGCGCACGTAAAAAAATCTCTTGGCAGTTGGAAATCGAAAAGAGTAGCCTAACGGCGCTGTCGGGGCAAGATTTGGAGTTAAAAATCTACCCAAAGTATTTCAGGATCCTCGCCGGTGCTACAGAGCCTGTGCACTGTGCCTCAGAATGGGGTAGCGAGCCAGAGGATTCACGGCCATACTTCGCTTTACTTTACACACAGACCAGAGTAAGTTATTATTCTACGCCTTTGATCAGGACACAATCGACTCCACAGCCACATGTACACAAAATTGAAAATCGGTGAATCAGCCATGTGTACGTGTGGACTGGCACCTGAGACAACAGATCATGTCCTCCAAGACTCTCCCAAATGCAACATATCAAGGCAAAACTTCTGGCCAAGAGAAACATCGGTGCAAGTCAAACTTTACGGGTCACTGAGTGAATTTTAAAAGACACTGAAGTTCATACTAGAGACAACACTGCAGATATAGATAATCTATTTCAAGCGAACGAAAGAAGAAGAAGAAAAACTTTACACACGATTTGAATTTAGATTCGTCATAACCCGGACACAAATAACCCATTATTAGAAAATTGGTTAAATTTACCAGTCAAAACTTCCGATTTAGACACAGAAATATTGATGTGGCAAATTTAATCTACAAGAATTCAAAAACTGGAACAATTGAAAAACAATCTCAAAAGAATAAATCTACTATGAAGAGGCAGAATGGGAAAGACGTTTAAGAAATCAGGAAAAGAATAATCTCAGGGACAATCGATCGGCTCAACAACGTGTGTATGGAGTCCGCAACGAACGGTTGAATTATATTATGTGACACAACATGCAACTATGTTACCGTGGTTACTAGTTTGGACACAGACCGCTGCGTCATTATATTGTGTTTGTGTCTTATGGAGAATTGTTAACTTCGCTCCTAGTAGATTAGACCGGAGGGAGCCGGTTGCTGCCGGAGTTTCCGTTGTGGTGATGGTGGTGGGGGAGGAGAAAGAGGATTTATATCGCTGTGGTGGTGGTGGTGGTAATAGTAGTAGTAGCAGTATTAAATATAACTAAAAGTAGTACTAGCAGCACCAACAACAGTAGTAGTAATGATAGTAGCAGTAGTAGTAGTAGCAGTTGTAGTCGCAGCAGCAGTCTCAGTAGTAGCAGCAGCAGCAACAACAGTAGCTGTATTAGTAGTGGTAATAGTCATGGTAATAAAAGTATTAGCAGTAGCTGCAGCAGCATCAGCAGTAGTTAGTTGTTGTGGTAGTGGTGGTCGTAGTAATCGTAGCAGTAGTAGTGGTGATGGTGGTAGTATTAGTAGTATCGATGGTTGTCGTAATAGTGGCAGCAGCAGTAGTGGTGGTAGAAGAGTAGTAGTAGCAGCAGCAGCTGCAGCAATAACAGCAACAACAACAGTGATACTAAAAGTAATAACAACAGTTGTAGCTGCAATGGCAGTATTAAAAGCAAGAGCAGCAGCTCCAAAAGGAAAAAAAGGGCGGGGGCGGGGGGGGGGGCGATAGACAAGAAGTTGGGGTAAAGAATATTAAATGTTAGATTAAGTATCGACATCACAGCTCTCGGGACACCCCCCTAAGCGCTCCGTCCCCATCTTTAGCAGCAAGCGAAAAGTTCAAATTCCGATGGCACCAGTAACTGATTGTATATCTGTCTCGCCCTTTCCCTGAGTGTTGAGCGTCGGCCAGATCCCCTTGTAATTTCTCTTAATTTGTTACTTAGGGTAAGGAATTAAAAGATATAGCGGAATTGCAAATAGTGTACAAAAAACGCTCGCTTTGGTTCATACATGTACAAAAACATATATGAACGTAAGAAAAGTCATAGAAAGAGAGAGAGAGAGAGAGAGAGAGAGAGAGAGAGAGAGAGAGAGAGAGAGAGAGAGAGAGAGAGAGAGAGAGAGAGAGAGAGAGAGAGAGAGAGAGAGAGAGAAAGAACGAAAGAACGAAAGAACGAACACACTTTATATTCAAAGGGTTAAGTATTGGGCAGGCAGGTTCGCCTAACTTTCAGCCATTCTTCCTTACACCATTTTTTCCATACATAAAGTAATAGTAAATATAGATAGCACTGAAGTATGCAATACTATCACTGGAAGGTGCACATTTCTAACTACGGTAAACCGTAATAGTTGTAATAAATCTAGGGAAAAGGTGCGCTACTTGTAAGACATTTTATAAAAGATTCTATGCGAGCACGTAATCTATGCTCAGATAATATTCGAACACACACACACAGAGAGAGAGAGAGAGAGAGAGAGAGAGAGAGAGAGAGAGAGAGAGAGAGAGAGAGAGAGAGAGAGAGAGAGAGAGAATACGTGCGTGAAATCTTTAGATTCACCGTAACGGTGTATGAAAAACTGCAATCAAAAATACCAGGAAACAAATCCGACAATATCCAGCTGCCTGTATGTTGACACTCGCTAACCTTTCCCAATGTCAACAACCTGCTTCTGATATTTGGAAATCCATATTTAACATGAATCCCCAATTAGGATGAGTCACGGTCGTAAACAGTTTATTTTTTAATTTTTTTTTTAAATTTCTCATAGGAAATGCAAACAGGGTTCATAAATACTGACTGTAATTTCATCTGCACTGTTGTTCTAATTTATTTATCGTCTCAACCATTGCCGTCGTCGTCGTTATCATCACCTTGTTTTGTCGGTTTTACCCAGGGATACCACACTATCTGGATCTGAAAACGCGAATTCCACTTATATTTTAAGCTGAAAACGGGACATCCCAGGGCGTCAGTAGGTAGGGCGTTGCGCACGCGCACTATAATGATGGGGTGCCGGGTTCGATCCCAGCTGCGGGCCTTGCGCCTTGCGTTGGTTTCGACAGTTTTATCATGAGAGCCGACCGTCCAGGGAGCAATGGCAAAGTACTGGACGTAAATTTACCTAGAAAAACCACAAAAGCCAAAAAATGCTGGGGTTGGTTCTGCAACGCCCTGTAAAGGATACGCAACTAACTTTTATGTGCAAGTACTGATAGCAACTGTTCTAAGCACAGCCCCACAGAATCTGTTAGAGATCACAAAATAAGGAAACGCGTGATTGCTCAAGCCAGTCGACAAGACACTTGATAATGATGACGAGAAATCAAACTGGAATAATCATTTAAAAACAGTAAAATCTGAACTACTGGCTTGATATAAATGCTTCTTAAATGGTATTTAATAAAACCGGCACTATAATCTCTCTCAAACGTATCAATTATTCAAGCATATACCCAGGGACTACCACTAACAACGAGCCAGATCAGTAGTGCACCGGTGCACTGCGCGTGCACAACCCCTTCCTGCTCCACTCTCAATAAGGAAATGCAAAAAAGTATTCCCAAGTGACATATGGGAAGTAAAAGTAAAAGTTAACGGAACAAACCATATGAGTCTTCTTCGTCCGTATGCAGTGATTTTGCCGGGCTGCATGTCTTCAACAGTCAAAGTGGCTTCGATCTGAATGTCGGCGTGGGTAGGGATCGATAAGGTTTTGATTCTCTCTGTCTTTCTGTTTCTTTCTTTCCTATCTGTCTGTCTGTCTGTCTATCCGTCCGTCCGTCCGCCCTTTCTTTCTTTCTTTCTTTCTTTCTTTCTTTCTTTCTTTCTTTCTTTCTTTCTTTCTTTCTTTCTTTCTTTCTTTCTTTCTTTCTTTCTTTCTTTCTTTCTTTCTTTCTTTCTTTCTTCTTTCTTTCTTTCTTTTCTTTTCTTTCTTTCTTTCTTTCTTTCTTTCTTTCTTTCTTTCTTTCTTTCTTTCTTTCTTTCTTTCTTTCTTTCTTTCTTTCTTTCTTCTTTCTTTCTTTCTTTCTTTTCTTTCTTTCTCTTTCTTTCTTTTTCTTTCTTTCTTTCTTTCTTTCTTTCTTTCTTTCTTTCTTTCTTTCTTTCTTTCTTTCTTTCTTTCTTTCTTTCTTTTTTCTTTCTTTCTTTCTTTTCTTTCTTTCTTTCTTTCTTTCTTTCTTTCTTTCTTTCTTTCTTTCTTTCTTTCTTTTCTTTCTTTCTTTCTTTCTTTCTTTCTTTCTTTCTTATCTTGTCTGATAATGTTTAATTTCTGTTCTGAAGTTTGGTTCTCTCGTTCTTGCTAAAATTGCATAGTTTTTTTTAAATTGTTTCTTGTCAGTCATGTATTTTTAGTAATGGACGGAATGACTGACTGACGAACAAATAGACAGATGGACAGACAAGCAGACACAAAGACAGACACACAGAAATATATAGATAGACAGATAGACAGACAATCTATTTAAGTATGTTCTCGTCCGAGTGTGTGTGTGTGTGCGCGCGCGCATGAGTGTGCGTTTGAATGTGCATGACGCCTGGCTCTCTAGTGTAGTTGGCTAGACCGGATTGCGCGGTGACCAGGTGACGAACTCCTTGTGGTCCGGGTTCACTCCCGGGGGTAGGTAGAAAAGCCACATTTCTCCCAGATTTACGGTATTTAAAATGGAATCAAGGCCGAAAGGTTGCGATATCCATAATACCGAGCCTAAGGGTTAACAACTCATGGCTTCTGGATACTAAAACAAACCCATTTAACAGATTGGGGAGAAAACGGACTAAGGTAAGAGGGTTTGCAATGGGAGGAGGGGTGTCACTGTTGATACTTGAAAAAAATGGGGGGGGGGGTGGAACCATCCCTTTCATTGCATCAATGGGAAGGGTTACTTCGGCCTCTGACCCGGGTGTGCTTCTTTGTACGTGCTTGCGCAATGCATTCTGGGTCGGGACATCCTCCAAAGCCAGCTCCGGTTTCAGTCGTCAAAAGTGGTTCTATTTAATCGTTGTACACAGGCCGACACACTCAAATATTCTTTCACTCGCTCACCGAATTACCCTGATACTCCTTCAAGCATTAACTGCCTTCCTCACTCACTCATTCACTCACTCACTCACTCACTCACTCACTCACTCACTCACTCACTCACTCACTCACTCACTCACTCACTCACTCACTCACTCACTCACTCACTCACCGATCCATGCAAATATTCTTCCCCATAATCACCGACTCAAATACTCGCTCACTCACTGAGCACCCACTGGGCAAAAATTTGCCCACTCACCGCCTCACTCAAGTATTAGCTCACTTAAATATTAGTTCACTCAAATATTGGCTCACTCAAATATTAGTTCACTCAAATATTAGCTCACTTAAATATTAGTTCACTCAAATATTAGCTCACTCAAATATTGGCTCACTCAAATAATAGCTCACTCAAATATTAGCTCACTCAAATATTAGCTTACTCAAATATTAGCTCACTCACTCAGCATGTCACTCAAGTATTCGTCTACTCACGTCATGGTCGATCAGGGAAGGGGGAGGGGTCGGAGAAGGAGGAGGAGAAGAGGAAAAAGAGGAGAATAAACAGTGGAGGAGAAGAATAAGGAGAATGAGGAGGAAGTAGTAGTAGAAGAAAAAGAAGAAGAAGAAGGAGAAAAAGAAGAAAAAGAAGAAAAAGAAGAAGAACAAGAACAAGAACAAGAAGAACAAGAAGATCAAGAAGAACAAGAATAAGAACAAGAAGAAGGAGAAAAAGAAGAAAAAGAAAAAGAAGAAGAAGAAGAAGAAGAAGATATTGCAAACAACAACGACGACAATAAATAGGGAAAGTTAGAAGATGACCTGTCACTTACCAGCCCAGACGGTGACGTTGTTGCTGATGATGGTACCCGCTGCATTGGTGGCCAGGCATCTGTAGGATCGCTTGTGGATGTCAGCCCTGAACTTTGACACTTTGAACGGGTGGAAGTACAGTGTGTTGTTGGGCAGGACGGTCAGGAGTTCAGGGACGCTGTCAAGGGCCGTTCCATCTTCTTTGATCTGCAAACAAGGCAGCAGATAATGAACACATCTTCTTACAATACATTTTTGATTATGCTTCCATGTTTAGTTCCTCCGGTATTCCAGACTTCGATGATAAGTTCCTTCAGTATTCCACACTTCGATGTTAAGTTCCTCCAGTATTCCACACTTCCATGTTAAGTTCCTCCATTATTCCAGACTTCGATGTTTAGTTTCTCCAGTATTTCAGACTTCGATGTTAAGTTCCTCCAGTATTCCGCATTTTCATGTTAAGTTCCTCCAGTATTGCACACTTCGATGTTAAGTTCATTTAGTATTCCACACTTCGATGTTAATTTCCTCATAAGCGCTCCGTCCCCATCTTCAGCAACCAGCGCAGTGTTCCAGTACCACTGGTGCAAGTAGCATCATGATTATATGTCTGTCTTGCCTTTCCAACTACTGGACGTAAACTTGCCTAGAAAAACCACAACAGCCAAAAATGCTAGTTGGTTCTGCAACGTTCTGTAAAGGAAATGCCGGGTTCGATCCCAGCTGTGGGCCATGCGCCGTGCGTTGGTTTCGACAGTGGTATCAGGGAGCCGACTGTCTAAAAAGCATTGGCAAACTACTCGATTTAATTTGCCTAGAGAAACCACACAACAGCCAGGGGCTGCTAGGGTTAGTTCTGCAACGTCCTGTAAAGGTTACGAAACTAACCTTGCCTTTCCTCTGAGCGTAGATCATCGGCCAGAACCCCTCGTCACTCCCCGCTGCATCACTCTCACCAAACTGGAAATCCGTTTGCTCCTCCTAATTGTACACGCTCTCCCACAAAGCCCTAACCACGTCTGCCTTATTATGCATCACTATCTCACCAAGTTGTGCAGAGCTAGCCAGTTTGTTCGCCTCTTCATTTCTCAGCACACCGGCGTGCACCGGAAAAAAAATCCAGACAGTACTCCGCACCTGTAAACTCCGCAGCGAGCCATGTCACTCTGCACGAAGCATGCCTGTCCTGACCTACCTCAGCATGTTTTCTTAGTCAATTAAAATCACGATATGTGTGTGTGTGTGCGCGCGCGCGTGTGTGTATGTGTCATGTCCTCTAGCCAGCGGAAAGCTACAGTGACCGCCTCAACCTCCAGTCTAAACTGGATGTTGCGGTATCGTATGCTTGGTTCTTTGTAACAAACGTCGCACGTTAACTTTTTCTAAGAAACCTCAAGCACTTCTTCTGCCTCTTGACACTGAACCGTCCGTATAAATAACTACATTCTCTGAGCCAGCATTATCTTGAATATGATACACTCGCATATAGCCAGGGGAGAGAGAGGGAACAAACAGCACAAGAACTACAGACGACAGTAGACAAAATGAATGACTGGAGTCAGAAAGGAGGGCTGTCGTCCACCCAGAAAAGTCGTCTGCTTTGTGGTGTTCTATAGTCAACAGGATTGTTAGAGTTCTGGCCCCAGGTCTCAAGATAGATGGTAGAATCGCCAACAGAGAGAGCAAACTGAAGTATTTGGGAAGCACATTTGATAGGAGACCATCCTTCAAGGACCAAGTGGAGATGGTTGCGATAGAATGCCAGAAAGGACTCCAACGCTAGTGCACTTAAGACTATGGCTGCAATGGACATAGAACAAAGAAACTGATCACACTTTATTCCGCACCTTATCCTTTTAGTGACTGATTATGGACTAGAAGTGCTTACTGTCTAAGAGAGTCAGTTGGTTAAACTAGAGAGCCTACATATAGATCGTAGTTATGCAGGTCATTCTGGGTTGTACTAGAGACACCCTGGTGGTGTGAATGTGATACATCCTTGGTTTGCCTACTGTTGCAAGTAGGCTCAATATGCTGCAGGCGAAGTCATACTTCAATGTTAAGTTCCTCTAGCAATCCGTACTTTGATATTAAGTTCCGTCAGTATTTCGCTCTCAGATGTTAAGTTTTCCAATATTCCCCACTCCAGTGTTAACATCCGCTGCAACTCCCTTATGCTATGTAGCAACTTATTCCTTGCAACCAGGAAAGCGCTGCGTTGACGTACAAAAAAAAAAAAAAAAGAAGAAGAAAAACCGATTACGTTAAATTGATCCAGATTTTTGTCATCGCTACTTGATGATTGTTATTGGTCATGCCAAATTAACTGGGAAGTGGCCGCGTTTGGCCTAAGGGGCAATTCGATTTAGGCTGAGATAACTCGGTTTTCACGAAGCAGAATGGCGCGCATGGTTTCTTTTAACTCTCTGCATATGTCGACCTGTTCTTTGTCTCGCTTATATATATCAGGGTTCAGCCAGGGTCAGGTCAGATGAATGAAATTTTTTGACATTTGAAGCCCCACCCTGGCTTTTGCCAGGGGCCGCAATATAGGCAGGCCATAAATATGCCAATTGTCTGAACGCGGTTTCTGGGACCTCTCCACGGCGATCCTCATCCACATGGTGGCACTTAGTGTCATCGGGTGTTTATCGCTTGTGTGATGTCCTGGTGGGGTAGAAAGTCAGTCAGTCAGCCGTCAGTCAGGTCAGATATATGACTGAGCTACCGTAGACATATGTATAACAGTAGTCGGTACAATCTAATCTCTGTTAACATGGTCAGATATAACTGAGCTACCGTTGACATATGTATAACAGTAGTCGGTACAATCTAATCTCTGTTAACATGGTCAGATATGATTGAGCTACCTCATAACAGATCATCATCATCATCATGTGCCTTGCCAACTGGCGTAGATCACGATCCCTGGTTGACTGGAACAACTCTCTTGATGATATCCCTCCATGGCATCATTTTAACCCATCCAGCATCATCTCTCTTGGTCTGCCTCTACCCCTTTTCCCACTGATCTTTCCAGTTGTCACGATGTTTTCCAATGTCTCCCTTCTCATTATGTGGCCAAAGAACAGTGTTTGTCTCTTTTTTATTGTTGTATACATATAGATCTACTTTCATTAGCGTCTTTCAAGCAATCATTGTTAGTTACTCTGGCCGTCCAAAGTATTCGTAACATTCGTCTCAGGAAAACACATCATTACAGATGTCAGAACTATTTCGTTTCTGTTAACATGGTCAGATATAACTGCGCCAAGACCGTCTCCATCTTACGGGAATGTTGCTGACGTCACCAAACCGGGCTAACGATACGTTTAGGTTTCACTTTGGCAGTCCCGTTTTTCGGTTTGTTTCCTGCCATCCCTCACAAAAAAATTTAGGATCAAGCTGGAGAATTGTACATATATATATATATATATATATATATATATATATATATATATATATATATATATATATATATATATATATATATATATATATATATAGTTACACACAATATAACAACATAGAAACATAAAAAACAAAATGTCTAGTCTGCAAACATCACCCGCCCCCCCCCCCACCCCCCTAATGGCTTTTGCATATTATTTCATGAAGTTTACACGCATATTTCAACGATGAAATAGGTGGTACCTGTGGAGAGGGTTGTTCTAAAGTAAAGATGGCTCATAAAGCGCCTCCTTCTCTGACAAATGTTTTTCTGTATATCTATAGGGAAGTCCAAAGAGATAAATCCTTGCTGCATAAATCATCCAAGAAAAGAAAACTGCCTGAGTTCACTCAATAATTTAAATTTACAGAGGATTATGTGACTACATTATGGGACACACAGCAGCTAAAAATGTAAGTAGTTTCTGTTGTAATCTTTCTATGTTATCATATGCTTGTAGACTTCTTGTATCGTTTTGGAGAGGCCAGTAGATCTTGCTACAAGTACGTACAGCTGAACTGTTCATCCCCTTCTGTAGGCCCAGCGACACTCCCTGTGGATCTCCATAAAATTACACCCGTTAGCCAAAGAACGCACTTCCATGAAAGGAATTTACAACCTTCAAAGAGCGAGAAAGTTGACAGTTTAAACAATGGATCAACATCATGGCACAGGGGTAGTATCCCAGTGCTCCGTTTTTCTTCTAACTCAAATCTGAGTCCGAAGAAGCTTAGCATAGTGCACAGGTTCTGTAGCACCGGCGAGGATCCTGAAATACTTTAGTTAGATTTTTAACTCCAAATTTTGCCCGGGCAGCGCCGTTAGGCTCCTCTTTTTGATTTCCAACTGCCAAGGGATTTTTTTACGTGCGCAACAATGCACACGGGCGTCCGATCTGACTATCCAGAGACAAGGGGCAATTACTAGAAGTCCAAGTCCACGTGAGAAAATCCCAGCCCTTACCGGGGATTGAACCCGGAACATCTAGCACTAGGCGGACACCATGACTCAAGACCACGCAGCAGGAAAACTGCCTAACCACATAGGTACGGAAATCCATAATGAAAAGACAAGATGTGTCGATGTGGCAATCCACTCTGTATGTAGCTGAAATAATTCTGAGCCGATTTGTGCGGAAAGTCGTTTCCTAAGAGTTAAATTTAATCCAGCTTACTTTTCCACATTGCACATAATATTTGTTTTATTTATGCGATCATTGCACGCCATGTCGCATTTCTCAACCTGAAGACTGATGTAACAGGTCCGAACTTATCATCATCATCATCATCATCATCATCATAAACCACTTCTGCCGTTAAGCGTCGTAAGGAGTAATAATTTGCGATCCTGTGCACGCTGGTTGCCACTGGCTATTGTCATGCCGTGAAGGCGTAGAGTGTCTTTAATGTTGTCGTTCCATATTTTCCGCGGCCGTCCTCTTGCTCTTATAGCTGATGTTCTGAGATGTAGTGCTTGTGATGGTTTTTGATCTTGCGGCATTCTAACAAGGTGGCCAAACCACTTGATCTGCTGTTTCTCGATGAATCTAGTACAAGGTGTTGTTCCCACAATATACCTGATAGTTTCATTATTCACTCGATCTCGGATGGTTAGGTTGGCTGCTTTTCTCAGGCATCTCATCTCGCAGGTGGTGATTTTGCCTATAAAAGCTTTAGATAGTGTCCATGTTTGGCAATGGTAGCTTAATGTTGGAATGAATATGCTATTAATAATATGTCACTCTGCACTCATCAATTCTCCATTATTAATTTGTGATCACGGTAATAAGCTTTTACGAGAGAAGATATGTGTGTGTTTTTCTTGTGCCTTCCATGTACACGCTGGTGATTTGTAAAACCAGGTTATTTGAGTTATTCGAGATTGTTTGCAGCGGTGTTGTCGTAAAACAGAAGGTACAGAGGCGCTTTACAAACCGCATCTCCAAAGCTTAACCCGGGCAATAAATGCCTGCAGAAATTGTATGTGTTGTCCGAAAGGTGCAAATATCGCAGCCATGTTGTACACGGGCACAACGTATTTACTTCTTCGGTTGCAAGCAGGAGAGGAGAAAGAATAAGAAGAAGAAAAAGAAAGAGAAGAAGAAGAAGAAGAAGAAGAAGAAGAAGAAGAAGAAGAAGAAGAAGAAGAAGAAGAAGAAGAAGAAGAAGAAGAAGAAGAAGAAGAAGAGGAGGAGGAGGAGGAGGAGGAAGATGAATCCAAAATGCCTCTGAATGACACGATTGTTAGTTTATCGACTGCGACGTCTTTACAAATGGGTCAACAGACAAATCTTCCTTTTCTGTGTCAGTAAAAATCACAAAATATGTCCTTTATTGTCCCATTAGAAAAACTAGTGAAAAACATATCAGTCTCAACAAATACTTCAAGTTCGCACACGCAAAGTATTTGCATAAGACAGGCATCAAATATGCTAACACTAATAATCTCCGACCAGAATTGCAGAGCACTGTTAAGGCAAGTAGTCAGTCACGAAAGCTGGTCTTAATGACAGGTAATCAGGTCGCCGCAGTTCCGGCATCCTAACAAATGGGTCATCCTCATAGTTGCTCCTTTCCTGTGCTAGCGAAATCCACACAGAAAGTCCATCACTGTCTCGGGAACAAACTGATACAGGCTGCAGTCTCGGCAAAGCGAAAATCACATTGACGCATTAAATGCATAAGGCCGCCATCAGAAGTGCCAACGTAGACTGTCCGACACCAGAAATGTAATTCATTGTCGATGGAAGCAGAAGTGACAACAGATCAGTAATCTTACACGCAGTTAATAACATTGAGCATCACCCGTTCTCTGGCAACAGGCGACTCGTCATTAAAAATTAATCTGCAGTTTACAGAACAAAACACCTTGGGCACAGTCGAAAAGCATTCCAAATGTAATCCACAGCTCATAGTGTCACACCAAGCATTCAGCCTAGTAGCTGGGCAACATAAATATATCTTTTCAGTCTACATATGGAGGAAAATGCAATGCTTTAATGACATTCAATACTACTAGGTAGAGCTACTCACTAAAGTGTTAAAGTTAACAAAACAATGTTTATTATTATCGTCCCATAACGAGCTGTCACGCGTACTCACCCAGTCTAGCTCCGGGGCTGGGCTACCACTGGCCGTACAGGAGATAGCCGTGCCCTTGGTGTTGGGGAAGACCACCTGGCCCGGAGGTCTGGCCATCCAGGAAGGCCCAATCGACTTGGGATAGTTACCATCAGCTAGACCTGGAAACACAAGATCGAGGAATAAGGTTCGGTTACTCTTAGTAAGACACGGAGAATAGGCGGGAGAGGTTGAATTGCAATTAACATAAACTAGAACCTGAAAAGTTGGAGGGGAAAAGATGCAGAGGGAGATCAAGAGGAAAGAGGCTGGATAGTTTGGCATCAAAGCATGAAGGATCATCGGAGTTGACCGAAAGGACACGAGACAGAAGTAGATGGACAAATATGAGTATCAACGCCAAACGGCATGTACCTTAGGAAGAACCTGAGACACGTGCAAAAACTAATTTTTCAAAGGGCTTCAAAATATGATTAGTGATTAGTGATTAGCAAGGATTATCATCACAGCACTCCGGACAGATCCATAAATGCTCCGATCTCCTCCTCAAAAGCTCCACATAAGTAAAACGACTGATGACGCCTGTTCTGTGTCGGTTAATAAAACGTCTTGTCCTCGTAGTGAAATGTTCATTTCTTGCAGCTCCAGGCTGCACCCCCATGTCCATCAGTCTAGACAGTGATACGGAGTCATGTTCTTTGGCGTGCTCCTCGGTACAGTAAGTGCAGCGCATGCCATTGATAACATCACTTCTGTCCAGTGGGCGTAGAAATAAGTCAGTACTCAAGGAAAATAATGCAAGTGAATGTGAACTTTTAGTGTCTGTGGCATTCCCGTGCAGCAGGAAGTAGAATTGTAGTTGGAAACAAAACAAGCTGATCGCGAAATAGCAGCCAAAATTTCTGCGAATTTCACGTCTCAACTGCGTACTGTTTGGGAAGACTAACTGTGACAGGGGAAGACTAACTGTGACAGACAGACAGACAGACAGACAGACAGACAGACAGACAGACAGACAGACAGACAGACAGACAGACAGACAGACAGACAGACAGACAGACAGACAGACAGACAGACAGACAGACAGACAGACAGACAGACAGACAGACAGACAGACAGACAGACAGACAGACAGACAGACAGATACACAAATAGACATGACATCAATTTCTGGTTTATATAATATAATATAATATAATATAATATAATATAATATAATATAATATAATATTATATTATATTATATTATATTATTATATTATATTATATTATATTATATTATATTATTATATTATATTATATTATATTATATTATATTATATTATATTATATTATATTATATTATATTATATTATATTATATTATATTATATTATATATATTACAATACACTACATTACATTACATTATCCACAAATATTAGATCAACCCGCCATACTTTACAAATATCACCGCGTATTTCAATGTGCACAACTTTTGCTCTCAACCAGATACCCGCTTATCTGCTCTGCGATGTCGACCCTCTGAAGAAGACATTGGCCATTCCTAATGGACCGCCATAGAATAATTCATCTTTGGAACCATGTGTTTGAGTTACGTCGACGTGGGTGTGCCCTTTCTGTCATAGCGGTTATTGTGGGATGGGTAAATTTATGCGTTCAAATTTACCTGCTGCTGCTGCTGCTTCTTGTTCTTCTTCTTTCTCCTCCTCCTCTTCTTCTGTGCTTGTTCTTTTCTTCTTCTTCTTGTTCTTGTTCTTGTTCTTCTTGTTCTTCTTCTTCTTGTTCTTGTTCTTCTTCTTCTTCTTCTTCTTCTTCTTCTTCTTCTTCTTCTTCTGCTTCTGCTTCTGCTTCTTCTTCTTCTTCTTCTTCTTCTTCTTCTTCTTCTTCTTCTTCTTCTTCTTCTTCTTCTTCTTCTTCTTCTTCTTCTTCTTCTTCTTCTTCTTCTTCTTCTTCTTCTTCTTCTTCTTCTTCTTCTTCTTCTTCTTCTTCTTCTTCTTCTTCTTCTTCTTCTTCTTCTTCTTCTTCTTCTTCTTCTTCTTCTTCTTCTTCTTCTTCTTCTGCTGCTGCTGCTTCTTCTTCTTCTTCTTCTTCTTCTTCTTCTTCTTCTTCTTCTTCTTCTTCTTCTTCTTCTTCTTCTTCTTCTTCTTCTTCTTCTTCTTCTTCTTCTTCTTCTTCTTCTCCTTCTTCTTCTTCTTCTTCTTCTTCTTCTCCTTCTTCTTCTTCTACTTCTGCTGCTGCTGCTGCTGCTCCTCTTCTTTAGGACGCCACTTTAAGTGTGCTAGGTAAAGCATGTCTCTTTAACTATGCCAGGTAGAGGATGCCACTTTAACTATGCCAGATAGACGATGCCACTTTAGCTATGTCAGATAAAGGATGCCACTTTAGCTATGTCAGATAAAGGATGCCACTTTGAACACATCTAGCCCGGCATGCATAAATTCACCATCAGTAGTGCAGAGCTGTCTGCCCGTTCATTTCCCAACACTCCCGCATTCCCCGCAGAAAATATCCAAAGAATGCTAACTACCTTTAAAAGCTCGTGTTCTTTCGGTCAGTAGGCAAACACGTAAACATGTCGCCGCCGTGACTCCAAATATTTGCAAAAGGAATCCTTTAAAACTGAACAAGGGGAGAAGTAGATGCCCTGGACAAGATAGTGTCATGTCATGCACATCACAGAAGCAGTCCTTGAATATGAATTATGAATACTTGGTCGATGGGATTTTTTTTCCTCGGCAGAAACGATGCCCCCAATTAAATCCTGTGCGCCTGGGAACCATGGTAGGAAGTTAGCAGCTAATTAATTAATCAATATGATGCTTCTGTGGACCGCGGCAAATGGATGGGTGGATGTAGGCGCTGGTTTAAAAAAAAAATAGGGTGGGGGAAATGTAGGGACTGAGAATAAAATCGATCAGTATAGCCTGAGAGGAGGAAAGCAAGGGTCACTCTTACACTGTCGACCTTCCTTAACAATCAAATTGCCCCTAAGTAGACCCTAAGCTGGGAAACACTTGTAAAGTTGTCTAGAAGCTTTACTCCTCATCAAGTACCAAAATAACATCTCCACGGGGACTGTGTGGCAGAGTACCTACGCCAAAAACATGGCTTTTAAAGCAAAAACCTTGGCTACCATTACAAGGAAATTTTTTAGAAACCAAAGCCTCCTCCTGTGCCTGCTTCTCTCTCTCTCTCTCTCTCTCTCTCTCTCTCTCTCTCTCTCTCTCTCTCTCTCTCTCTCTCTCTCTCTCCATTATCCTCCCTTTACCCGTACGTGTATGTGGAGGATCTCTTTTCTTCTCTTTTGATTCACTGCCCTTACTTACTCTCTCTATCAATATCTCTAGCTCTGTCCTCTGTTGGCCCTCACTTTATCCATCTCTCACGCTTTCTCGTTCTATCAATTTCTTCCCCACCTCTCCCTCATCCTCTCCCCTTTTCCATCTTTTACCCGATCTCTCTGTTCTCCCTCTCACGTCCTACATCCCATATTTTTAGTATCTCAAGCGAAGCGCAAAAATATGCTCAGATTGCCACAGAAACTAAACTCCAGCGCTATATTATTAATAATTAAATAATTAATATCATAGCTTTTCCCAAAGGGACACAAGTACTGTGGTTATTACGTTGGAAACTAATGGGATTTTCTCCCTTGCATATCACCGGCTAGGAAAATAACATCTCTATGTTAACTTTAAGAAACGGAATACAATATTTGATGTACAAGTTTTCACTAGAAATATATTTGGCGTGGTTTCCCTACTGGGATAATTCTCCTCAACTAGGAGATGTTTTTCTTCAGTGAATTTATCCCGCTGTGAGCTTTCCAATCCTGATAAAAGTTCTGGCAAAATGGGGTGTGGTGGAAAGGAAACAAAAATGGTGCTCGCACGGGTATTGAACGGACAGCAGAAGCTAACAGTATGGTGGTATGATCGTGATAACATACTATAATAACATTCACGATTAAAAAAAAAAAAAACGATATAAAACACGAGTGAGGAGTATTGTCTGGATTTTTTCACCGGGGAACGCCGGTGTGTTCGGAAATAAACAGGCGAACAGACTGGATGGTTGTGCACAACTTGGAGGAATACTGATAACATGATAAGGCAGACGGGGTTAGTGCCTTGTGGGAGAGCGTGTACAATTCGGAGGAGCAGATGGATCACAGTAGGAGTGACCATAAGAGAAAAAATCAGGAATGAGATCGTAAGAGAACAAGTCGGCACAGAACCAATTCTGGATTACATACAAAGACAGCAAGTGAAATGGTTTGCCCACTTAGAGAGAATGCCTTGTGACACCATACCATACAAAGCATACATGGAAAGAGAAGAAGGACGTAGAGCACGGGGCAGACCAAGAACTAGATGGAAGGATAACATCAGAGAAACTCTACAACAGCACGATGTGCCTATGTTCGAGGCAGCCAGAAGAGCTAGAAACAGAACCTTATATCTCCCTCGACACCCACAGCGGTAAAAGAGGAAGTGAAGAAGAAGAAGAAGAAGATGGATCACCACAGTCTGGTGAGATTGATGCAGTTGGGGGTGACTAGAGGTTCTGGTAGATGCTCGAGGCTCAGAGGAAAGGCAAGACGGGCGTTTAATCAGAATGCTACTGGCACCATTTATATCGGAACTCTTCGCTGGCTGCTGAAGATGGGGACGTAGCGCTTATGGAAATGCCCCGAGTGCTGTGATGTCGGTTCTTGAATCAAATCAAATCACGATAAAAACTCAAGGAAAGTGCGCAAAAATCATCACCAAACGGGAAATCGATTTTACTGATTCCGGATGCAACTGTAAAAAAACTAAGGGAAATGAACCATAGAACAGGATTGTTCAACGGGCTATTCAACTGGCGGTCCGCGGGTCGAACCTGGTCCACGGAGGTCTAGAAAGTGGCCCTCGGATCACTGCCAGGTGTATTAATGATCGATCTATGCTGGGGAGTCACCCTGGCGGAGCGGCTAGACGCTCGCCGCGGATCGTAAGGTCGCGATCTCGCTACCTGGCGAAGCCGGACCTAAAAAAAAAAAGACTTTGGCTCCCAGGTCGACTCAACCTTGAGTGGGTGCCAGGTGCAGTCCAGGGAAGTAAGGGCGGCCGGTGAAATGCTGACCACATTACCCATCTTGTGCCGATTGGTCTATAAAAAATAGGCCTAGCCCTATATGCCCTCTACGCCTAAAGACGTGGAAAAGAGTCCTCGACTTTTTTTTTTTACTTTACTATGCTGGAGCTCGGGTCCGTGTCCCGTGGCGATCCCCATTTTAAAACTGTCAGCCACTGAGTTGAACAGCCCTGCTCGGATAAAAGATGCTCAGTACGTTAGAAGATTAGAAGGAGAATTGCAGCTGTCCTCTGATTATGTACAAACGGTTCGGCATGTAGTGTCTTTGATTCGCCATTGAAGATTGGTCCAAAGTTGAGCGGCGGAGTTCTCTAATTGTTTTGGTTAGGAATATTGTAGCGTTTGGGCTATGTAATGTGCGCATTGCAAAAGGCTTGTGGTATCATTGATTCGCCGTTGAAGAGTGGTCCAAAGTTGAGCGCCGGAGTTCGCCAAGCTTGTTTTGGTTAAGAATATTGTAGAGTTTGGGCTATGTAAAGTGCTTTGGTTTCCTATGTATTACCTAAACTTCATGTTACTTGGTAACTGTCTTGTACAGTATAACTGTGCTATATGGCTGTACGGTTGAACAGTGTTTTCTATGGAAATCGCCAATGAAAAGGCCAGATAAGACTAGCTGGCAATCCATTATATATGTAGTTGAAACAATTCTAACCCCATAAGTGCGCCCGGTCGTTTCCTAAAAGTTAAATGTAATTCTTGCTGTTTGATTCTCTTCAGATTAGGTTTGTTACTATACTTTTTTAAAAGTTCATTGATGTAAGTATAACTAGAGCATATTCCAGGGTTTGTAATTAATACCTATTTGTGAACATTTTTTAAAATTATAACTATGAAATCATGTACGAATGGATAACTGTGTGCAAGAAGTAGACTGAAACGGCAGAATGTCAGATGGGCCTGCGTGCCCAATTCTTAACCTTTTGAAATTAAAGTCTGTTCCGTCGTTCGGTCGGCTCTGTGGCTAAGTCGATGTGACCGCTTCGTAATGCCGGGATGGCGGGTTCGATCCCAGCTGCGGGCCACGCGCCTTGCGTTGGTTTCGACAGTGGTATCAAGAGAGCCGACCGTCCGGAAATCAATGGCAAACTACTGGAAGTAAATTGCCTAGAGAAACCACACAACAGCCAGGGGCTGTTAGGATTGGTTCTGCAACGTCCTTTAAAGGATACGCAACTAACCTTCTGTCGTTCGTTCGCTCATCCTTGTGGAGATGTTAGCAATCCTGCTAAAATGGCGGGTAGCCAGTTTCGCTCAATTTCATCGTCATACACTACTGCTGTCTGTAAGCGGCGTAGGGAGGAATAATTTGCGAGCCAGCCCAAGCTGGCTGCCACTGGCTATTGTCATGCCGTTAAGGCGTAGAATGTATTTGATGTTTTCGATCCATTTTTTCGCGGCCGTCCTCTTGCTCTTGTGGCTGATCTTCTGCTCATAATGGCGCTTTTTTTTCGCGGGCGCACTGTTGGTTTCAGTAATTGAACGTTCGCGTTAACAGTGAGCTGTTGAGTTAACGAGTGAAACTTTTACAGAGATCCCCGGGAGCTACGGACGTCGTGCTCTGTGACGCTCTCGGCAGGCAGCTAGCTGTTCTGCCGAAAGAGACTGAGCTATATGAGATAAAACCCGGTGCTATAAAGTCGATCCCCTCACCTTTACTTTTCATGTTTTTTTTTTTTTTTAATTGCATCCCACAAGGGAGGACGATTTGAAATATTCATTATAAATTGTTAACTCCTCCCAGACCGTGACCAATACATGGGTTAAATTTTCAGTTGCCATTGAAGTCAGTTAGTCGCTCCCATATGGGATGCAATTTTTTTTGTTATTTGAAGTCCCACCCTGGCTTTTGCCGGGGGTCCTGAATATAGCTGGACCAAAGATACAGCACAACGCCTGAACGGGGTTTCTGGGACCTCTCCACGGGTGATCCTCATCCGCATGGTGGCACTTTGTATCACCGGATGTCTATAGCTTATTGGTTAGTCCTGGTGGAGTACAACTTACATACATACACACAGTTGTCATTGTGGCTACAATGTTTAATTCAACAATCACTTTGGCGGTAAGGTTACTGTGCATTTCTTTTATTTATTGTGACAATCAGTAAAAGTAAACTTTCGTTGAGGTTACAGTGGAACCACGCTTAACGAGCATAATTCGTTACAGAATCATACTCGTTAAGCGAAACACCTGTCATGCGAAACAATTTTTCTCATATAAATTAATGTAAAATACGATAATGCGTTACATGTCGAAAAAAAAAATTCTCACAAAATGCCATGTATAACGTTTATTCAAAGAAAATTATATGCATATTGTTAAGGAGAGTGAATCATCTTCATCTTTTCTTCAAACGCGGAACGAACCCACCTGGAATGTGAATTGGATTTGCAGAAAAAAAAGTCGAAATAATTATGATACATAGATAATTTTTTTTTTTTTTACTAGAAAGATGTCCAGAGACATTTGTTTTTGCCGACGATTCAACATTTGGCGAAAGTGCGACACAGCATTATCATTAAATAAATTTGCAACGCGCATAGCCCCTTCCTTATTAGGATGAGGCTTCTCAATGTAAGATGCAACAGTTTGCCATGCTTTCAGCATTTCTCTTTTTTCGCCAGAAGATTGTTGCCTTTCTGTTACCTCCTCCTCCTCTGACGAACTTTCCTCCAAAACTTCTTGCTGTGAAACACAATGCAACTCCATAAGCTCTTGGGTGGTCAGCTCTTGGCTGTGCTCTTCTACAAGCTCTTCGATATCACTGTTATCCAACTACAATCCCATGATAGTGGCCAAAGACACAATCTCGTTGACTACGGGTTCCACAGGTACTGTCTGGAACCCCTCAGTCACAAATCGACAAAGCTCTCCGGCCAAAGCTTCTTCTAAGCAGAAGTTAGGGTTCTCTTGGTAACCCCTTCCCCCGCCTTGTCGATCATCTCGAGGCAGGCAATGATGTAGAAGTGATTTTTCCAAAACTCTTTGAGAGTGAGGTTGGTCCCTTCAGTCACCTGAAAACAATGCTTGAAGAGTGCTTTAGTGTAAAGCTTCTTAGAGTTAGAAATAACTTGCTGGTACATGGGCTGGAGTAACGGAGTGGTGTTGTGAGGCAGAAACTGGATCTTGATGAACTTAAATTCTTCAGGGAGGTCATCTTGTAGGCCTGGAGGATTGATGTACATATATCACAGTAATACAAGTTTGAGAAAATGTGTGATCACAAGCGACACTATGATGCTACTGGAACAAGTGATAAACACTAATGTAACATGCGCACAATTGGGGACTTTTCCTCTCCTCGCCACTCGTTATGCGAAACGTAGCTCGTTAAGCAAGTCATTCTTTTACAATTTGTTTTGCTCGTTATGCGAATTACTCGTTATGAGAGGTGCTCGTTAAGCGAGGTTCTACTGTATATCCCTGTGAATATTTTTTCATCTTCCATAGCTTAACATTTTTTTTTAAAAAAATTACATTTCGTTGTTGTCTCCCTCGAAAAGAAGACTAAGACAGCACTGTGAGTGGAGGTTGTTGCTATATCGGTCAGACTTGCGTCACTGCCAACATGTAACCCTGACTCACGTCCCGAGTCACTGTCTCAACACGCTAAGGTGATTGTAGCACTATCTATGGGAAGCGCTAAGGTGATAGTAGCACTAACTATGGGAAGCGCTAAGGTGATAGTAGCACTAACTATGGGAAGCGCTAAGGTGATAGTAGCACTAACTATGGGAAGCGCTAAGGTGATAGTAGCACTAACTATGGGAAGCGCTAAGGTGATAGTAGCACTAACTATGGGAGGCGCTAAGGTGATAGTAGCACTAACTATGGGAGGCGCTAAGGTGATAGTAGCACTAACTATGGGAAGCGCTAAGGTGATAGTAGCACTAACTATGGGAAGCGCTAAGGTGATAGTAGCACTAACTATGGGAAGCGCTAAGGTGATAGTAGCACTAACTATGGGAAGCGCTAAGGTGATAGTAGCACTAACTATGGGAGGCGCTAAGGTGATAGTAGCACTAACTATGGGAGGCGCTAAGGTGATAGTAGCACTAACTATGGGAAGCGCTAAGGTGATAGTAGCACTAACTATGGGAAGCGCTAAGGTGATAGTAGCACTAACTATGGGAAGCGCTAAGGTGATAGTAGCACTAACTATGGGAAGCGCTAAGGTGATAGTAGCACTAACTATGGGAAGCGCTAAGGTGATAGTAGCACTAACTATGGGAAGCGCTAAGGTGATAGTAGCACTAACTATGGGAAGCGCTAAGGTGATAGTAGCACTAACTATGGGAAGAAATGGCCTAGGACGCTCCTATCACTCTACCTCGGAACGTGACTCAGAGGCCAGCTCCTACACACTATACAATTTATTTGCTACAGAAACTTCAGAGAGACATGTACTGAAATGGGACAATCACGGGTTTAGGAAATGCAAAACTTAGAGACGGAAGGCTCATGTTGTGCTCGCTACAACGTGAAGATTTTCTTTCTACATAATGGCTGCGGTAGAGACCACGAGAGAAATGAAACTTTCTTTCCCTATCCCAAGCGACGTCGGACAGTTAAATCTAGTTTTATACACAAAACATATTATGTTGATGTATTAAAATTCCAAGTATAAATATAACAATACAAAATCACTAATGGCAGATGCATGCCTTTAAATATACATGTTAAAATGCACACACAATGAAGCCACAAAAGAGGAAGACAAATAAGCGAGCCAGCAGAACAGACTTAAACACATATATATGGACAAACATATTAACACCAAAGCAGACAGAAAGACAAGCACACAGACAAGGAAGTAGACAAAGACTGACACTCAGGCAAACAAACTGTAAAGACCGTGACACACCGATGCAATGAAAGAAGAAATGGGGATAATGTGATTGCCTTTTGGCGTGATAAACGTTCATTCATACGAGGCCACAGTGGCATGATATGGGCTGACCATTTCTTTTCTGGCTACATTTAAGTTTCCCATAAACAAACAGCACACATTTTACCTAACTGTTTCAGAGTTGCAGCTGCTTTTAATTCTCCAATCTGTAAATGAACTTGACCCCATGAATCTCCACCATCGTATCATGTGCTCAAAGAGATTTTACATTTGGTCACAGCATTGTAACAAATCTGTTTTCTTACTGAACACTTTCATTGTGTATTTTCACAGTCTTCTTACAAATAATATACTCGTGGATATTTCCACAGTATCTATCCCACTGTCTCTGATATCTTTCAGCTTTTCCCAAATCAGGACAAACTCCAGTTTTCCGGTTTTCAGGGCATGACCACACAATGTAGATGATCTCTTGGTGTCTCAATGTCAGTTCTTTTTTTCCGGGGGGAGGGGAGGGGTAGGATGGTTTGGTGGGAGAATAGCCCAACAGCAACAATAGACTAAAATAGACCTAACAAACATTAGCATAACGCGACTAACCGGGAAGGGGGGGGGATGAGGATGGTTTGGTGGGAGAATAGACCAACAGCAATAATAGACAACAACAGACCTAACAAACATTAGTATAAGGCGAATAAATAGAGTTTAATGAAATCCGATGTGTTATACACAGATGCGCAGATATTGCAATATGGCTGTAACCACAATACAATATGCCTACAACCCTTTTAAGAAGAAGAAGCAAAAGAAGAAGAAGAAGAAGAAGAAGAAGAAGAAGAAGAAGAAGAAGAAGAAGAAGAAGAAGAAGAAGAAGAAGAAGAAGAAGAAGAAGAAGAAGAAGAAGAAGAAGAAGAAGAAGAAGAAGGAGAAGAAGAAGAAGAGGAAGAAGAAGAAGAAGAAGCAGAAGAAGAAGAAGAAGAAGAAGAAGAAGAAGAAGAAGAAGAAGAAGAAAACGAAGAAGCAGAAGAAGAAGAAGAAGGAAGAAGAAGGAAGAAGAAGGAAGAAGAAGAAGAAGAAGAAGAAGAAGAAGAAGAAGAAGAAGAAGAAGAAGAAGAAGAAGAAGAAGAAGAAGAAGAAGAAGAAGAAGGAAGAAGAAGAAGAAGAAAAAGAAGAAGAAGAAGAAGGAAGAAGAAGAAGAAGAAGAAGAAGAAGAAGAAGAAGAAGAAGAAGAAGAAGAAGAAGAAGAAGAAAGACCTTATATTTTTAAAAGATAATCTACAATGAAACCTTGGCTAATGAGTGACACCGGCTAACGAAGTTTTCCCCCCTCAAGTAGATATTCCACGATGTTTTTTGGGCCTGATCTAACGAATGTAGATTCGGCTAACGAATGTTTTAGTGGCTGCGCGAGTTAACATTACGCGGCCGTGCTGTAAGCAGAAACATATGGGAAATCCCGTTTCGGCAAAAAAGTGAATTTACCGAACGAGTTTTGTTCGTAAGCCGAGACAAAACGACTTCCAAGCCCCATGAAACAATAAATAGAGGGGTTCATAATATTAGCCCTTTCAAAAACCCAACAACTCCGCTAAGACCGGTCCCAAGCCCGGCTGTAAAAGGAGGAGGGTCTGGCTGAACCTGAGTGCTTCATGCGTCTCCGGAAGTAGTGGGTAACCGTGAATCAGCCAGACGGCCTGCATGGAGGCCGCAAGGAGGCAGCCCCTCCACCATGCAAAGGCACAACAGGCCAATCACCTGTTTGCCTTAAACCACGATTACAAGTAACTACAGAGAGAAAACCGGACGGATCTTAACGGCGACGAACTGGCATGGCTTACGGACTACGATTTATGGAACATGGAATATAAGAGGCATTAACGGAAAGGAAAACGAGTTAGTAGGGGAGATGAGGAAAGCAAAATTAGGAGTCTTGGCTCTGACTGAAACCAAGAAAAAGGGGCAAGGAATCACAGATCACGATGGAAGTATGCTGCTCTACAGTGGTGTCCCTATGACGGAGAGAGCCAAGGGAGGTGTTTGCTGTATTGTGGCCAGGAATCAAGTTAGTAACATCAAGGGATGGAAATTCATCTCAGAGCGAATAATGGTGTTAGATCTGAAAGAAGAAGATAAAATTGTCAATTTTGTCATTGTGTACGGGCCAAATGAAGATGAGCGAGTAGATGTTAAAGAAGAATTCTTTGAACTGCTCCAAAAGACCATAGATGACTGTCACGATGACATTATCCTCCTAGGAGATCTAAATGCCAGAGTAGGAAATGATCACTCTAGATGGGGTGGAGTGATCGGGAGATATGGTGAAGATGTTTTGAATGATAATGGCAAGCGACTTCTCAGATTCTGCAGGGAACAGAACCTTGTCATTACAAACACAAAATTCCCCCACAAGAGTATACATGCATACACAAGATGTGAACCTTCAAAGAATGAAAAATCCATCATTGACTACGCCATAGTTAGGAAAAGCTCATTCAAGTTTGTGAGAGATGCCAGAGTCATGAGAGGACCAGAGATTGGAAGTGACCACTATCTGGTCACAATAAAGAGAACAACTGAAAGAACTGCTCCAACAAGGCAACACCGACAACTATGCAAGAAACCAAGCAACCAAGAAGGGATGAGGATTAAAGCATACAAGCTAAGAGAGCCAGATATTAAGGCTAGATACCAGGAGCTTATAGGGAAAGCAATAGGAACTGAAGAAGAATCATCAGAGGACACTGAAACTCTCTGGTGCAGATTCAAGAATATCCTCACAGCAGCTGCAGTAGAAGCATGTGGTGAAGTCCCAAGTGGAAGGCGGGGACACAGGACACCTTGGTGGACAGAAGAAGTCAAATTGAAAATAGGAGAAAAGAAAAGAGCATGGAAGCAATACCTGGCAGCCAGGAACACAGCTGAAGAAATAGAAAAATATAAACAATATGTGGCACTCAGAACAGAGACCAAAAATATTGTGCTTAAAGCAAAACAGAAATCATGGGAAGAGTTTGGAGAAAAGTGTTGGAAAGAATGCAAGAGAAAACCAAAAACTGTTCTACAAGACCCTTAAGAACATGAGGAAGGAGAAAGAGTGCCCACTTAAATTCATAAAAGACCAGGAAGGGGCTCTGCTCACTTCTACAAATGATATCATGGGCAGATGGAAAGAATACTTCTCAGAGCTCCTCGGCGCTGAGGGAAGTCATGACCCAGAAATAATGGACCTCACTGCTGAGAAGGAATTCAATCATGGGGAAGATAACATCAGGATGGAAGAATTGAAGGCAGCTATTGAGAAGATTAAGCTGGGAAAAGCAGCAGGTCATGATGGTATAACACCAGAGATGGTCAAATATATGGGAGTCGAAGGTGAGCGCCTTCTACTGAAGGTTCTCCAGGCAGCCTGGTGTAGCAAAACTATACCAAAAGATTGGGAGATTGCCATCATTATACCTATATTTAAAAAAGGTGATAACAGACAATGTGAAAACCACAGAGGCATATCCCTCCTCAGCATTCCCGGTAAAAGTTACTCTAGAATTCTTGAGCAGAGACTTAGAAGTCTGGTAGAGCCACAGCTGGACGAGGCCCAGTGCGGCTTCAGAGCAAACCGAAGTACTCAAGACCTTATCTTCACACTGAGACAGATGAGTGAAAAAGCCCTGGAATATAAGAGTGAGATTCACTTATGTTTTTTGGATCTGGAAAAGGCATTTGACAAGGTACCCTGGAACAAGCTCTGGGACTGCTTGGCAGGGGAAAAACATCCCAGCACCCCTGATCAGTGCAATACAGAGTTTCTACAAAAAGTGCAGAAATTATGTAAGAACAGCAGACCAAAAGTCAGAAGAATTTAAGACCACCAGCGGTGTTAGACAAAGGTGATATTCTCTCACCTTACCTCTTCATTCTTATGATGGATGATGTCATCAAGACCTGTAAGGAGAAGACAAAGAAGTACTCTGTAGGGTACTGGAAGATGAGACCAATCTGTATATCAGAGCTGGCTTTTGCAGACGATGTGGCCCTGATAGCTAAATCAGAGGCACACCTTCAGTCCAACTTACTTGTCTGGAAGGAAGAGCTTGAAAAGAAAGGGATGACCATCAGTTGTCTCCAAAACTAAAACCATGGTGATCTCAAGAGAGGAGAAGAAACACCAGATCATGATGGGTCAGTATGCGTTGGAGCAGGTTAACCAGTTCAAATACCTTGGAGTTGTATTAGACCAAAATGGAGGCATTAAGACTGAGCTGGCTACACGAAAAGCAGCTGCTGGGAGACTCTTCCAGGCCATAAACCGAGGGTTTCTTAGCAAAAGAAGAAATTGGCAAGAGGACGAAAATGGCTGTTTTACCGCTCTACCTATGTACCAGTCCCTGACCTATGGGTGTGAGTCATGGGCAATGACAACAGCTCACAGAAGTCAGCTGCAGGCCTCGGAAATGAGATACCTGAGAAAGGTGGTCCAAGTGACAAGAAGGGACAAAGTCCGCAATCAGACAATACGTCAAGATCTTGATACCCAGTCCTTACCAACCCGATTGGATCAGTCACAGCTACGATGGTTTGGACATGTGTGCAGAATGGGAGAAAATCGGCCACCATGGCAAGCATGGGAGGCTAAGAACCAGGGAACCAGACCTCCGGGACGACCCAGGGTGCGCTGGGAAGACAACATCCGACAGTCCCTGACTGACAGAGGACTGGAATGGAACAAAGCCAGAAAGAAAACTGCTGATAGAGACGTCTGGCGATCTCTCTGGCAAACCTCTACACCCCAAGGTAGAAGAGGAGCGACTAAGTAAGTAAGTAAGTAAAAACCCAACTAATGTTTCCATCTAACGGTATTCATATGCAGATAAGCCGCCCGGATACTAATTTAGTTAGCCCAGTCCCCCGCCATCTGATCTCTGTTAAAGACGCGGAAAATTAGATATTCACTGAGAATACTAGAAACCGTGAATTATTTGAATTTTCTACTTTACAGTTTTTCTTGAAAAAAAAAAAAATTTATGGAAATTAGGAGAAGTATCAAATTTGCATTTCAGTGGATGTCAGATTTTCTGCACTGTTTCCTGTTATGAAGTCATGACCAATCAGAATTAATATCAGTGAAAAATCATGAATATTTTTGATGGGGAATAATTGTAAGTTCGATCAGGTGGAAAATCTTTGGTGACGTCTCAGTGGTTCTCACAGTGTAGAATGCGGGTCGGGTTGAAGCACATTCACCGCTGCCGAGTGACGATTTCATTACCGTTCTCATCGTGGCCGTCGCCGTAGTCATTATTATAAATATAATCATTACCATCATCACCACCACTACCGCTACCCCACAACAACAACAACTACTACTACTACTACTACTAACACTACCACCACCATCACTACTATTACTACCAACATTACCCTTCTACCACTACTACCTATTACTGTCACTACTACTACCACCACTACCATCACCATCACTACTATTACTACTAACATTACCACTCTGTCACTACTACCTATTACTTTCACCACTACTACAACCACTACCACTACCACCACCACTACTACCACCACTACCATCACCACGTCAAACAACCTGTCTAACAGCATCAACGTCATTATACTACAACTACCACTACCACTGAAACCACCATCTCTACTACCATCACCATTACCACGACTAATACTACCACCAACATACAACAATCACCACCACAACCTCTACCACCACCAACATCACCATCAGCACTAGCATCACCACCACCACTACATACTACCACTATCACAATCACCCCTATCAGTACCACCACTAAGACCACCACCTCCACTACCACTTCTATCGCCACTATTACCACTATCACCTTTACTAAAATCACTACTAAAACCACCATCACTACCACAACCACTACCACCATCACCACAACAACTACCACCATGACCACTACCACAACCATTACCACCATCACCACTACCACTACCACCATCACCACTACCACAACCACAACCACTACCACCATCACCACTACCACAACCATTACCACCATCACCACAACCACAACCACCATCACCCTTACAACCAATACCACCATCACCACTACCACAACCACCATCACCCTTACAACCAATACCACCATCACCACAACCACAACCACCATCACCCTTACAACCAATACCACCATCACCACTACCACAACCACCATCACCCTTACAACCAATACCACCATCACCACTACCACAACCACCATCACCCTTACAACCAATACCACCATCACCACAACCACCTATGCTAACATCCCCACTACCACCATTATTACCACTACCACCTCCACCACTACTATAATCACTACCACCTCCACCACTACTATAACCACTACCACCTCCACCACTACTATAACCACTACCACCTCCACCACTACTATAACCACTACCACCTCCACCACTACTATAACCACTACCACCTCCACCACTACTATAACCACTACCACCTCCACCACTACTATAACCACTACCACCTCCACCAAGCACTATAACCACTACCACCTCCACCACTACTATAACCACTACCACCTCCCACCACTACTATAACCACTACCAACTCCACCACTACTATAACCACTACCACCTCCACCACTACTATAACCACTACCACCTCCACCACTACTAGAAACCACTAACCACCCTCCACCACTACTATAACCACTACCACCGCCCACCACTACTATAAACCACTACCACCTCCACCACTACTAATAACCACTACCACCTCCACCACTACTATAACCACTACCACCTCCACCACTACTATAACCACTACCACCTCCACCACTACTATAAACCACTACCACCTCCACCACTACTATAACCACTACCACCTCCACCACTACTATAACCACTACCACCTCCACCACTACTATAACCACTACCACCTCCACCACTACTATAACCACTACCACCTCCACCACTACTATAACCACTACCACCTCCACCACTACTATAACCACTACCACCTCCACCACTACTATAACCACTACCACCTCCACCACTACTATAATCACTACCACCTCCACCACTACTATAACCACTACCACCTCCACCACTACTATAACACTACCACCTCCACCACTACTATAACCACTACCACCTCCACCACTACTATAACCACTACCACCTCCACCACTACTATAACCACTACCACCTCCACCACTACTATAATCACTACCACCTCCACCACTACTATAATCACTACCACCATTATTACCACTACTATAATCACTACCACCTCCACCACTACTATAATCACTACCACCTCCACCACTACTATAATCACTACCACCTCCACCACTACTATAATCACTACCACCTCCACCACTACTATAATCACTACCACCTCCACCACTACTATAATCACTACCACCTCCACCACTACTATAATCACTACCACCTCCACCACTACTATAATCACTACCACCTCCACCACTACTATAATCACTACCACCTCCACCACTACTATAATCACTACCACCTCTACTATTACTACCAACCACAACTGCTACTGCTACCACCACGAACCCACCATCATAACAACCACAACTACCACCACTTCAAATAAACAATACCAAAACCACTACCTCTGTGTAAACAATTTCACGCTAAAAATACTTAACCTCAAGTTAAAATAAAAATGCGACAATAGTTATTCACCAACCCTCCCGCCACAAATCAATCTTCAGCCCGCGTCACACATAAAACCACAGTAAGTGAATATGCATGTACATGCAACCATATTTGCATAATTCGCTTACAATAATCATTATGCTATATCCTTCTTTACCCCAACTTTTTATTCCCGCGTGTCATGGGTAATGCCAGATCCGATTCTTGCCGTTGTTACCTTTCTGGTATCGTTGACGTTTCTCTGACAAGTTCTAGATTCTATCTTTAGCCGGTTAGCTGATTTCCTAATGGCATAAGTTGTGTTGTAGAAATTCTTCAAGAACGGCCACTCTTTACAATTAGGCAATCCACATTAGTACATTATGTTGGCTTGATTGAATACGAGGCGTATTCGGGTGTTACCTAATTTATTTTGTTTCAGGTGTCTGTTATGTAGGTGAGTGGTACAAGTATTCGCAGTTCTGCCACTGATGTATGAAGATTGGAAGTTTATTCTGTTACTGTTAGAATAATGTTTACACACAACGGTATTTTCACCAGAGTTAGCATACACACATACATTTATCAATATGTCTGCCCGGCTCTCTAGCGAAGTTGGTTAAACCTGACTTTCGCGGCGGCCGGGTGACGAACTCCTTGTGGTCCGGGTTCACTCCCGGGGGTAGGCAGAAAAGCCACATTTCTCCCAGATTAACGGTACCTATAATGGAATCAATGCCGAAGGGTTGCGATATCCATAGTACCGAGCCAAAAGGGTTTACAACTCATGGTTTCTGGATACGTTAAAAAAAAAAAAAAATCAATATGTCTGTCTAAGCATATGAAGGCACATACTTACCTACCCACATAAAAGCATACCTACAGACATGCATGTATACATGAATGCTTACATACCTACATGCTTACACCCACAAACACACACACACACACACATATATATATATATATATATATATATATATATATGTGTGTGTGTGTGTGTGTGTGTATGTGTGTGTGTATGCATGCATACATACAACTACTTCAGTAAGAGGAGCTGCTGCTGATGATGATGTTGAGAAGGAGGAGGAGGAGGAAAAGACGAAAAGGATGAGGAGAAGAAAAACACGAGAACAAGAAGAAACTCGTTCATTCAAAACAGCACCCGAAAGGAGGCTATAAACAAATCAAAGGAGAACTCTTTTTGTTCACAACAAGAAGGAGACTTCCACGATAAATGTTAGCCTATGACCAAGGACGCCAGCATCAAGCATGACCATCGCGTGAGCAACAAACCCACTCCTTCACGGCGGTGCTGTCAGATCTGACAGAAGCAACTGACGACGGATCAGGTTTCACACATTTACCGGGTATTGATGACAAATGTCAGGGGTTCTGTGACTCTGTAAGTCATGTGGATGTATGTGTAATTTTATCTTGATACAAAACTAGATTTGTAGGTGCACATCTGCAGATCTGGCTTATATCTTATTCCTACTGGTCGCAGACGAACCCTCTCAGACATTTAAATATCACCCCCCCCCCCCTTTCCGCCCCTGCGCAGTTCCAGGGCCCCCGTGTTTGTGAGCAATGGGGATGGGGTGGATGGGGATGGGATGGATAGAATGAAACATCCCTCAACGAGGATGTGAAAGCCGACTAATACAGATGTGTTGACATGCACAAACACTGAAGCATCACATCACTTGCCAACAGCCCCTTTAAAGACAAACAGCAGCAGGGAAAGAAGAAGAGGAAGAAGGAGGAAGAGGAGAAATAATAATAATCATCATCGTCATAATCAACAGAAAAAGAAGAAAGAAAAAGAAAGAAAAAGAAAGAAGAAGCAAGAAGAAGAAAGAAGAAGAAATAACAAGAAGAAGAAGAAAGAAGAAGAAAGAAGAAGAAATAATAATAATAATAATAATAATAAAAAGAAGAAGAAACAAGAAGAGAAAATATGAAAAAGGAGGAGGAGGAGGAGGAGAAGAAGAAGAAGAAGAAGAAGAAGAAGAAGAAGAAGAAGAAGAAGAAGAAGAAGAAGAAGAAGAAGAAGAAGAAGAAGAAGAAGAAACAAAAAGAGGAAAGGAAGAAATAAAGAAGGAAAGAAAGAAAGAAGAGGAAAAACAAGAAGAAGAAGAAACAGCAGCAGCAGCAGAAGAAGAAGGGGGCGAGGTAGGAGAAAAAGAAAGTACACACAGAACCGTAATGATTGCAGAAAGACAGTAAACACAAAACCCTAAAAAGGCGTAACATATGTAACATTCATTCACTCTTTCTCTATCTCTCACTCATTTACCTATTCTCACTCTCTCTCCCCATCTCTCTCTCTCTCTCTCTCTCTCTCTCTCTCTATCTCTCTCTCTCTCTCTCTCTCTCTCCATCCATCCTTCCCTGTCTTTCCTCAGGACTGCAATCCTTATAACCTTTAACATAACTGCCATCCATCCACAGAACAAATATGAAGATAATGGCGGCCACACGACAAAACAATTACCCTTGCATCCAGAAGGCAACAGCGCCTGAAGAAACTTGAAGCGAAAATTGAGCGCCAAGCGAGGAAAAACAATAGGCTCGAACATTCTAGAACCATTTAAGTATGCAATCTCGATCAAAAACATCAAAGACTGGCAGACGACTATATGTATCGATCAGTTCGATTTCATATTTCGGATGATTGGCTTTTTACGGTTATTAATCGCTGGAGAGTGGGGATGAGTGTTGGAAGTTGATTGGCTGTTTCTAATCTTGAAAGCACAGTTAGGGCTTCAGTTTCATCAACTGTTACGTTCTTGCAGCCATAATGCTGAATGTAAACAGTGTTATGGTAACACATTGTTTAATGAAAATAAAATTATCGTAACGTATTGTTGAATGTAAATAAGGTTATTGCAACATATTGTTGAATGTAAATAAAGTTATGGCATCATACTGCTGAATGTAACAATGTTATCGTGGCATTTTTTTGAAAGTAAACAGTATTCCCTTAACATATTTTTGAATGTAAATAATATCATCGCAAAATATTGCTGAATATATACAATGTTACTGTAACACATGTCAAATGTAAACAATGTTATCCAAACATACTGTTTAATGTAAATACTGTAGTAGTAACCTTTGTTGAATGTAAGCAATTTTATCATAACACATTGTGGAATGTAAACAGAGTTATCGTAACATAATGTTGAACGTAAACAATGTTATCCTAGCATAATGATGTATGTAAACAGTGTTATAGTAATATACTGTTAAATGTAAACAGTGTTATTCTATAACAGTGTTAAATGTCAATAATGTTAAAAAAAAAAACACTGTCATGTCTGTAAGTAGTGTTATCCTAACATATTGTTGAATGTAAACAGTGTCATCCTAATATATTCTCGATACTAATATACTGTTGAATGTAAACAGTTTTATCCTAATATATTGTTGAATGTAAACAGTTTCATCCTAACATATTGTTGAATGTAAACAGTTTTATCCTAATATATTGTCGATACCAATATAATGTTGAATGTAAACAGTTTTATCCTAATATATTGTCGATACCAATATAATGTTGAATGTAAACAGTTTTATCCTAACATATTGCTGAATGTAAACAGTGTTATCGTAACATATTGTTCATATATAAACAATGTTATGCTAACATATTGTAGAATTTAAACAGTGTTATTGTAACATATTGTAGAACGTAAACAATAAAATCCTAACATGTTGCTGAATTAAACAATGTTCTGGCAACATTTGGTGACAGACAGACAGACAGACAGACAGACAGACAGACAGACAGACAGACAGACAGACAGACAGACAGACAGACAGACAGACAGACAGACAGACAGACAGACAGACAGACAGACAGACAGACAGACAGACAGACAGACAGACAGACAGACAGACAGACAGACAGACAGACAGACAGATAGACAGACAGACAGACAATGACTGATCACTCCTCCTACAAACTTAGCACTTCCACGATAGAGCCTGTTAACTCTAGCATGGTGTCTGACAGTCTGTATATTGTACCCTCTGGCTTTAGCTGGCTGGAGATGTAGACACAAGCCCAGAATTAACTCTCTGATCTATTTTTCTCATATCCTCGCGGCATTTATTATCACATTAATCTCCCCTTGTTCTTAAAGTGGGTTCTCTCCCTTGAAGGGTTTACTTGAGACAAAAGTGAAAGACGCGTATTGGCAGTACGTCTAGGAGAAATCAAGGATGAAGCATGGACGTCATTGAAGGTCGGAGGAGGAGGTGTTCAGGAGGAATGGAGATGACGAAAAGAAAAAGAAGAAGGAGGAGGAAAAGAAGAAGAAGAAGAAGAAGAAGAAGAAGAAGAAGAAGAAGCAGATTATGATAATGATAATGATGAAGACGGAGGAGGAAGAGGCTGAGTAAAAGGAGAAGAGCGATGGGGAGGACGAGAAGTAAGAGGAGGCGGGTAAAGATGACGAAGTAAAAGCTGTTAAGAAATTTGGCGAACGCTCTGTTGTATTCCTTGTAAATTGCACCCCACAAGGGGATGACAGTGCGCAATTGTGATAATCAAACAATTAAAATAACTGAAAATGATGATAATAATAATAACGATAATAGTAATAATAATAATAATAATAATAATCATAATAAGAGAATGCTAAATGACACAAAATATAATGTATTTTTCACATAACAAGAAACATATAACAAAAAGAAATATTCAAAACAAGAATGTTTATTATACACGATCAGGGGACCAATTAGCCACTTCGTTAATTTCGTGAGGGGGAGGGGTTAAGTCCCTCTAAAATTATTAGGGGCGAGGGGTTCGGCTAAGGCTCTTTCCCTAGAAGTAGCCACAGCGCCCCCCCCCCTCCTTCAATATAACGTTCATGTAAAACAACATCCCGCACACACCTCCAAAACCACCTGATAAATTTCTACAAGAGTAACATAACGGCGCTGCCTGGGCAAAATGTTAAAAATCTAGCCAAAAGTAGTTAAGGATTTCTGCCAATGCTACGGAGTTCGTCCAATGCGCTGAGTTATTCCTTACGTCCTTCTTAGGACGTTATTTTTTGTTATTGGAAGCCCCACGCTGGCTTTTGCCAGGGGCCGCAATATAGGCAGGTCATCATTATGGCCAAATGTCTGAACGCGGTTTCTGGGACCTCTCCACGGTGATCCTCATCCGCATGGTGGCACTTTGTGTCATCGGGTGTTTATCGCTTGTGTGATGTCCTGGTGGGGTAAAAAGCCAATCCAATCCAATGCGCTGAGATGTTTCGGACTCAGACTTGAGCTAGAAAGAAGAGCACAGCACTTATGAGTGTCTTACCCTTGTGCCATGATGTTGATTCGTTTTTCAAAACTAAACTCTAAACAAACCTGATTTAAAAAATATAAAAAAAAAAACTCATATGAACAGTTTTTCATGCGCGACAAATTCATGGGTTGAATTAACCAAACTTAGCTAATCTAAATCTAGCATCAAACAAAACATTACGAAACAAAGTTCGGATCAAGTAATAATAAACATTATAAATATGCAAATGAAATAACAATTAGCGTTGAGTCATAGCTTTCAGCCTCGATTGATTTTTGCCTTAATTTGGTTTTGACGTGTCTAAGCGTCGTTTGGTGTCTTTGGCGGCCACATAAAACTGGTGCATTGGAGAAAAGGCGATGTTTTTTTCTCAGTTTGGAAAAAAAAAAAAAAATAAGTATCGTAGTGTGGGACTTTCATTAGAAGAAAAAGTAATGAGGTCGTGTGAAATAGAATAACAGCTTTCAACTCCTTTTAGTTTAAAAAAAAAAAAAAAAAAACTTAACCACGTTCAACCTGCTGCTAGCTAGCTGAAGCTACCAACTGTCTCCGGCTATATGTGTGGTCTTGTTTATTTGCGCTATTTTCCTGGCTAAGGTTCTGGTATTTGCGCCGTTTCTGGTCTTAAAAAACAGCTTCTGCAGTAGTTGTATTTATCTGGGAACTGTTGAAAGGCAACGGTTGGAGGCTATAATGCAGACAAGCTCTTGAGTCAAATCCATGTTGGGGCGGTTTCAAAACAATCCTCTTCTTCTTCTTTTTCTGCTTCTTCTTCTTCTTCTTCTTCTTCTTCTTCTTCTTCTTCTTCTTCTTCTTCTTCTTCTTCTTCTTCTTCTTCTTTTTCTTCTTCTTCTTCTTTTTCTTCTTCTTCTTCTTCTTTCTTCTTCTTCTTCTTCTTCTTCTTCTTCTTCTTCTTCTTCTTCTTCTTCTTCTTCTTCTTCTTCTTCTTCTTCTTCTTCTTCTTTTTCTTCTTCTTCTTCTTTTTCGTCTTCTTTTCTTTTTCTTCTTCTTCTTTTTCTTCTCCTTTATCTTTTTCTTCTTCTTCGTCTTCTTTTTCTTCTTCTTCTTCTTCTTCTTCTTCTTCTTCTTCTTCTTCTTCTTCTTCTTCTTCTTCTTCTTCTTCTTCTTCTTCTTTCTTCTTCTTCTTCTTCTTCTTCTTCTTCTTCTTCTTCTTCTTCTTCTTCTTCTTCTTCTTCTTCTTCTTCTTCTTCTTCTTCTTCTTCTTCTTCTTCTTCGTCTTCTTCTTCTGTTCTTCTTCTTCTTCTTCTTCTTCTTCTTCTGTTCTTCTTCTTCTTCTTCTTCTTCTTCTTCTTCTTCTTCTTCTTCTTCTTCTTCTTCTTCTTCTTCTTCTTCTTCGTCTTAACAGAGAACGACTTATTTCAAAAATGACCTTGGCTCACAGGTCGACCCTTAACTGACTGAGTACCAGGTACAGTCCGGGAAAGTCAAGTGATGCTGACCACATCATGCACCAAGTATAGATTGGTCTATAAAATATAGCTCTAGCCCTATATGCCCAAAACACCTGAAGGCGTGGAAAAGGGTCCTTTACTTTTAATTAGCCTGCACTCATTTGCGGTAGGAGATCTTCGTGATGAAGTGGTCAAGACGTTTGCCTCATGCTCTGAAGGTAATGGGTTCGTTTTACGGCGGTGCCGTTCAGTTATTATATAAACAAGTTTTCTCCTCCACAAAATGTTGTTCTTTCTGGGATTACAGTTTAAAACAACATGTGACACAAAGTGCCCCACAATTTTGCATGCAATGCCAATAGAAATAAATCACAGAAACCGTATTCAACCGCATTGGATAGTTGTAAGTGGGCACCGTATGGCTAAGACATAACCCGCTATCCTATGTGGCTGGATGTATATATATTCATGGTAATCTCAAATGTCAAATAATAGATTATTCTCCTATCCAACGAATTAACACTGACTCATCAATTCATGAGGGTATCATTTATCCCTTTCCTTCATTTGACCCCTTTCTTCCTTCCATCGCCAGAGCCTACTATTATATTATGAAGCTTCCCTTGAATTATTTTAAAAATAAATATATTAAAAAAAAACGGAATCGAGCTAATCAATGATGCATTTCTGCATGGAATTAAACACAAGGGGAAGTAACAACTCATCGTGTATCCGCTCAAGGGAATTAAATAGGTTCAGATTCTGTGAAGACACAAACCAGGTTGTAGCATTAACGGTGAACTAGCATTGAGCACTGGGGATTAGCAGCAGAAGCGGCACAGAGACCTATGAATGCGGGCTACAACGGCGCCGGTATCTGAGAGCTAATTCATGTTGAGGACCCCCCCCCCCCACCCGCTTACCCCCCCCCCCCTACCCCGTCTTTTTGTCATTAGGAAATTTGCAAGCCTGCTTAATGACCATTGCCATTCCCCTAATTCTGTCTCACTCTAAATTCTTCCCTTAGCCGGGCTCCGGAACACCCAGGCTCTGAAAATATACGGCTTGACATTCACCAACAATCCCAACGCAATACACACACCAACATGGGAAGACTTGACCAGAACGGCCACCGACATGCTGGAAAGGTACAAGTACAAAACCACAACAATATTTGGTAGGGCAACCGTAGTGAACACCTACATTATGTCAAAAATTATTTTCCCCGCCACGGTGATGGACCCCCCTCCCAGTTTCATTAAAGAGATAAGCAGAAATGTCAGGCGATTTATTTTCAGGTCCACCATCTATTCTATCGCCAATAACACCCTCTATCAGGAGAAGAAGAACGGAGGTATTTACCTCCGCGATTTAGGAACGCATATTAAAGCCATGCGTATTAAAAGGTTAGGCGAAATTGTGAGAGACCCCCAGAAAAATGGACTGGGGTTATATTATATTGCTTTCAGAGTCCATCACCTTAGAAGAATAGATAATAGCACACCCCATCATTTCGGTGCCCTCCCATCTTACTACAGACACGCCCTGGCAGCACTGCCAGGAAACGAACACCTAATACACGAAACAACACAGACAATTTACAAATCTCTCATCTCTCGACTAGCCCCACCTATTCATCTCCGAATAGCGTGGGGTCGCCCACTAGGCCTCACAGATTATACAAGCTCTTTCTCAAACCTTCACAACAAAAACATCACCGCAAAAGCGAGAGAAGTGACTTTCCGTCTTTTGTTTTCCATGACGCCGACCTCCGAAGGAGAGGCACGCAGGTCTGGAAGGCTAGTCAGATGCCCCCTGTGTAGACAGCGGAAGCAAGAGACGGAGAAGCATTTGTTTTACGATTGCCGGGTGGTCACACCGACACATCAACTCCTCAGAGAAACAATAAACAAACACGCAGGCAAACAAATAAACCTCTTCAATGCAATCTTTCTTAACACTGTCCCAGTACGCGATAAACAGTCACACACAAAAAACCTACAAGCTTTAGCACAGTACAGACTACTCGTTTGGACATGCAGAAATTTTGCTAAATACCACTTCAGAACTTACAATCCACATTTATTCTTTCTTATGTTCAAATACAAACTACAACAAATTTTTCCTGAGGCAGCAGATGACACCTAAACTGCCCGCCTACACACATTTATTTATTTATTTATTTCAATTTGTTTATAATCTGGTTTCCCCTTTAAACTCATGCTCATCATCATCATCATCATAGAACACTTCTGCCGTAAAGCGGCGTGGGGAGAGACGATCGATCGCGATCCAGTGCACGATGGCCGCCACTGGCTATTGTGAGAGCAAGCCGGTGACCTTCCCATCCGCAGCGAGCGTTTTCAGCCGCTTCGCCAAAGCGACTTCAAATGTAAATAGTGTAAATATCCTTTCTCTCCCCTAGTTTTCATTCCCCTCACTTTTTTTTTTTTTTTTTTCCAAAACGACTCTTGCCTTGGGATTCAAAAGGTATAAGAAACTGCTATTAAGCAACGACAGAAGTGGCTAGTACTTAGATGGGTGACCACTTTGGAACACCACTATTTCAAACAGCTTATACATTTCCCGACCACCACCAGGGAAGCAAACAAGTCGCCCCCCCCCCCCCCCCCCCCCCCCCTTTTTTTTTTTTTTTTTTTTTTTTTTTTTTTTTTTTTTTTTTTTTTTTTTTTTTTTTTTTTTTTTTTTTTACTATGTCACTTGTCCTTATGAACTATGTTTTGTCTCCAGTTTTCCTTCTTAGTATAATGCAAATATGCTCCCTCCGTCCCTCCCTTCCCTTTTCTCCTATGTTTTTGTTTTTGTTTGTTTGTTTGTTTGTTTGTTTATTTTGTTGTAGTCTGTTATTAATTTAGTTTTCTAAACTTGTACATAATTACAATGATGCTACTCTGATGTTTTTAACGCGAAATGTTTATAATCTTGTTTCCCCTTTGAGTTTTATGCTCATCATCATAAACCACTTCCGCCGTTAAGCGGCGTGGGGAGAAACGATCTGCGATCCAGTGTATGTTGGCTGCCACGGGCCGTTGTCACGCCGTGAAGGCATAGAGTGTCTTAAGTGTTGTCATTCCACGTTGTAATGGCTTGACCTGGAACCCAAGGTCATGTGTGAAGGGGCCCGGCTCCCCCACAGGGCGAGCCGGCGACCTTCCGACCCGCGGCGAGCGTCAAACCGCTCCGCTACGGCGATTTCCAGTCTACAAATGTAAAAAGGTTAAATATCTTTCAGTATTCATCTTCACCCCCCCCCCCCCCCCCCACCACTTTCCTTTTATTTCTTTTTCACTTCAAAACTGTTGCCTGGCGATATACCAGGATAAGTAGCCGGTTAACAGCAATCACTCGAATTAAGCAACGTTTAAATGGGTTACCACTTTGAAATGGCGCGGTTTCGAACAGCTAACACATTTCCACACCACCACTAGGAAAGCAAACAAGTTGCACACCCCTGGACTATCTACCCTGTAAAGCTGAACTGTGATCGGTCTCCAGTTTTTCTTCTTTGTTAAATGCAAAAATGAGTCCCTGCACCCCCACCCCCCATTTCCCCGTTTTTCCCGTATGTTTTGTCAGTCTATTATAAATTTAGTTTTCTAAACTTTGTATATAACTGCAATGTGATTACCTTGATGCTTTAATCTGCAATGTTCATAATCTTGTTTCCTCTTTGATTTTATGCTCATCATCATCATAAACCACCTCTGCTGTTTAAGCGGCATGGGGAGAAACTTTTTGCGATCCAGTGTATGTTGGCTGCTACTAGCTATTGCCACGCCGTGAAGGCGTGGAGTGTCCTAGTGTTGTCAACTTGCAGTCTACAAATGTAAATAGTTTTTAAATGTGTCCCTTCTACTTGTCTCATTCCTCCCACTTTCCTCCTCTCCTCTGTTCTCCTTAACGACTCTTGCCTGGCAATCTACAAGGTATAAGTAACCGGTTAACAACCATTGAAATTAAGCAATGTCGGGAGTGGTTAGTACTTAGATGGGTTACCACTTTGGAACACCACAATTTCGAACAGCAAACACATCTCCCGACCACCACCAGGAAAACAAAGTAGTCACCCCTCCCCGTTTTTCTCCCTGGACTATCGCCTTTGTCCCCCTGAACTGTGTTTGTCTCTGTTTCCTTATTTGTTAAATGTAAATATGCTCCCTCCCCCTCTCCCACCCTCTAATCCTATGTTTTGTTAGTCTATTGTAATTTAGTTTTCTAAACTTGTACATATTTGAAATGTGCCTACTTCATTTAGCAGTGTTTCATAATCTTGTTTCCCCTTTAAGTTTATGTTCATCATCATCATTATAAACCACTTCCGCCATTAGGAGGCGTGGGGGACATATTATCCGCGATTCAGTGTACGTTGGTTGCCACTGGCTATTGCCATGCCGTGAAGGCGTAAAAATGCCTTTAGTGTTGTCGATCCACGTTTCAAAGTGTTTGACCTTGAAGCCAAGGTCATTGTGAAGAGTCAGGCTCCGCTGGAAAACGATCCGATCCGCGGCGAGCGTCTGGCCGCTTCGCCACGGCGACTTCAAATCTACAAATGTGAATGGGTTTTAAAACGTCTTTCTCTTCCCTCGTTTCATTCCTCCCACTTTCCTTTTCTTTCTTTTTCTTTTTGAAAACTCTAGCCTGACGATATACCAGGTATTAGCAACTGGTTAACAGCAATCACGGAAATCAGGCAATGTCACGGTTGGCTAGTACTTAGTTGGGTGACCACTTTGAAACGCCACAGTTTCGAACAGCTAACATATTCTCCGACCGCCACCAGGAAAGCAAATAGTTTGCGCCGCCATCCCCCCCCCCCCCCACACACACTTTTCTCCCTGGACTATCTCCCTTGCCCTCCTGAACTGCGTTTTGTCTCCAGTTTTCTTCCTGGTCAAGTCTGATAGTTTCACCATTCCTTGGACCTCGGAGGAGTCCTTTACTCAGGCACTTTCATCTCGCAGCCGGTGATTTTACGTATATGGGCTGTAAAAAAACTGTCCACGTCAAGCATTGGTTGCTTAATAAATGAAATGAATATCCCGTTAATAATCTGTCTCCTTGCACTCATAGTTAAGCCTAGATGGCTTAACTATGGTGAATACTACTATATAAATGCACTTGCTTTCTGACATGTTATGCTAGTTACCCCTACCTTGTTTTCCTATTGACTATTTCCTTGCCCACCTAAAATGTTTTTTTTTTTTTTTTTTTTTTTTTTTTTTTTTTTTTTTTTTTTTTTTTTTTTTTTTTTTTTTTTTTTGTTTGTCAAATGTAAATAGGGTTTCCCCGAACTCAACTTCCCCACATATTTTTATAAATATAACACAAGTATCGGGTCTGTATATATTTGAAATGTTTTTACTTGAAACGAAATACTTTAATTTCGCAATATCTAATGTCCTTAATTATGAAATGTAAATACAACGAGTGGTCCTTTTCTTTCTCTGCTCTGCTCCTCCCCCCCCCCCCCCCCAACCCTCGTCCGCCTGCTTATTTTTTCGTCCCATTCTATCTTCCTTTTTTTTTTTTTTTTTTTTTTTTGTCCGCAATGTCACACACACGCTTGCAACACTGAATACTAACAAACGGCAACACATGTAAAGAACACTGAACAAAATACACACACCACAGATGCCTTTTCTACGCTTCCTTCCCATAACCCTCAGGCGCTGTGAATGTTTCAAATTCTAAAATGTCCGTGATTACATGTTTGTCCCAATGTGGGACGACATTTTTCTTTAACCTGAAGCCCTACACTGGCTTTTGCCGATGGCCGCAAGAAAAAGCCCGACTGTTACACGCGGTTTCTGGGACCTCAACGAGCGATCCTCATCCGCAGCGTGACACTTGGTGTCACCGGGTGTCTATTGCCCGGTGTGATGCTCTGGTGAGTTTAAACTTACTTTCAATACCACCTTACAGACAGAACAAGCTGGAAGCGCGGACGCTTTGTTTACATTTGCCCTTTTTCTGGCGACCACCAGAAGGGCAACGACGTAACGCCACTACACCCTACCACCCCCCCCTCCCTCTACATTACTCTCTCATGGACTATTTCCCCTGTCCGTCTGAACAGTGTTTTTGTTCCTTTTCGTTGGTGTAATGTATATATGTGACTCCCTCTCACACATGTTTCTATAAATTTAACACAAGTTAATAATAGCCGAAAGGCACATGTAAATATATCCCGCTGCTTCTCCCTCAAAATAAATCTCTTATTTACATTTCATCCTTTGTTTCCCTTGTCCGCTTACGCTTTCGTGTCTCCTTTTCTCTTCTCCTTCTTCCCTTCTTTCTTTTCATTTCTCTCTTTCCACTCACTCTGTTGTTGTAAATATATATATATATCTTAAAACCTGTAAAACATTACCATCGAAAGTACCGTTTCCGCCAACAAACCCAATAGCCCCAGCTTTCCTCAAACTCCGATCCTCTCTGCCTCCCACTGTCTCTATTTCCTGTTAAAGGTTGGTGAGAAACGGTACGAATCAGTATCATTTTTTGCACATCACCTTATTGATTTTGCTTTTGTTTATGTAAAGAGAATTTGTATCTGATGTTTTGAACCAATAAACAGATTTAAAAAAAAAAAAAAAAAAAAAAGGGATGCAATTTTTTGTTTTGTTATTTGAAGCCCCACCATGTCTTCTGCAAGGGGTCCTGAATATAGCTGGGGCATATCTATGGCCTAGCCATGGATATGGCCTAACAGATGAAAGGGGTTTCTGGGACCTCTCCACGGGTGATCCTCATCCGCATTGTGGCACTTTGTGTCACCGGGTGTTTATCGCTTGTGTGATGTCCTGGTGGAGTACAATTACCTACCTACTTCCCACTGTCTCTCTTACGGCAATTCCCCCCCCCCTCTCCTCCCATTATGGGAAGAAAGTTTTCGTCATTCCCTCACTCCAACTGACGTCAGGGCCCCCAATATAAACCGAACGGAGTTTCTGGGACTCGTGTTTGGTTGGCTCTCATTCGAATGGTGGCACCTTGTGTCACCGGGTGTTGGTCGCTCATTGTAAGGTCTTGGTGGGTTGAACGACACACACCTGTTCCTCCTATAAGCAACACACTACCCTCTCTGGACTTCGGGTACTATTTGACACGGTTACATCAATGAATAACACACTTACAAAGGCCACTTTTGTTCTTCTCCTTTCGTTCGCTTGAAATAAATTATCTATATCTGCAATGCTGTCTGGAGTATTAACTTCACTGTCTTTTGTAATTCACTGAGCGGCCCGAAAAGTTTGGCTTCCACCTGCGTCTCACTTGGCCAGAAAATCTCCCTGGAAATGTTGTATTTGGGACAGTCTTGGAGGATGTAACCTGTTGACTCCGGTGCCAGTCCACACGTACATATGGCTGATTCGCCAGTCTTAAATTGTGTGTACATATGGCTGGGAAGCCGACTGTGCCTGTTCTCGGGCGTAAAATAATGTCTTGCTCTGGTCTCATAAGAAAGAAAATAGGGTATTTTGAGCTAAAATGCTATAGAAAGATTCTCAGAATATCTTGAACAAAGAAGAGGAGAAATACTGACATTTTGAAAGATCTGAACATCAAGGAAGATTGGCTAATAAACAGCATCCTGTCTCGGAAGATGAAATATTTTGGTCATATCAAGCGCCACGACGGATTGGAAAAAAATTACAGAAGAAGGCATGGTACCAGGATGGAGGGACAGGGGCCGACCGACACGAAGATGGTCGCAGGATATAAGTGACTCCTTGAGTGTGAAAGTGCATGAGGCGGGAGAACTGGCGAGAGACCGAGTTTCTTTCAGGCAGACTGTGATGAGAGCGACGTTTTGCAAAAGGACCTGCTACATGATGATGATGGTCTGTCTATAATATGGTAATCGTCTTGTGCCAGTTTTTGTGGCTTTCTGATTGATTTGATTATTCTCTTCTTCTGTTGATAAGAGTCCGGTAAATTTACAGACGAACATAAGTTTACACATAATCTTGTATGCAAAGTTTACACTCAGTAAAAGTAATTTAAAAATGGACTTCAGCTATTCAGGCCCTATTATAACCTTACGGGTAAACGGGGTTTCTGAGATTTCGCCTGGGGATTCTCATCCGATTAGTGTCTCTTTGGGTCACCGTGGGTTAATCACTCAGTTTGCAGTCCCAACAGGGTTCTGCTGTCCTCACACATTCTTGTGAGCCAATCTTTACCGGCACGAGAGAGCAAGTTATACCTGTATTTGAGGGTAGTCGGACAGACTGACACTACAAGATAGACTGACACTACAAGACAGACTGACACTACAAGACAGACTGACACTACAAGATAGACTCACACTACAAGATAGACTGACACTACAAGACAGACTGACACTACAAGACAGACTGACACTACAAGACAGACTGACACTACAAGACAGACTGACACTACAAGACAGACTGACACTACAAGACAGACTGACACTACAAGATAGACTGACACTACAAGACAGACAATACAAGACAGACTGACACTACAAGACAGACTGACAATACAAGGCAGACTGACACTACAAGACAGACAATACAAGACAGACTGACAATACAAGACAGACTGGCACTACAAGACAGACAATACAAGACAGACTGACAATACAAGACAGACTGACAATACAAAACAGACTGACACTACAAGACAGACTGACACTACAAGACAGACTGACACTACAAGACAGACTGACACTACAAGACAGACTGACACTACAAGACAGACTGACACTACAAGATAGACTGACACTACAAGACAGACAATACAAGACAGACTGACACTACAAGACAGACTGACAATACAAGGCAGACTGACACTACAAGACAGACAATACAAGACAGACTGACAATACAAGACAGACTGGCACTACAAGACAGACAATACAAGACAGACTGACAATACAAGACAGACTGACAATACAAGACAGACTGACACTACAAGACAGACTGGCAACGCAAGACAGACTGACACAGGACAGGTTTAACAGAAGGTAGATAGACAGTCAGACAGAAATTGACACACTGACACTGGCAAACATGGTCTAGTGCAGATACAAGCAGGTAATCGGACGGGGGAGCAGGGAAGCAAGCCAACCGTAGCAGTCAGACGGTCAAATATAGACATAAATGGACAGACAGGAGGGAGGAGATAGGCAGATATCGGGATGGGTCGAATGGTGGAACAATAGACAGACAGACAGGCAGGCAGACAGACAGACAGGCAGATAGATAGACAGATACATGTACATACATACTCACAGACAGACAGAGACAACGAGAGAAAGAGAATGGTGAGCAAAGGGAGACAAAGAGAAAGGAGAGGCGTTTAATGCAATGAAAACAGGCGCCAATAAAAATGCAAAACAATTCGTTTGTATTTATAGCATCACTGAATTGCCAACACTAAAGTTGTGAAAATACCGTCAAAGGAGCAATTTTCACCGCTTTATAACAAGTAAATTATACAGCCTGACATTACCGAGCGAAAACTGTTGTTTTGAGGGAAATGAAACAATTCGTGCGGTTAGTAGTGACACTTTTCCTGTGAGAAACGTCTCTTTTCCCAACGTAACTTAATCACAGATTGCTTATTTCTCTTTACCTATAATTACCTCCCTTCCTTCCGCGTTATTTGCCCCTGATTTCCCATTATTATCCCAGTTAGTAGTGACATACCCTGGCTTCGCTGTCTGACCAACTGTCCGCAGAGTCTGGGGTATTCTCTATTATAAAGCGTTGAACATATCAATGGAGTTCAAGCGGCAAATTGGCCCTAATGAAACGAAAGAGCTCTTAACCGCTAGAATGATACAGCGACACTCTATGGAGACATGCCCCATTGGATTAACTCCATGAATTAACGGTCTCTTGTTCCGCTTTAAGGACACCAGTCAACCGTCAAAGAGATTATGCCACTCCGCTATAGTGCTTGGTTGACCGATTCTTCATACCAAATAGTGAAATCGCCGGGACGCATGGAACTGAAGGGGAAAGGGGGGGGGGGAAGAGAGAGAGAGAGAGAGAGAGAGAGAGAGAGAGAGAGAGAGAGAGAGAGAGAGAGAGAGAGAGAGAGAGATTTAAAATAAACAGCCTTTTTACAAGAGGAACACACTGGACCTGTGATAAGCGATCGATTAAAGTTATCCTCCCCCCCCCCCCTCTTCCCGGCACCACCATCAGGACCGCACACTAAGTGACTAACACCCGGTGAACCAAACAGTCACTATTCCGATGAGTTGAGTTGAGCTGATTCAGGAACCGACATCACAGCACTCAGGGCATTCCCATAAGCGCCCCGTCCCTATCTTCAGCAGCCAGCGAAGAGTTCCGATACTAATGGTGCCAGTAGCATTCTGATTAGACGTCCGTCTTGCCTTTCCTTTGAGCCTCGAGCAGCTGCCCGAACCTCTTGTCACCCCCCCCCCCCTTTTTGCATCAATCTCACCAGACTGTGGTGATCCATATTCTCCTCCGAATTGTACACGCTCTCCCACAAGGTACTAACCCCGTCTGCCTTATCAAGCATCAGTACTCCACCAAGTTGTGCACAGCCAGCCAGTCTGTCTGCCTGTTCACTTCCCAACACACCAGCAGTCTTGGTGAAAAAATCCAGACTATACTCCTAACCTGTGTCCTCCGCAGTGAAGCTTGCCACTCTGCACAAAGCATACCTGTACTGACCTTCCCCAGCGTGCTTCCTAAGATAAGAATCCCCACAGGTACAAATCTCAGAAAATCCCGCAGAAGTCCGGATAGAGCAGGATAACCACAAAAGACTCATTTTATAGATCAATCGACTATCAGTTGGCAATGTGATGTATATCACATCGGTTGGCAATGTGATGCATATCACATCGGTTGGCAATGTGATGCATATCACATCGGTTGGCGATGTAATGCATATCACATCGGTTGGCGATGTAATGCATATCACATCGGTTGGCAATGTGATGCATATCACATCGGTTGGCGATGTAATGTATATCACATCGGTTGGCGATGTAATGCATATCACATCGGTTGGCGATGTGATTCATATCACATCGGCTGCCTTTATTTCCAGGAACATTACCCGGTACCCATTTCAGGCTACATAGTCTACATAGGAGTTTTTAAAAAAAAAAAAGAGGAAAAATTTGAGGGTTTGAAACCGGTAAGCAAGAGTTTGGTCCAGGGGTACAAATCTTTTTCAAGTCGCGACCCCATTTCATTGAAACAAAATGACCGGCGAACCTACACATTATTAATAGACCTTATAACAGGAAAAATGAAAACACATAGAAACATACTTAAAGGTTTTTTTTTTTTAAATCTCATGACGTGATTTTTTTTTCCGTTTTTAAAATCTGCATGGCTCACCCTCCCGGCGACCCCAAATATAACCCTTCGCGACCCTATTTGGGGTAGCAATCCATGTGCTGGAAACCCGAGATGTAACCACTAAGATAGTTCGGCTCCCCAGGGACGATAAGAGGAACCGAGAAGGTCACTAAGAACATAAAGAAGTTGTTAATATTTAGCCTGTCGTCTGTACCCTCCCATGGCTGTCTGTCTCTTTGAGTACCTAACCTTTTTCTTTATGCCGGGCTATGTGTGTGTTCAAGGCAACGATTGATCAGATTATCTAGCGGACATTACGTCTGTTATCTGGTGAACATAGTGGTGCTCCCTGCAGCTGCAAGTAAACCAAAGCAGGTGTTTGGAGACGTTTTACAAAGGTAATGTCCAAGAATTAGGAATCTGTCTGGATTGCTGTGATGGTAATCTTCACTAATCACTAATTTTGGAGTAACTCCCATCAGTTTACTGTTCCTTTCCGTCGACACGCAAATTCTCCGATAAATATAATGATGCTATAAGATCGGCATATAATGAATAAGACGTCAACTGGTACCATTAGAAAACGGGAAATCCCGAGAGAGGCCTTGTGTAGAACCATCATCAGGGAAGACTCAACCATGGACCTAATGAATACTAAAGACCTAAAACAGGTGGCAACAAACTGCCAGTCATGGAGAGCTTTGGACCTCTGCCCTATGAGCCCATATAGGCTCAAGATAAAAGACCAACAAGACATTGGTACTGAAACTCTGTGCTGGCTGATTAAGATAGAAATATATCTTTTGTTGCTGTCTGTAGTGACCCAGTGCAACATAAGCATAAAGAGGAGGTCGAAAGATGATGAGGAGGAAGAAGACAAGAAGAGGAAGTTATAAAGTTCTGAATGGCCATGCTTGTTTGGCTGGACGAAGGATCTGTAGCCCAAATATCCTTTCTGCTTATTTTTGATGGTGTCATTGTACTGCTGACCATTTGTGCTTTTGTGTGTGCACAGAGAAAGACATACACACACACACACACACACACATATATATGTATATATATATATATATATATATATATACACACACACACACACACACACACACACACACACACCATTACAATTACAGTTTAGAAAGGCAAATAAACAACCAAACACAAAAACAAACAACAATGAGCAGATAACTCACCCAAAACTCCGCCATCTTGAAAAACGAACATAAGCAGCACAGAAATCCATGACGTCATACGCAAGGCCCTCTCTTTCCGAAGACGACAGCGAGGGAAAGACGTGGTCTGGGCCAACAGTGACATTACCGGATGTGATACGGTCGTCACACGACACTGTAGTCCAAACAGGCATGGAGTTGTAACCACTTTCAGGAAGAAATTTCTGGAATCAAATATCACAAGGTGGTACACATCCAGATGGACCTTCCTTCCTTCCTTTACGATCTGAACACGAAGCAGACACGTCTGCAGATCTACCCTGGTTACCAGCTCATCAGACGTAGCAATTATATTTAAATCCCGATATAAGGAAATTTCACAACCTGGATCGGTGTCTGGGATTATCCCTTGCGGCTGCAGCGACCCACTGGTGATGCTGCCTTTAGCAGGCGATCAAACTCCACAAATGTAGAAGTCTATCTTTTTTGTAGCTTGTTATTCCACTAAGCAGTTCCACTTGCTTGCACTCGAGTTGAATTTTGGAACTGTTTCTGTGGAGCAAAAAAAAAAAATTGCGAAAAGTTAAAAACAAAATTGGGTTTATATTTCTGATTTCAGTTTTAAAGACTGTCGGACTGACTTCATTGCACATCATTATATTGCAAATTTCCTACCACAGAGCAGTTAGTCACCTGACGATATCGTTACAAAAAGCACGAACTCCCTAGTTCCAACGACAATAACTGAGAATCTCCGTAAAGATTGCACTCGTGAACCGAATGACGAGTGCATGAAACGAACCCGCCATCTTCAGGGGGCACGGTAAACGACCTGCCAAAGAGATCCAATTGGTCTATGACTTTATGAGACAAGTACTAACGGCTCGTCTATATATTGAAAGGTCGTGGGTTCGGAATCCTGACGGAGAGTGACTTTGTATCTCAGGTCGACCCAGCCTTGAGTGGGTACCAGATACAGACCTGGGAAGTAAAGGCGACCAACGTGATGCTGACCATATCACCCTCCAACCCTATGTGCCCAACTCTAAAAGCGTGGAAAATGGTTCTTTACTTTTAACACTATTTTACTAGTCTATTGTTCCGAATGTTAAACTAGGGAAACACACAAAGTACATTCATAAAGCAGCCACTAGATGTTACGACACTAACAGTCCACAAAAAGAATTGCAGCTCGTTGTTGATGGAAGCAGTTAATCACGACAAGCCGGTATTGCACAAGCAATACTGCATAAATACACGCCAGTGCATAATCGGCAACCCACCATTTTGAGTGCAGTTCTTATTAAAAGCACCATTTCCCCTGGCTTTTGGTGTTCTGGACATACAGCGCTAGGCCTATAGTTTTTCGATGGCTGCTGTGGTCACCACCACGCCCACCGCCTTTACTTCCCACGACTTTACCTGCTACCGATTTAAGACTGGATCGACTTGTGAGCCAAAGTCATTTTAAAAATAAAAATACAGCTCTGTTCGCATTTGAACCCAAGCATCTTCGGATCGGCAGGTGAGTCTAGAGGCTAGGCCACGTCGGGTCGCAGTTTTAATTAACAATGTGTACATTAACCCAGTCGGCACTGTGGCTAAGTCGATGCGAACGCTTCGTAATACCGGGGTGCCGGGTTCGATCCCAGGACAGAACACAAGCGATAAACACCCGATGACACAAAGTGCCACCATGTGAATGAGGATCACCGTTGAGAGGTCCCAGAAACCGCGTTCCGCCATTAGACCACATTTATGTTCGGGCTATATTGCGGCCTCAGGCAAGAGCCAGATTAGGGCTTCAGATAACGAGAAATTGCAAATCACAAGAATATGACAAGAGATGGGTACAAATCCGTCATTGACTGACTGACTGACTTTCTACCCCACCAGGACATCACACAAGCGATAAACACCCGATGACACAAAGTGCCACCATGCGGATGAGGATCACCGTGGAGAGGTCCCAGAAACCGCGTTCAGACAATTGGCCATATTTATGGCCTGCCTATATTGCGGCCCCTGGCAAAAGCCAGGGTGGGGCTTCAAATAACAAAAAATTTCGTCCTGAAAAGGACGAAACTGTATATGAGTGATAAATATAAGAATCCGTCATTGATTATTCAAGTATAAAGCAACGAAAGAACAAGATAAGCAAACATCTATATTTACATTGAAACCCCTGAAAATAACTATCTTAATTAATATAATTGATCAAATAAGCTTCGCTGGGTTTAACAGACAACAATCAGAGCTCCCAAAGATCATTAATTGTCAGCATAAATGCACACACAGATAAGAACTAGGTAGAAACAGAGGGGGGAAACTATACTTTCTACACAGTTGTTTCCCTTTGAATTACTGCCCCTGTGGGAGAATCGTCCTTGCCCGTAATCATCCTATCTCACTAGAGACAAACTTCCGGACACAAACAAACAAACATACAAACCAACAATCATACATAAGCATCCTTTTAGGCACAAACATCCAAAAGGAGAGAAACACGGCACGACAAATATACACACACATGCGCGCACGCGCACACACGGAGAAATGAGTCATGCAGAGATAAGGAAATTACCCTTGTGTCATGCGCGTGCCCTACTGTGAGCGCTAAACAAACAGCCTAGATTAGGCTAATTAAGAATATCCGTTTTATGGGCCACTTACCTCAGTGTCCAGGTTGCTAATTAGACAGGGGGCTACTTTCTCTAAGCAAACACCGTAAAGAATATTGTTTTCCTGGGGAAAAATAGCCCAGAACTGTTGCACCTAACACCGGTTGTTAGTTTTGGTAGGTAGGTAGGTAGGTAGGTAGGTAGGTAGGTAGGTAGGTAGGTAGGTAGGTAGGTAGGTAGTAGAAACAAATCGTCTGAGGTTTTGAACAACGAATTAACACCATGCACACGGGTAGTTACCCATAAGTTCTCAGTTCTTCTTCTAACCCAAGTCTGAGTCTGAAGAAGCTCAGCACAGTGCATAGGCTCTGTAGCGCCGGCGAGGATCCTGAAATACTTTGGGTAGATTTTTAACTCAAAATTTTGTCCGGGCAGCGCTGATAGGCTACTTCTTTCGATTTTCAACTGCTATTGGATTTTTGTACGTGCGCAACTATGCACACGGGCGTCCGATCTCACTACCCAGAGACCAGGGGGAATTACTAGAAGTACAAGCCCACGTGAAAAAAATCCCAGCCCTCACCGGGGATTGAACGTAGAACCTCTAGCACTAGAGACGGACATAATGCCTCGAGACCACGCAGCCCCCAAACACATCGTCATGTTCAACCAGCGCCGGAGAAAACCTTGGACAAGCCAAGACCGGCTCAAGTTGACGTGCCATGCTGCTGCCGTCATCTAAATAGGCTACGATATGTTAACGGAGGTGGAGATATTGTTCAAGATAATATTCACAGTACGTGGGCATATTCTTAAGTACTCCGATCTTCTCTTAAGTATGTTAATAAATAATACTGCAATTACTATGACTAACAAATGAAGATATTCATCCAGCTAGGTAATGTTTTATTAGAAACACCGCGTCGATTTCGTAACCCACTGACCAACAGGCTGTATCAAACTTTAGGAAGATATTTAAAAATCAAATTTTCCAAGAATGTTTTAAAGCAACTTCATTTTGCACTCTTGCTCTGGGGGAGTTCTGGAAAGCAGGAATGGAGAAAAGGGAAGAGGAAGAAGAAGAAGAAGTATGTAGTCCAGAATGTCATATCGCAACTTCTTTCTTATACACCAACGACTGCTAATCAATTTATTTACTGTGTTCATCAACAGAAGAAGAAGACGAAGGAGGAGGAGGGGGGGGGGGGGTAGAGAAGGGAACGAAGAGCAGAAGCAGAAGCAGCAGCAACAGCAGCAGCAACAGCAACAACAGAAGCATACTGATACACCAACGACCGCTAATACATTTTTGTGTGTGTTTATCAACAGAAGAAGAGGAAGAAGAAGAAGAAGAAGAAGAAGAAGAAGCAGGAGGAGAGGGAGAAGGAAAAGGGGATGAAGAGCAGGAGCAGAAGAAGCAGAAGAAGCAACAGCCGCAACAAGAGCAGCAACAGCAGCAGCAACAACAGATATAGAAGAAGAAGAAGAAGAAGAAGAAGAAGAAGAAGAAGAAGAAAGAAAAAGAAAGAAGAAGAAGAAGAAGAAGAAGAAGAAAAGAAGAAGAAGAAAAGAAGAAGAAGAAGAAGAAGAAGAAGAAGAAGAAGAAGAAGAAGAAGAAGAAGAAGAAGAAGAAGAAGAAGAAGAAGCAGGAGCAACAGAATAAGAAAAAGAAGAAGAAACAGAAGAAGAAGAAAAAGAAAAAGAAGAAGAAGAAGAAAAAGAAGAAGAAGAAGAAGAAAAAGAAGAAGAAGAAGAAGAAGAAGAAGAAGAAGAAGAAGAAGAAGAAGAAGAAGAAGAAGAAGAAGAAGAAGAAGAAGAAGAAGAAGAAGAAGAAGAAGAAGAAGAAGAAGAAGAAGCAGAAGAAAAAGAAGAAGAAGAGGAAGAAAGCAGAATGTTGTCTAGCGTGCCCTATCTCTACTTTTTCTTCCACATCTCTGAGTGCTTATCATCACATCACAGTTTACCATACCCTGCAATTTAACAACCAATTTGTCTCACACCAAACATATTCTCTTCACGCCGGGGTGCCAGGCTGCACACTGAAGGTCCTCCAAAACGTTACACCTTTTCTCAAAACTCAAAGTTATATTCCTCCCCTCATTTATTCAAACACGCTCTGAAATTTCACCTCGGACTCGTTGAAAAGAAATTCCTCCCCCGACTCTGCCTTGTTGTGTAAGTCCGGGCTGCGATGAATGTGCTTTGACACCCGCAGAGGGCGACAGCGAATGCCCTACTGTCCAAATTCAGCGTTTAATGGGTAACTTACAGCAGGGTATAGGGTACATTCATTATATCGCAGCACAGAGCGTTGGGGACTTATTTGGGGGGGGGGGGGGGGGGAGGACAAGAAACCCGGTGCAACCATGCATGATAATTATGTCAACTTTAAGTATGTGTTGTAGGAGGAAAGTATGGCTTTTTTTGGGAGGGTGGTAGGGCCAAGTCAAATATACAATGAACCGGAAGGGAATGCAAAGTAACCTGGGTTTAAAAGAAATAATATAAGTAACTGTTTTATGAACTAAAGAAGAATAGTTGACTAATACTATGTGCAAATGTCAAGGGTAGGTTTGGCAAAGATCGTTTCGTTTTGTGGAAGTATTCCTGTGAAAATGTTTGCCCTGGGCTTGGTTGAACTAGGGCTGGTGTTGTTGTAGTGTGATGGATTCGGAGTTAGTATTTTGTGTGCCGGTTTACCGTGTGAAAACTGCGCACTTTTAGAGACCCATCTGCACTGAAAAAGGCGCAGGGGCAGCAATAAAAGAGTGAGAGGCCAGTAGAACACTTCCGGGGCATTCTAATTTTTTCAAACAGAAACAAAAATTAGGAAGTGCTAGATTTTGGGTGGAGAAATAATCTGTTGTGGCCTTGACACTTACACGATTTTCGCGCTGTAATTATTCGCCTGCCGACTTAATGAGCCTATGGTCGAATTTGAGTCAAAGGGAGGCTTAAGCAAAAACAAACAAAAAACTAACATGGGATAAGGCTAGTTGCGTATCCTTTACAGGACGTTGTAGAACCAACCCCAACCGCCCCTGGCTGTTGTGTGGTTTTTCTAGGCAAATTTACGTCCATTAGTTTGCCATTGCTTTTTGGGCGGTCGGCTTTCTTGATACCACTGTCGAAACTAACGCAAGGCGCACGGTCCGCAGCTGGGATCGAACCCGGCATTACGAAGCGTTCGCATCGACTTAGCCACAGAGCCGACTGACATGGGATTACAGGTCGACAAAAATCTAGCTTCGATACAGGGACATTTCCTGGGAAGTAAAGATTCCGGATAATTTTTCTTCATAAATGAAGAATAAAGTCGAGAGGATCGACTTCACAAAACTAGGTTTTATCCCATATGGCTCGGTCTCTCGACCAGTAGCCTGCGAAAGCGCAACACAAAGAATGATCTCAGTAGCTCCGGCGACAATCCAAGAGCCTGTCGTGGTGAAACGAACCACGACCTACAGAATACGAGGCACACGGTTTCACCACTTCAACACAACTGAAATGTGCTATTACACACACACACACACACACACATAAACGAAAACCTAAGGCAAACTCCCCCCCCCCCCTCGCGCATTTTAGAAGCTGACGTGTCCTTCTTAGACCGACTGCCATTCAAGGCTAAGGGCCTAGTCTGTCCTTCCATAGAATAAGGTTACTATAGTTTAATTATTATAATTATTAATTATTGTTATCATTACGCATTTATAAGAAGGCTTAGGTCACCTTACCCGAAAACAAATATACAGTTTCTCTATTCTGAAAAACAGTACCTACAGATAAAAAAGCATATCGTGTCTAATTTCTTATTCCCTTGTAATTGTACTAATTAATTTTGTTTTTTAAACGGAGCCCTTAGCTTTCAATATCTCAACCGCCTACAATACACACATACGGATAACAGAGCCCTGCTTCTCTGTGATGCATGTTAAAAGTGCGGCAGCCATCTTAATCTGTCATTATTAGGACGTCGCCGCGTTCATTGTAAAGGATTATCGTGCGTAACGTTCTTGACATCGTTTACAACATACTGACAATTTGTAAAACAAAGGGGACAAAGGCATAGTTATTGTAGTTTACATAACCCCTTTAAAGTTTTCAGTTGGAACCACCTCTGTAGTTTGAAACTTGACAATCCTTCAGAAGAAAACCAAAACACAGTATTGCACTAAGTCTCAATTATATATTTTCCAGCACACACACATTCGGATAAGAGCAAGTACTTACTGTTGTACAATATACATAATCCTTGTACAACCGACACTGCAAATTATAGTTCCTATTAATTATCAGAGGAAAGGGGGGTAATTTAAACAAGTTCTATTAAAAAAAAAAGTTATCTAAGAGGCTCAACAAAGACAGATAAACTACGATGTCTTCCGTTATCTTTTCCAGACAAGAGTTAGACGCCCTCCCAGATATCTTCGCGTCATTAATAGGGGTGAAATATCGAATGACATTATATTGCTCCCCTGTGGGTGGGCATATCTGAGGGAATACAGTTGGTGTGGTGTTTTTGGGTTCGATTCCCCGTGTGGGGTGCCAGAAAAGCAATGTGAGTGTTTATGTGTGTCTGTGTGTGTTGTGTCTTTTCTTCTTCTTCAAAATATTATAATTTCCCCATATGGGATGAATTTTTTTTTGTTTAAAGCCCCACCCTGGCCTCCGCCGGGGGTCGTAAATATAGCCAGGGTATAGATATAGCCTAGCCATAGATATGGCCTAACGGCTGAATGGGGTTTCTGGGACCTCTCCCCGGGTGATCCTCATCCGCATGGTGGCACTTTGTGTCACCTGGTGTTTATCGCTTGTGTGATGTCCTGGTGGGGTATAACTACCCACCTACCTTCTTCGTCAGCATCATCATCATCATTGTCATCATCATCATTTTCTTCTCCTCATCCTTCTTCCCCTCCTTCGACTTCTTCACTTCTTCCTCTGCCTCGAAGACGGAAAAAATTCGAATGGTAGAAAGCAAGGGCAAATGACAGGATGCCTCTTCGCAAGTTAAGCCAGGGCCTATGCTCTATTAGGGGACACGCGGAAAAAACCACAAGAAAGATGATGATATACATGATGCTTTCAAGACCGGCCTATATTTCCACATAAACATATGAGCACGCGGGACATGAATGATACAGGTACTAAGATGAGAAGATGAAACAGGCCCGCAGACCGCTAGTTGAATAGCTCTGTGTAGAGTGTAACATGCAGGAACAACTCTTAAGTGAAGTCTGGTAATTGAAGGTAACAGTAAGAGGATCGACTTCATTGCACCAGGTTTTTTCCCAGAGCACGACCTCCGTAGCTCTGGCGTCGATCCCTATGGATCTCCATAAAACTGCACTGGTGAACTGAAAGGCGCCGTCGGGAAACGAACCTATAACCTTCAGAGCGCGAGGCAAACATACTGCCCACTTCCCCCACGGAGAACCCATGATAATTTAAGACAGTCATGTATCTACTTTAATGGTTGAACTTAAAAAAAAAATTACACTACAGCTCATGAAGAACAATAGAGCAAGCGTGAGCATCGCCGCTGCATGAAAAACTAACAATAAAAAAACAGCAAGAATTGATGACAACAATACCCATGAAGCCAAGCAGCGCGTCGTGTCAGGTATATTCCACTCACCGAGTCACGCCTGTTCTTACACCTCGTCCAGGTGTTACGACGTGTCCCAAACAAACGTCCCATACTGAAATATCACACCATCAGAATAATACACTTGGGTTCAAATCTCCACAACTACACGTGAACTGATTCCGACAACAAACACATTTGAGCTTCGGCTGGCATTTCCTGGCCGATTTCAGACACATTCTGCACGTATAGATCCAAACACAACAACACATTTCGGAAGTTAGCATCAACAGTATATTCTACACACACACACATCGATCTTTAAAAGCCGAACACCGGCTGGGGGTGTCCCGCCGTGGAAGAAAACAACGCATAACTTCAGCTTCGACAAGAATCGGGTTCTTCAGCTAAAAGAAACGACAAGAATGATCCCAAGATGAACCCGAGTCAAGAATGCTGCAAGCGACACACGTAACGTGACATCTTAACGTGGGTAGTTCGACACAGTTTAATGAAAACTCCCCTGCATTTTCAACTGGCTGCGACAACGACGTTCACACACAGCTGGCGACACAGGCGTGTCCGTCGTCAGCTTGTGTAAACGCTTTCACATCTGTCTATACAAAACAACTAGTGAAGCACGTTTGGTCTCTGTAATAATTTTTTTACAAAGGTACTATGACAAGTCGGCTCTGTGACTAAGTCGATGCGAACGCTTCGTAATGCCGGGGTACCGTGTTCGATCCCAGCTGCGGGCCATACGCCTTGCGTTGGTTTCGACAGTGGTATCAGGGAGCCGACCGTTTAGAAAGCAATGGCAAACTACTGGACGTAAATTTGCCTAGTGAAACCACACAACAGCCAGGGGCTGATAGCTTTGGTTCTGCAACGTCCTGTAAAGGATACGCAACTAACCAAACTATGAAAAATCGTAGATACTTTCTTATTAGCCGAACACATCCAGAGAAAATCCACAGGTCACGGGACCGTCAAATATTTTATAGGGGTGATAGATTAAGCGTATAGTTTTGGTTATGGTTAGGGTTAGGTAAACACGCGAAAATCTTGGCCTTGAAAGAACGCGCTAAAGCACAGAAATCGCAAAAAAAAAACAAAAAAAAAAAACTCTTACCATCTTCAAAAACACTGGACTGTCCCGTGACGTCATCTGTGGTCGGCTAAAAAGAAAGCACCTAGTTTTGTCATATTTATAATACTTTGAAAGAAAAAACACATTTCAAATCAAGTATTATGTAACCGCCACGATAAAACATCTACCATCATCATTATTATCACCACCATTGGTTATTATAGATAAGTCTTCCCTCAAAGGATTAAGAATCTTCTATATCAGTGGTTTTTAAAGATTTGCAGGTAGTTACCACCCCTCCCCCCTTTCCCTACTTATCCTTCTTTTCCTTCGACTTAAAAAAAAAAAAGAAGCTATGATTAAAAAGAGGGAGGTCAACAAAAAAAAAAAATCCTGGTGACTATAAACAATAACTTGGAGAAAGACATCCACAAGTGTTTAATAACATAACGTGCTTGATGTTTTGTCTCAAATAGAGTTGAAAAACTAATTTGTTTACAGTTAATCTGGCAAAAGAAAGTGTTAGCTTAACATGGGCACACATCAATGCACTCCAGACAGACGAACGGACGGACGGACGGACGGACGGACGGACAGAGAGAGAGAGAGAGAGAGAGAGAGAGAGAGAGAGAGAGAGAGAGAGAGAGAGAGAGAGAGAGAGAGAGAGAGAGAGAGAGAGAGAGAGAGAGAGATAGATAGATAGATAGATAGATAGATAGATAGATAGATAGATAGATAGATAGATAGATAGATAGATAGATAGATAGATAGATAGATAGATAGATAGATAGATAGATAGATAGATAGATAGATAGATAGATAGATAGATAGATAGATAGATATAGATAGATAGATAGATAGATAGATAGATAGATAGATAGATAGATAGATAGATAGATAGATAGATAGATAGATAGATAGATAGATAGATAGATAGATAGATAGATAGATAGATAGATAGATAGATAGATAGATAGATAGATAGATAGATAGATAGATAGATAGATAGATAGATAGATAGATAGATAGATAGATAGATAGATAGATAGATAGATAGATAGATAGATAGATAGATAGATAGATAGATAGATAGATAGATAGATAGATAGATAGATAGATAGATAGATAGATAGATAGATAGATAGATAGATAGATAGAATACCATAGGCCGCACACAATTTTACCTATTTTGTATATTCTTCTTCAGTTTCTTCTGCGCACACATTGTCACCCCCTCCAACATGCCACTGCGTTCCGCCCCTGCATAAACTTAACGTCATTCTGAATTTGTTTATAAAAAGCTCCTTTCTTCAACGAGAGAAAAGAGCACACCCGAGACCACACAAGGGACATAATACACAGTTTTTGGGAAACAGGGGGAATAACCAATATGTAATTATTTGTAAAAATAAAACACTTTACACATGATTTATCCATCTCAAATTATCTTACAATCTAAACATTATATGCTCTTGTTTGTGTATATTATGTCATACTAGAATTCTACGAAAAACGACCATCAGCCCCAGTAAAGGTAATATCAACATTTGTTGTGAATTGGTTGTAGTAGTACATTTTACCCCACTAGGACATCACACAATTGATAAACACCCGATGACACAAAGTGCCACTAAAAGTATAATTCATTGACTTTCTTCCTTTTTAGGACGAAAATTTTTGTTATTTGAAGCCCCACTCTGGCTTTTGCCAGGGGCCGCAATATAGGCAGGCCATAGATATGGCCAATTGTCTGAACGCGGTTTCTGGGACCTCTCCACGGCTATCCTCACCCGCATGGTGGCACTTTGTGACATCGGGTGTTTATCACTTGTGTGATGTCCTGGTGGGGTAGAAAGTCAGTCAGTCAGACAAAGTGCCACTACAAGAGTAAAAATCACCCGTGGGAAGGTCTCAGAAACCATATTTATGGCCGGGCTGTATTGGGGCCCGTGGCAAGAGCCAGGGTGGGGCTTCAATATAAAAAAAAAAAATTGGGTCTCACAAGGAGATGACTTGTACATATATAATGTTGTGAGTGAAGGAAAAGGTTGTTATAGGAGGCGAGGATGGGGGGGGGGGGGGGGGGGGGGGGGGGGGGGGGGGGGGGGGGGGGGGGGGGGGGGTAATACTATAATTTGTTCAGACAAATCCCCGATATTGGATGCATTGTTTTTTAGTTTTTTTTTTTATATTTTACACAAGATGCAGTCGTGGGCCCTAACAAAACCTAACGGTTAAACGGGGTTTCTGGGACTTGCAGTCTGGGCGATTCTCATCCGAAGAGTGGCACCTTGTGTCACCGGGTGTTTAACGCTCGTTGTGCCGTCCTGGGGGGGGGGGGGGGGGGTTGAAGGTCAGTAAGTAATTGCAGTTACTAACTGGTGCACAAAACATAGGAAGGGGCGTGAGTCTCTGCTGCAAAAGTAATCAAGCTTTCTGTTTTGGGTTCTGATCGCCGTAGGTTCGTTTCGCGGCTGCATCGTTCGGATCGCGAGTGTCATTATTATATAGACTCACGGGGATCGTCGCCGGAGCTACGGTGTTCGTGCTCTGTGCAACGCCCTCTCGACAGGCAACTTGTTCTTTGCGGAGAGACCGAACCATATTCGATAAAATCGGGTACAATTAAGTCATCCCTCTCGAAAACTGCGCCTCTAACAAGCATGACGTAATGTGTAGCAAATTAGTTTTTTTTTTCTTTGAAGTCGTAGTGCATCTGCACAACAGGCGACAAACCAGCAGTCTGCATACAAGTAAACCAGATGGGTGGTATTGATGTGCACGCAGAATCTAGCCTCAGGAATTCGACCAAATTTTAGAAGTGGATGAACAACCAGTACTTTCCGCCGGAGTTTACAACACTGAACGCGACGAAGAAGAAACAGAAGAAGAACTGTACGGTAAACCTTTCGGTAGCAGTTAAAAAAAAAAAGTAAAGGACCCCTTTCCAGGCATTTAGGCGTATTGGGTATATAGGGCTGAAACTATATTTTATTGATCAAACCGCACTTAATAAAGATGTCAGCATCATGCCGGTCGCCTTTACTTCCCATGACTGCACCTGGTACCCACTGAAAGCTGGGTCGACCTGGGAGCCAAGGTCATTTTTGAAAAAAAAAAAAAGTCCGGTCCCGTCATGAACCGAACCCACGACCTTCTGATCCTCAGGCGAGCGTCCAGCCGCTAGACTACGACGGCTCCCTAGGTAGCAGTTCGGATGGGACAAAATGACCGATCGACTGAGAACCCACGTCCTTGAGGAGAAGGCCGCAGTGAGTCTCCGTTTTTGATTGGCTTAGAAGCTACACTAAAGGCGATGACGATCTACCCGTCCGCACGACAAGCTTGCTCACTAAGCCGATCACTCTTGACAGCTTCGCCACAGCTTTGGAGAGTTCATCTTGATGAATAACCGCTCCAACTGATTTTGTCACGCAGTTTTATTATCCACTCCAATAATTTATCAATTGTCGTTTTTTATTTTGTTCGCGTGCATGCTCTAATATTTAATTGCAGGCACCAGTACGTGATTTAACGTCATAATGCGTAGTTTCCTGAAAGTTCCGTAATCTATATTTATAAGCTAATCGTCTTTTTAGAATTAGTCAGAAGCAAGAGGTTCCCCTTTTACCTAAAAATAGCAACAACAGGCCAGGTGGAATTTCCCTTAGGTATCGACCAGCTTTATTATTTTATCATCTTTCACGATACGGTTTACCTATATGTTTTATGTTGATAAATGTGAATGGTATTTACAAGGTTAATATAGGTGTGTAGGGGAAAAAGTAGAAAACATGTACTTGACCCACCTGTCTGTCTGTCTGTCTGTCTGTCTGTCTGTCTGTCTGTCTGTCTGCCTGCCTGCCTGCCTGCCTGCCTGTCTGCCTGTCTGTCTGTCTGTCTGCCTGTCTGTCTGTCTGTCTGTCTGTCTGTCTGTATGACTGCCTGTTTGTCTGTCTGTCTGTCTGTCTGTCTGTCTGTCTGCCGGTCTGTCTGTCTGTCTGTCTGTCGATCCCTCCCTCCATCCATCCATCAATCCATCTGCCTCCCTCCCTCCCCCGTCCGCCCGTCTGTCTGTCTGTTTAGCTGCTTGTCTGTATGTCTGTTAAACCACCCTGGTCCCCACCACATGGACTCTCACACAGTCAACACCCCCCCCCCCTCCCTTTTCCCCCGACCAAACAGAACTCTCAGAGTTACGAAGTATCCTTCTTTATCGTCATGATCATCATCATCATTAATTTCATCATCATCATTTCAACAAAACCGAAAGTAGTCGCCGTAATTAGTCTCATTTTACCACATGCTTTACATTGGGGCAGTGGGTATATTCTATTCTATTTCTAAGACTGAGCCTACATTTTCAGCTCAGTCGGCTCTTGGTGGGTGACGCCGGCCGCCTTTATTTTCCAGGACTCTGCCTGGCACCCATTTAAGTGTGGGTTGACCTGGAAGTCACGGCCATTTTTGGGGAGGAAAAAGTCTGGCTCCATTTGGATTTGAACCCACCCACGACATTCAGATCGGCTAAACCAGGGTGGCTCCCGATGTCTTTTGGGTTAGGATCAACATGCGGTACAATCTTTATAGTTTGAAGATATGTACAATCTTTATAGTCTGAAGATATATATGTACAATCTTATAGTCTGAAGATTTGTACAAACTTTATAGTTTGAAGATATGTACAATCTTTGTAGTCTGAATATATGTTCAATCTTCATAGTCTGAAGATATGTACACTCTTTATAGTTTGGAGATATGTACAATCTTTATAGTCGGAAGATATGTATAATCTTTATAGTCTAAAGATATGTACAATCTGTATAGTCTAAATATACGTACAATCTTTATAGACTGAAGATGCGTACAGTCTTTATACCCTAAAGATATGTGCAATCTTTATACTCTGAAGATATGTACAATCTCTAAGTCTGAAGATATGTGCAATATTTATAGTCTGAAGATATGCACAATCTTTATTGTCTGAAGATAAATATCTAATTAATTTCACTGAATGCGAATACATATTAAAGTTGGTAGCGTTTCCGTCACAAGATCTGCTGGCTGTGTTCTGTTTGTGAGCAGCGCCAAGACCATAACATTGTCAAAATCAGCGCAAAGCGATCTGCTATCTTTTCACCTGCAACTGAATCGAACCCGGTATGTCTAAATTATGAAACTGTGGTCATAACCCATAAGTCATACAGACCGATAACACACATTCCCTAAGACACTTTAAATATAAGTAAATTTCATAAGCTTTCTTAAACCACCGAAAAGACCCGCAAACAAGTTACACAATTTAAAAATCAATGAATTAATTTTAGCCGTTTTCTTACACTTAACGACAAAAAAGTTGCCAAAGTTTAAAAAAAAAAAAGTAAAATGTTAAAAAAAAAGTTAATAGAGATAAAAGTCAACAAGTTGCCAGAAGCGAACCACTAATTACAGTAAATATAGAATACATAAGAACAAGGTGCGAATTATAAGAATTAACTGAAATTGGTTGCATACAATAACAACTTAAATATAAACAGAATAATTCTCACTTACAGAAACGACACCCTCGCAATGTCCTCGGAATATGAACTGTGTGTGATCTGGCGCTGGCGAAGCTCTATGAATCATTGAGCTGGTCGTAGTAACAGGAGCAGTGGCAACACTGTTGGCAAGGCCCCTCTCACCCACCAATCTACCTGTGCTGACTTACTCACGCGCGCTGAACTGGCTGCTCACTCACGATGCAAGTGTCAAACGTGGAGTGGAGTCACACACGAGTGGGAAGAGGACATCGGCGTACGGGCAACCACCCTAGGAGGAGGGCACATGCTTTACCCCTCTTCCTCCTGATCCTTCGCCTAACAACCGGCTCCCCCCTGTTTCTCTCTCTTTCTCCGGGAATCAAGGAAGCTTGGCAGAAGTCTCCACAACACCAACCCTCGTCGCTAGCTGATTTCCACTGTTTTTTCTTCCCTTCTGTTACTCTTGTCAATCTTTCTTTTTCTGTTCTTTTTCTTGGATATTCCTTTGTCCGGCCTGCCTTCTTGTTGCGCCAGCATGCATCTCTGCAGTGTGGCAACCACTTTACTCAGATCTCACAAAGCCATTTGTTGGTGCCAGTGTTTCGTTAGAAGTGAGTGACGTGAACTCTTGTCTCCATCGATGTCTGACTGTGGCCCTGTGTCTGTCTGTGGCCCTAGTACTGGCTAGTTCTAGCTAGTCCAGTGACATAGTCATATATTTTATTCAAGTAAACTTTGCCCGGCTCTCTAGCGTAGTTGGTTAAACCTGACTTTCGCAGCGGCCGGGAGACGAAATCCTTGTGGTCCGGGTTCACTCCCGGGAGTAGACAGAAAAGCCACATTTCTCCCAGATCAACGGTACCTATAATGAAATCAAGGCCGAGGGGTTGCGATATCCATAGTACCGTGCCAAAGGGTTTACAACTCATGGTTTCTGGATACTTAAATATATATATATATATATATATATATATATATATATATATATATATATATATATATATATATATATATATATATATGAGAGAGAGAGAGAAAGAGAGAGGTAAACTAAGAAAGAGAAGCGGCTCGCCCAACGGTTTTGAACGCAAGGCTGTCATGTGGGAGACTACGGTTCAAATCCTCAGGGGATATTTTTTCTTTCAGGTATTAAAACCGAAATTCTTAACCTGTATAGTCTATGAGACAACATTAGCGGTTCGGCCCTAAATCTGCAACCCTAAAGACCCCATCCACCTTTTTTTTCCCCATAGCAAAAGTGATTAACGCGGACAGCAATGGCCATTTTTTTTTGGAGTGAATAGTGATAACTCTCATCACTTATACTGCCACCCCCTTCTCCCTCCTCCCCTCTGTGGGATGCAAATTTTAGTTAATTTGAAGCTTTTGCCAGGGCCCTAAATATAGCCGGGTCTGAAATATGGCCTAACGGCTGAACTACGTTTCCAGAACTTCTCCACTTTGTGTCACCGGGTGTTTATCGCTTGTGTGATGTCCTGGTGGGGTAGAATTACCTATCTACCAACTATCATCACAGCTCTTTAACATTTGTTAAAGTCAAAGTGTCTGTCTCGCAACACCAAAATCAAAATATATAAAACGTTGATAAGACAAGTCGTTTTATATGGCTCTGAAACTTGGAGCACAACTGAAAGAGATAAAGCCTTATTACACATTTTCGAAAACAGGGTGTTACGACAAATCTTTGGACCCATCAAAGATGCAAACAGCGGTGAAAGGAGAGTGAGAAGCAACAACGAAATGCATAATATGTTTAAATCACCACTGATCACTGGCATCATGAGGGCTAATAGACGGAAAAGATTCGGGCATACTGAGATTATGTCAGATGACAGAGAAGTGGAAACTGTATACACAAGGGAGATCGTAGACCACGAGGCAGACCAAGAAGACGATGGAGAGATAATGTTCAGACAGACCTGAAAACACTTTGTGTCATCAACTGGAAAAAGGGAGCCAACCAGAGAGATAAATGGAGGCGGGTGATATCTGCAGCAATGAAACTCAATGGCTCGGAATGCTGAAGAAGAAGCAGATCATCACAGCAGCACTCCGGACAAATCCCTCCTCAGTAGCTGCACGAGAGTAAAGCGACTGACTGATCATACCTGTTTTGTGTCAATGAATCAGACCCATTGTGCTCTTGGTGACATGTTCATAACCCCCCCCCCCCCCTCACGCTCACCAACATGGGACAAGGATATTGAGGTGAGCCTTGCTTGTTGTCATGATTTTGTTTCGCTTGTTTTATTCACCCTACGCATTGTGGGGAAAAAAAGGGGGGGGGGGTGTAAGTAGGTAATGGACTGAAGGACCATTTTGACGCCACCGATATTTGGGTATATAGTGTTAAATCTTGATTTGGTTGGTATGATCCGCACCCCGAGACAAGATGCTACTAGACAATCTTCCCGCACCCCGAGACAAGATGCTACTAGACAATCTTTCCGCACCCCGAGACAGGATGCTACTAGACAATCTTCCCGCACCCCGAGACAGGATGCTACTAGACAATCTTCCCGCACCCCGAGACAGGATGCTGTTTACTAGGCAATCTTCTTTGGCGTTGAGATCTTTTAGAATGTCAGTATTTTGTTGTTGTCATTGTCCGTGGTATTCTGAGAATCTTTCTACAGTTCATTTGTTTTAGTGCAAAAGTCCCATTATCTCCCCTAATGACTGCGAGATAGTCCACGACTCACATCTGTATGTTGCCACAGGGAAGATGTGTGTTCTCCAAAGTTTGACTTGTATGTCCCTGATAGCGTTGAACCACAGACTTTTCTTTTTTCTTTTTCTCATTTGTCCTGCTTCTTACGTCGCAAAAAGAGTTTTATGCAATCTTCTGTCTTTTGAGTAATTTGTTTTAATGTTGTACTGCTTTTCAATGGTATCGCTTTTACTCCCTCCACCCACATCTTCCTTGGTCGGCCTCTTGCCTTGCAGCCTGCTGTTCTTATGAAGTACGCTCTAACTGCTGGTTGATTTTGTGTCATTCTGACCAGTTGAAGAGACCAATTCATTCTTTGATGATCTGTGAAATCATTAACTAGTACTGTGCTACCATTGTTGTTATTGATTCATTGGTGACTCTTCTGATTTTTCCCAGCGGCATTTCTTTCACATGCAATTTTATCTTTTTTTTTTAATCTTGAGCTGTTAATAATAATAATAATAATAAAATAATAATAATATAATAATAATAATAAAACTCCTGGTGTTTTATTAATATCCTACCCGCAGATTACACCATAGGACAGTCCAATATTTTCGAGTGTGGTAAGACTGGGTTTCCCGGGTTTCTGTTGCTTTTAACGACCTCAAAACATCTAGAACTGGCCCTAACCACAACCGACCTACGTCCCACTAGAGAGTACAGCCTAGGTCCCACGACTACATACAGCCTAGGTCCCACGACTACATACAGCCTAGGTCCCACGACTACATACAGCCTAGGTCCCACGACTACATACAGCCTAGGTCCCACGACTACATACAGCCTAGGTCCCACGACTGTATGCACCCTCTGAAATGTTAGACTGTCTCGTGACCTGTGGTTTACCTCTGTTTGGGGTAGTATATTAATAAACCAAACGTCTACTTCTGTTAAATTATATGGTGATTGTTCAATATGTTTATATAACAATAGGTGGGGAATATGGTTACTTTCCACATTATTTTCTGATATCCATATTAGCCTAAGTCGACCTTTTTCTTCTTCTTCTTTTTCTTCTTCTTCTTCTTCTTCTTCTTCTTCTTCTTCTTCTTCTTCTTCTTCTTCTTCTTCTTCTTCTCCTTCTTCTTCTTTCTCCTCCTCCTTTTCTGGACTGCCGCTTGTAGCTTGGGGTACCGAGGAAACTAATGCATTTGTTTACCCTATGTTCACATTACTACGAGTACTGTGCGTTTTTCGGATGCTTGTTGTCTCCACCACAAATATTGTTGGATGTAGTTTATCCACTGCTGGCTTTATAAGTGTTAAGTGGTAAGGGTTTAACCGCTTCCACGGTGTGACTCCCACATCATTGTCCAAAACAAAACAAAAAAGAAGCATGAAGATTTAGCGACGAACCACACTCCGGACTCTCAGCCACGCAACCGAGGTCCAATGTTACGATTCGCTAAATTATAAGCACCCAAAAAAGAACTGCGAGAGTCAAGTTAAAAGGACTTCTTCTTCAGCAAAGAGCCAGAAATAAGGGACCAAAAAAAAAAAAAACCAACCTTGTGGGAACTTTCCCTCGCCAAGGCTCTCGTCCCGAATATCTGCGCACGCGCTCCGATGCCACGCGCTATGGTGACCTGGCGAGGTCACATGACACGTGTCACATGTCATGAAAGCACACGCTAGGGTGGGAGTGGTGTCAATGAAATGGCCCCCGCTCACATTGACAAAAAGCGTTACCTGGGCCCCTGTTTACGCATCCACGTGTCGGGAAGGAGCAGGTAGAAAGATTTGAGGAGATTTCATTAGAGTGTTCCCATTGAAATAAAATGAACCGGCAGTTTTTCTACAGTTTTTCTTCTTGCCGCTTCTCATAATCGTTTGCGGCGAAGTCAGGAGAACGTTTCTTTATTCTCCGACACAAGTTGGAGGAGAACTGGTAGTAGTGTTTTATCCCAGCTTCTTCCTTTTTTGTATGAAAGGAATATTACTTTCGTCGTGTACAGGTAGTTTTCAATGGCTTCTCCCATCACTCACCTGGTGGCGCGTGCTTGAATTTTGATTTCACGTGAGAATCTAGCTAGAGAATATGTCTCACGGGCGGGTTAGACACCGTCTCCCTGTTATACTTTGCATCTTAAAGGATAATGTATTACTAAATTATGTCGCCACAATTGAGAATGCCGAATAGAGATGTGGTAGACCAACTCACTAGACCTGATTTGAATCTGAAGTGGTGGTTTGTTTTGATAGTTGCGTGTGAAATGTGAAACGAAATATTCGCTCATTTAATTAACATACCGGTTGAAGTGCCGTGTGGTTGAAATAATCTAGTACCAGCGTTAAACTCCGGCGCAAAGTTCTGGCTAAACGTCCACTTCAGGACCTTAAAACTTGAATTCTTTCGTGCACAGACGTTTTACAGATCTGGCTTACTTGTGTGAAGACTGTTGGTAGCTCAACTCTCGGGCAGATGCGGATCCAAGTGTGGAGGGAAAATTCGAAAAAATCGCCTTTTACGGCATGCTTTTTAGGTCCCAAAATGGGACCCCAGAATTAGGATGGGTGGGGGGGGGGGGGGTCATGTGTGATCTGGACAACAATATTTTAAGCGCCTTTGCTTCCCTTTACATTGCCAGAAATGGAGGCATGATGGTTGGTTAGTTGCGTATCCTTTACAGGACGTTGCAGAACCAACCCCAACAATCCCCTGGTTGTTGTGTGGTTTTTCTAGGCAAATTTGCGTCCAGTAGTTTGCCATTGCTTTCCGGACGGCCGGCTTTCTTGATACCACTGTCGAAACCCACGCAGCAAGGCGCACCCATGATAGGGACTCGAATATACTAATAGGAAACTGACAGGGTGGCATGCCAGATTGGTGGCGAATCCTGACAGGGAGGCAGGCCAGATTGGTGGTGAATCCTGACAGGGTGGCATGCCAGATTTGTGGCGAAACTTGACATGGAAGCATGCCAGATTTGTGGCGAATCCTGACAGGGAGGCATGCCCGATTTGTGGCGAAACTTGACATGGAAGCATGCCCGATTTGTGGCGAAACTTGACATGGAAGCATGCCCGATTTGTGGCGAAACTTGACATGGAAACATGCCCGATCTGTGGCGAAACTTGACATGGAAGCATGCCCGATTTGTGGCGAAACTTGACATGGAAGCATGCCCGTTTTGTGGCGAAACTTGACATGGAAGCATGCCCGATTTGTGGCGAAACTTGACATGGAAGCATGCTAGATTTGTGGCGAAACTTGACATAGAAGCATGCCCGATTTGTGGCGAAACTTGACATGGAAGCATGCCCGATTTGTGGCGAAACTTGACATGGAAGCATGCCAGATTTGTGGCGAAACTTGACATGGAAGCATGCCCGATTTGTGGCGAAACTTGACATGGAAGCATGCCAGATTTGTGGCGATACTTGACATGGAAGCATGCCCGATTTGTGGCGAAACTTGACATGGAAGCATGCCAGATTTGTGGCGAAACTTGACATGGAAACATGCCCGATCTGTGGCGAAACTTGACATGGAAGCATGCCCGATTTGTGGCGAAACTTGACATGGAAGCATGCCCGTTTTGTGGCGAAACTTGACATGGAAGCATACCCGATTTGTGGCGAAACTTGACATGGAAGCATGCCCGATTTGTGGCGAATCCTGACAGGGAGCCGTTTCAGATTTGTGGAGAATCCTGACAGGGAGGCATGTCAGATTTGTATTGAAGACATGCTAGATTTGGGGCGAATCGTGACAGGGAGGCATGTCAGATTTGTGGCGAATCCTAACAGGAAAGCATGCCAGATTTATGCGAATCTTGACATGAAAGTATTCCAGATTTGTGGCGAATCTTAACAGGGAAGCAAGCCATATTTGTGGCGAATGCTGACAGGGAGGCATGCCAGATTTGTGGCGAATCCTGACAGGGAGGCATGCCAGATTTGTGTCGAATCCGCCTATCCAGTGTAAAAATGTAGCAATTTAGACGACATCAAACTAAACAATCACAGTCTTGAAAAAGTCAACAGCTTCATATCTAAGAAGAAAGATGACATCTATAGGGGATTCAGCAATGTCATCTGAAATCGCACTGCATCTACTGCCTTTACCAAACTGTTAAACATCTGGAAGTTAAAGGCATTCTGCAAACACACGAAACTTAAGAACTCTTGTGTGATTTCCGTGCTAACTTATGGGTGCGGGAATTGGAAAGCAACGGTAGCTCTAGGTACAACATTAGACAGTAAAATGTCTCAGAAGAATACAAAATCTTCATTGGACAGTTTTCAGATCCAATGCGCAAGTAAGACAAGAGACCCGGAAAGATAATGTATACAACATTATAAGAAAGCTCGGCTATCTTCTAAATAACGGTCCCAAATTATCGAGGCCGAAAATATACCCTAACAGAGCCTCAGTCACATGTAAATTGCGGACTTCCAGCCACTTAAATTGCGAACTTCTGGCGACTACTGCCCGCCGAGCATATCTCACACGCTGCTACACGCGGCGTGTATTGGGACTAAACAGGATGACTGGGACTCACAAGCAGCAACTACCGCATCTCCTGCAGCTTCCTTCATTTTATTTGCTCGTGAGTCCCAGCCATCTAGTTTAGCCCCACTCAACGCCGCGCTTAGCGGTGTGGGAGATACTTTCGGTAGTGGCGGAAGTCCGAAATTCACATGTGACTGAGGCCCTGTTACGGTATATTTTCGGGCTCCATAATCTGGGACCGTTATTCAGAAGAAAGCCGAAAGCTTTGCTGGAACTACATCGGCCATGCACTCAGAATGGATACAAGACAAGACTTCCCCATCAAGCCCTCAAATGGACACCGGAAGGAAAAAGAAAACGAGGAAGACCGAGAGAAACCCTGCGTAGAAACATCATCAGGGAAGGCTCAACGATAGGCCTGACAAACATTCAAGATCTAAAGCATGTGGCAACAACCCTCTAGACATCGAAAGCAATGACTTCTGCCCTATGTGCCGTCCTAGGCTCAAGAGGGCAGACTAACTAACGTTTCAATATTCGTGCCCTTACCTTTAAACAAATATATTCAAAACTCAAGTAGGGGTCAATACGTACTTTGCACACGGCTTTGGAGTCACCACGTCTTCCTGACTTTATAATTTACAAGTGCACAGGTGCTGCTGTTTTCTCAAAGCGGCCAATTTCTTTGCTCTTTGTTTGGTTAATAATTTGCGTACCCCTACAAACTGAATATACAGCAACTGAAAAAGCGTGGAGATTGTGTGGAAATCAGTTCACAATTACAGCAATGCATGGTAACTATTTTAATAGCATATCCACCATACCATAAAAAAATCAACAACTTACAGGAGGCTTATGACAAAGGTGACAACCTGAGAGGGAAAAAGCTGTAAAACGTCTACAACACGATGTTTTTAGTTGAGGTGAGTTGATTCAGGAACCGACATCGCAGCACTCGGGTCATTTCCATAAGCGCTCAGTCCCCATCTTCAGCAGCCAGTACATAGTTCTGATACTAATGGTGCCAGTAGCATTCTGATTAAACGTCCGTCTTGCTTTTTCTCTGAGCCTCGAGCATCTGCCATAACTCCTCGTCACACCCCGCTGCATAAATCTCACCAGACTGTGGGGATCTTTCTTCTCCTCGGAGCTGTACACGCTCTCCCACAAGGCACTAACCACGTCTGCCTTATCATGTATCAGTATTCCACCAAGTTGTGCAGAGCCAGCCAGTCTGTCCGTCTGTTCATTTCCTAACATACCGGCGTGACCTGGTGAAAAAAAATGCAGACAATACTCCTCACCCGTGTCCTTCGCAGTGAAGCATGCCACTCTGCACGAAGCATACCTATCCTAACCTTCCTCAGCATGCTTTCTGAGTCAATTACAATCACGATGTGTGTGTGTGTGTGTGTGTGTCGTGTTCTCCAACCAGCGGAAAGCTGCAGCGATCGCCTCCACCTCCATTCTTAAAGTGGGTGTTGTAGTATCATATGCTAGGCTCTCCATTACTAAACGTCAACCATTTTGAAGATAATATTTTCTAATAGCCCATTTGTTTATCTCCAAAAAAATAATTCATTCAATAAAACATGTTGCAAATTAATTAAACTGTAGTTCAATTTGTGTATAAATTTACTCAGTAACAATTGTTACCACACACCGGCTACGCCAGCCTCACAAAAACGGGAATTCCCGTTTGAGCTCTATGCACTTATATCTGGAGCTGGCCCTGCAACAAACTTACACTGAAAGGCTTCTGACTCCCTTCACATTTTTAAGCTGTGCGCGACTTTTGAAACTGTCTATAATTACTTTGACCTCATGGCAAACTGCCTGACTACTTCGCCAGGGAGACCGAAAGGTCCAGATCACTCTGACCCGTACAGACTGCATGTTACACCAGGCTGGTGTTATTTAGGTCCAGGGTTAGACGACGGATCAGCATCATGGCACAAGGGCAGTAACTCATAAGTGCTCCGTTTTTCTTCGGAATCCGAAGAATCTCAGCGCACTGCTCCAACTCCCTAGCGCCGGCGAGGATCCTAAAATACTTTAGGCAGATTTTTAACTCAAATTTTACCCGGGTAGCGCTGTTAGGCTACTCTTTTTCGATTTCCAATAGCCAAGAGATTTGTTTTCAACGTGCGCAACAATACACACAGGCCAGTGTTATAGATACGGGTACCACGATTATAACTTCTTTAGAGGCTCAGTGGGGTTTAAGGGTTTTCCTTGTTGGACTGTCGTCTAAGATTTTGACAAATCTGTTGAGTGCACGGAGCATCAAAGGCTTCTAATCCTGCCACGTCAAGCGTCAGATGTTCCATACGCTAATGGCGAGAGAAAGAACCTATATTAAACTGTTCAGTAACATACAGATTTAAGCAAAGTAAAATAAAGTAAAGTCGGGAGATGTGAACCAGCGTCATTGCACACGGTAATAAACCATAAGTTCTCTGCCTGTGTCGTCACCCTCACGCATCTCCGTAGCCACAGCGACATTCTTCCATTTACCCCTGAGTATTAACTCTGGTACCCCATTACCTAGAGGCTGGGTGAGACCCGGGAACAGTGCGGTCTCGAAAACTGGCCGTGGGCTGCAGCGAGTCGCTGCTGGATTTGAAAGTGAGTGTCTCTTATCGAACGGTTCGATCCCAGCCGCGGGCCACGACCAGCTCTAGCTGACGGGCCATGCTGCTGGCGTCACCGGGTCGGGCTAATAATGCGTTAACGCAGCAGTTCTCAAACTGGGGGGGCCGAGGCACCTTGGGGTACAGTGAGCGTATGCCAGAGGTGCCGCGGCAATAATCAAGAAAAGTCGGCTAAAATTGTGAAATTATTAAAGAAGGCCTGTAGATACTTAAAAGTTAAAATTTAAGTTGTCTTGCCCCTCCACTGTCGAGAAAAGTTTATTTCTTGTTTTAGAACCGCTGCGTTAATGCGTTGTTAACCCGACCCGATGACGTCAGCAGCACGGCCCGTCAGCTGGAGCCGGTCGTGCGCGGGCCATGCGCCTTGTGTTGGTTTCGACAGTGGTATCAAGAAAGCCGACCGTCCAGGAAGCAATGGCAAACTACCGGACGTAAATTTGCCTCGAAAAAACACACAACAGCCAGGGGCTGTTGGGGTTGGTTCTGCAACGTCCTGTAAAGGATACGCCACTAACCTCCCTTCGAATGCGCTAACGTGGCCCCGAAAACTGGTTTAAGAAAAAGAACTGGTCTAAAAAAATAGTACAAGCAAAACAATACAATACAATTCAATGTAATACAATACAATACAATACAATACAATACAATACAATACAATACAATACAATACAATACAATACAATACAATACAATACAATACAACACAATAGTACAAACACTGTAAACTTGTCACCTGTGGCCAATGACTTCTATACCGAATGAGGCTGTCCTAGGACCTCCATTACATCGTTCATGGGATTCCATCTGTTTTGTTGCATGAAGTTCTTGGAAATATAATGTGGCGGTTTCCCGTTGACTTCCACATCCACCCAGGGGTGTTTGAACCAGTCCTTTAGACTGCACTTTCCGGCTGTCAGGACACATGAGTGCAGACTGTCCACTTATTCCGGCGAATACTCGATCCCCTTATCTGCATTAGCCACATCTAGGTGTGTTTCACGTTCCCTACCGCGAGGAGATGCAGTTGGATATTCCCGTTTTTGAAATTTGAGGTGGCATTTCTCAAGCCCTCTAAGTACTTTTTTTTAAACATAGCACTGTACTTTGGTCATGTGACAGGGTGGCGTGGGGGGGGGGGGATTATTGTGACCACTAGAGAGATCAACTGTAGAAGAGAGAGAGGCAGACCAAAAGAAACGATGACGAATTGAGACGGTGGCGCGAGGGATATCATTGGTGGAAATGATCCAGAGGACAAGAGACAGTGATCTGCATGAACACATACGTCAATCAGCAGGGCACATGATGATGCTTGTAACTGTTTCTTCGTCGCCTCTCTAAAGAGGAACTTCTTCATCTCCCCCCCCCCCACCCCCCCCCCCCCCCACCCCACTTTTAGCGGAATGTTTTAGTAGTTCGTTCACTTCTGGCCTTTGGCCATGTTACAAAACTTAGTTTTGGGTGAACATCCATTTGACGGATCTAATGTGTTTATATGCAAACTGTTGGCTCTTCGTCTTGAGAAGAAGAAGAAGAAGAAGAAGAAGAAGAAGAAGAAGAAGAAGAAGAAGAAGAAGAAGAAGAAGAAGAAGAAGAAGAAGAAGAAGAAGAAGAAGAAGAACAAGAAGAACAAGAAGAACAAGAAGAAGAACAAGAACAAGAACAAGAAGAACAAGAAGAACAAGAAGAACAAGAAGAACAAGAACAAGAACAAGAACAAGAACAAGAAGAACAAGAACAAGAAGAACAAGAACAAGAACAAGAACAAGAAGACGAAGAAGAAGAACAAGAAGACGAAGAAGAAGAAGAAGAAGAAGAAGAAGAAGAAGAAGAAGAAGAAGAAGAAGAAGAAGAAGAAGAAGAAGAAGAAGAAGAAGAAGAAGAAGAAGAAGAAGAAGAAGAAGAAGAAGAAGAAGAAGAAGAAGAAGAAGAAGAAGAATACGACTGTGATAACTAACGAGGTACTGCACATTTCAAAGAAACTATACTTTTTCCTTCATTCTTCCTCTTGCTGTGTGAAACATGAACCGCGTGAAGTCATTCTCTTTGTTTTCAAAACACATCAGAGTACCTCCTTGTTTGCTTTCTTCAAAGTTATTTGTCATTTCTATCTCATCCTCTCTTCTCATTCTCAACATTTCTTTATCGCTCCTTTGTTTCTTTGTTTAATTCGTGATTTTCTTCCATCTTTCCCTTCATTCAATTTCTTTTTTATTTGTATTTTCTCTCTAGGGACGGCTATTTCTTCAAGGTCAGTAGCTGTTGTCGTTGCAACACCTTGACCTTCTGTCATAACGACTCCCACAGGCGCGTGCCGCTATCGCGGTGACATTTCCGCTGCCAGTGGTCATTATGACACTGCTATTGGTCACTACGACACGGTTACTACAATTGACCCTCTGGTTAATAACTATTTTGACCTCCACGCTCAGAAAATAACAATCACAATAAAAAAAGCACAACTAGATGAATCCTAATAAAAGCACATTTTTAATTACCATAGTCCGGTTATGAGAAATTTTGCACCCCCACTGACCCCGGGCGGGCATTATCATCACAACCACCCACCATCATCATCACCACCACCCACAATCACTACCATCATCACCACCACCACCACCAGCCACCATCACTATCATCATCATCATCACCATCCACCATCACCATCCACCATCGTCATCACCACCACCTACCAACATCATCATCACCACCCACCATCATCATCACCACCACCATCATCATCACCAACACCTACCATCATCATCATCATCATCACCGCCACCATCCACCATCATGCTTCAGTATTCCACCAAGTTGTGCAGAGCCAGCCAGTATGTCCGCCTGTTCATTTCCCAACACACCGACGTTTGCCGGAGAAATAATCCAGACAGTACTCCTCACCCGTGTCCTCCGCAGTGAAGCACGCCACTCTGCACGAATGGTGATGATGGTGGTGATGATGATGGTGGTGATGATGATGGTGGTGATGATGATGGTGATGATGATGGTGATGATGATGGTGATGATGATGGTGGTGATGATGATGGTGATGATGATGGTGGTGATGGTTGGTGGTGGTGATGACGATGGTGAGTGATTGTGATGATGGTGGTGGGTGGTTGTGATGATGATGCCCGCCCGGGGTCAGTGGGGGTTCGAGATTCTGGGCCGCGTTAGCGCAGCCGATAAAAAGCTCTCTTTCAAATCCAGCTGCGACTCGCTGCAGCCACGGTCGGTGTTCGAAACCGGGCGGCTACTGGGGTTCACCCAGCCTCTAGGAAATGGGTACCAGAGTTGACACTTTGACCGCCTCCAGCTCCATTCTGAAGCTGAATGTTGTGGTATCAACAACAACAACAGTAATAAATATAATAATAATAAAAAGATTATGATGATAATATCTCACAGACTATATTGCACTTACATTCTTCTTCTTTTCTCAAGCCAATCTTTGATCGTTGTTTATTTTATTCATTAACTTCCTTGACTCGCCATCATTCGCTCCTAACTGTTTTGCATTCACTTTGTAAATAACACGAAACACATACAATGTCAGAGAAAGAAATCGTGCAAGAGAGAAAGTGAGAGAGAGCGCGAGAGAGAGAGACAGAGAGAGAGAGAGAGGATGAAGGAGAGAGAGAGAGAGAGAGAGAGATAGAGAGAGAGAGAGAGAGAGAGAGAGAGAGAGAGAGAGAGAGAGAGAGAGACTGCCTCGTGCAGCAATCTTACATTTCATATAAAACTAATGACAGAACAACAGAACAAACATACAAAAATAAATAATCAACTGAGGTGGCTTCTCCTCCTATCTCCCTTCTGGGAAACATTTAGGATCTCAACCATCTCTCACATGGCTACTTTTACAGCAGTGGTTATACATTTAGGGTTAGGGCGTCCCCTAGGGGGCGCAAGGAAGTTTCCATGAGAAAAAAAGGGGGTGTGGGGCTTCAAGCAATTTTGGAATTGAGTGAATGCGTACTATTAATAATCTGTTTTACTTATTTTTGTTTCCTTATTTTAATTTATAAATTTAAAAGTCAAACAATGAACAGCACTGCCAGTTTGCTATGGATAGTGATCTTCGTTGTGTCTTCTCCGACATCAGACCGGAAGTAGCAGATATCATCGCAACAAAAACAACACTTATCATCACATTTAATTTTGACACATAATTCCCAGTTGTTGGTGATTGTTTCTTTAAAGTTATTTGACAGTTTAATCTATGTGGATGTTGTTCTTCTGGTTCCTAATTGAGCTTCGGATTTTTTTAAATGTCCTATTTCTAATCACATTTTCATTTCTTAAGTTTCGGGAGCTGGTGGGTGAGGGTTGTCGGGGGGAGGGGGGGGGGGGGGAGGGCTCAGGGTCTTGCTAAATAATCAAAGAGGCAGCCCGGCTCGCAAGCGTAGTTTGCTAAACCGGACTACGCTGTGACCGGGTGACGAACTCCTTGTGGTCTGGATTCACGCCTGGGGGTAAGCAGAAAAGCCATATTTCTCCCAGATTTACGGTATTTATCATGGAATCAAGGCCGAAGGGTTGTGATATCCATAATACCGAGCCTAAGGGTTAACAACTCATGGCTTCTGGATAAAAACAAAAACAAAGAGGCACCATCTGAAAAGAATTAAAAACCACGGTTCCAAAGAAACCACAAACCTACAATTCCCAATTCCCAAGAGACACGTTCATGTGGGCTGGAACAGGTCACGCACACGCACTCCGGTGAGTAAACGTCGGCACGTGCGGATGAGATGATAGTTAGTGAGCGAAATCTAGACGTTTATAATTAGGATATTTTACTGATGAAGGATGACACGTTTTTCCGAACAATGTCATGCAAACTGATTGAAAGTTCAGGGCGGTAAAGCTCAGTTACGCTATTTACGAGTAATTGCTATCTGAGTCTGTCAGTTTATCCGTTTGTCAGTCCACCCGCTATTTAGCAGCAGCAGTAGTAGCAGTAGTAGCAGAGTCGCTATAACAGCATTATGGGCCACTGGGCAGACCAGTGTGCTGGGACCCTATACGACAACCACTCACAGGATTCTGCGTTAGCGCAGTCGATAGGGGACTCGCTTTCAAATCCATCTGCAGTCCACAGCCGGTGTTTGAAACCGGGCGGTTCCCAGGGTTCACCCAGCATCTAGATAATGGGTACCAGAGCTGACACTCTGGGGTAAATGGAGGAACGTCGCTGTAGCTACGGCGTTACGTGTGGACGGCGACACAGGCGGACAGTTTCTCATCAGCTGTCCGTACTTGTGGTAGAGCACTTATGGTTTATAACCGTGTGCAGTGAGGCTGGTTCACATCTCCCGACATTACCTTAACCTTTACTTACAGGAATGACATTTTGTGTATGGCGATTCAACTGGATTTACCTTCTGGATATACTCAATAACCAGAGGCGCCAGACTTGGCTCTTCAACCCCCCCCCCCCAATCCCCTCATTGTTTCAGGCGGATGGCGCTGAGGCCCCCCCCCTTTTCCCCCGGCAAATTTGCAAGTAGCCTAAATGTTCAACCTAACCATGTTCTCGTTTTAAGTATTCGTTTATATATTTCCCTTTTCCCTCCTTTCTTTCAAATATAATTGTTTTTTTATTTGCTATTTTTGCATAATAAAATTACCAGTAGTTACTATTATCTTTGCTGTGTGCACAGACACAAGGCTTTAGCTCTCTGAGGGCCGTCACCTAATTTAAAGAAAAAAAAATGTATAATGGGCTAAGTGATTGATTGGCACCTTTCCGTCTTTCCAGACGATAGTGTGGAAATGGTCTAAGCGCCTCCCATCTTTTTCCTAGTGTTTAAACTGCCACCCCCCGCCACCCCCCCCCCCGCCACCCCCATTTCCTGCGCTAATAACGACCGTTGAATCTCCACTTACAGAACCGAACCCAGGACTTCTACACCATACCCGACTAATATCTCTTTTGTAAACAGGCGCATTCTGAAAAGATGTTTTAACAGAAATATACGCTCCGGGACGTTTACCAACACTGCCCAGGCACCATGTCGCCCGCCTTCAGCTAACACGCTTTTGTTTCTTCATTTGCGCATGCGCGTGGCCATTTGCAAAAATGAAAAAGAGTTCCATATCCGGTCTAAGCACTGCAGAAGTCTTGACGCAAGCGGAAGTGCATTACCCCCGCAGAAAGGGGCTATAAAAGGCAACCTGGCCGGTACATGGTTAATCAATTATGCGCAGTTATAATCGTCAATATTATTTTATTTTGCTTTTTGTTATGCCCCGTCTCTGTGCTTGTTCTTGATCGCTAGATAGGTTGGGAATGACTTAAAAATGGGGGGTCTGGATTGAGAGGGGTTGTTTGTGCTTTGAAGAGCATTAATCTCATCTTATGGCGGTTTTTACATGTCTTGTGGGGTTCTTTTGTCGATATGTTTGCTCGATTGTATTCTTTGTTAAATGATTTCTTTCTTGTGGGGTGCCTGTATGGTTTTTTTTTTTTTTTTTTTGGGAAAAAAACTTTTTTTTGTGTTTTGCTTGGGGGGGGGGGGGGGTATTAGTTTTTTTGTATGTTCGTTATGTAGGGTTTAGTTTTTGCATTTCTTTGTCTTTGGTTTTGTGTTGTGCTAATTGAGAGAGTGATTTCTTTTTTTAAATTCAGTGCCATTAAAGCTAGCGTTGTTGGGAAGGCTTTCCTAAATTTTTAGTCGATGAATATGAGATGTGGTGTTTAGTTCCTTCTATCGTGGTCTTTCCTTCACAGAGAATTATTTTGGAAAGATTGAAGAACAGGGCTCTACAAGATTCTCTCTCTGTCTCTCTATCCTCTTCCCTATCGCTCTCCTTCTTACACACCACACTCTCTTTGTGACGATGCAGTTCTGCCTTTCTGTGTGTCTTTTCTTTCTTTCTTTGTTTCTCTTTCTTTCTTTCTTTCTTTTTTTCTCACTTTGGTTGTTTCATATTTCATGCAATGGTATTTATAAATCTATTAGGTATTTTATTATTTTCTTGCCTTTTTTTTCGATTAATTTGCCTCTTGCTTTAACATTCGCTATCTCCCTGGATCTGTAATTTTCTGTTCAATTATTTCGCCCTCTCCGTGCAGACGGACTAAGACTGAAAAAAAAAAAAAAATGTTTACAGAGAAATTATTTGACGAGAAACAAACCTTGGAGCCAATTTCTCCACTGTAGACCGAGGCTCAACCAGTCAATCGCTCCACACTGGTTTTGATGAAGGACTGGTTTCACTCAGCAAATGATGTTCGGTGTCCCTGACACATCCAGGGGGAAAATGTCCCTCTAGAGCAGTGTTTCTCAACCTGGGGGTACACGCCCCACAGGAGGGCAATTTGATTGTCAAGGAAAAACACTTAGGTTGTTAAAAGAGGAGGGATAATTTGATTGTTAAGGGGGACAATTTGGTTGTTAATGAGGTAATATGTTTGTAAAGGGGGATAATTTGATTGTTAAGGGGGACAATTTGGTTGCTAAGGGGGTCAATTTGGTTGCTAAGGGAGACAATTTAATTGCTTGGGGGACAATTTGATTGTTAAGGTGGACAATCTGATTGTGGGTGGGGGGTAATTTGATTGTTAAAGGAGATAATTTGATTGTTAAGGGGGGCAATGTAATTATTAAGATGGGCAATTCGAAAATGGACGAGCTTCTTGTTCAAGTTTAAGTTAACCGTATGGCGGGTCTCAGTCGAGCTAGGTAAATGCTCAGGATAGATAACGCGGTGATTTCGCCATTAGAGACTAGGAACGGTCGCAGTTACAACCATCTGAGTCAAACCGAAGAGCCATGGTTACCATTTCCAGAGCCATTGTTGCCATTTCTAGAGCTATAGTTACCATTCCCAGAGCTATTTATACAATTTCCAGGGCTTTTGTAACATTTTCCAGAGCTATTGTTGCCATGCCCAGAGCTATTGTTACAGTTTCCAGAACTTGTGTTACAATTTCCAGAGCTATTGTTACCATTTCCAGAGCTATTGTTACCATTTCCAGAGCTATTGTTACCATGTCCAGAGCTATTGTTCCATTTCCAGATTTTTTGTTCCATGTCCAGAACTTTTGTTACCATTTCTAGATTTATTTCATAAATACGCAATTAATTCTTCAACCTAACGGTTGAATATAGTTTCTGGAACTTGCCTCTGTGTGATCCTCATCCAAATGGTGGAACTTTGCGTCACTGGGTGGTAGTCGCTCGTTGGACGGTCCTTATGGGGGTTGAACCTCACTTAGTCAGTCGGTTAAATGTAGCTGAATCTAGATTTAGTGCCAAAGATAATGTGCAGCTAAAACAATTGGAAAGAAATATGAAAGAAATGACATAGCACAACGGGGAGACTTTAGACGGGAGCTAACTAAACTGTAACCGAATATGAAATCTCCTTGCAGCATACAGCAAGCACACGGATCTCAGTAAAAGTAATAAATTCATTCATTCATTCAGTAGCACGTCCCTCGCGGAACCTCGCTGCCATAACAACCCTCCGGAAAACCTTCCTATCCTGAGCAAGATGTCCTGCGTCTGATACACCCATCTGGAGATCATCTGCCACATCCTGCACCCATCTTCTCCTTGGCCTTCCTCTCCCTCTCTTCCCAGGCATATACCCCTCCATTATTGTTCTCTCTAGACTTCCGTGACGTTTCAAGTGACCAAAATATTTCAATTTTCTTTGTTTTATTGTCTTTACTAGCCAACCCTCTTCAATATTCAATATTTAAGTAATACATAACTGCTAATAATTAAAATGCTACACCACGTGGTGATGAACTGATGTATGACAAGCTGGATAGTGTGCGGATCCTTTGGGACCGAGTGAACAGTGCTGAGGAGCAGACAGATCATTACGGTCTGAGGAGAATGGCGCTTCGAGGAGTTACAAGGGGATCTGACCGACGCTCGACACTCAGGGGAAAGGCGAGACGGATTTACAATCAGACAGTTACTGGTACCATCGGAATTTGTACTCTTCGCTTGCTGGTGGAGATGGGGACGCAGCGTTTATGGGAGTGTCCCGAGTGCTGTGATGTCGATTCTTTTTTCAACATTCAACATTTAACAATTAAAATATTATAGAATAACAATTTTTTCCCAGTTAAATTTCAGTTATCCATTGTATGTTTTAAAAATCTAGGTTAGTTGCATATCCTTTACAGGACGTTGCAGAACCAACTCCAACAGTCCCCGGCCGTTGTGGGGTTTTTCTAGGCAAATCTACGTCCAGTAGTTTGCCAATGCCTCCTGGACGGTCGGCTTTCTTGATACCACTGTCGAAACCAACGCAGGGCGTGTGGCCCACAGCTGGGTTCGAACCCGGCATCCCGGCATTATGAAGCGTTCGCATCGACTTAGCCACAGAGCCGACTTTAAAAAATCTACTTACTGTTTTTCTTCAACAATTTCCTGGTGATTTTTTCCTAAAACCTATCAGTTAAGTTTCTCTCCGTGTAGGTTCCGGGCTATGTTATAAGGAAAACAAGAATAGACACATTGCCTACCCAAAAGCATGTCGTAAGAGTCGACTAATTAAGAGCTTCCTTCAGAGTCCATCTACCTGAGAGGCAAGGAACCAACAGTCTGCATACAAATAAGTCAAATCCGTGAAACGGATGCACACGCAACACACAAGTTCTATAACAGGACTGCAGTGCAGATGTGGACGAACAACCAGAACTTTCCGCCAGAGTTTACAGCTGGTAAACGCGAAGAATAACAACAATAATAATAAGAAGAAGTGAAGTTTCCTCAGTGAAGAAAACTTTTGCTTCCCAGGACCTTACCTCGTACATATCTAGGGCTGGGTCTACCTGTCAGCCGAGGCCATCTGTGAAGGAACAAAGTCCGGTTCCATTTACATCTGAACTCAGGAACGTTGGGACTGCAGGCGGTTGTGTGTAGCCGCTTCATCAAGGCTGTCTACGTACCATGGTGTGTATGTGTGTGTGCGTGTGCTAGCGTGCGTATGCATGCATTATTGACCTCATCTGCACAGGACTACAGGTTACTCCAGCATGGAGTCTACGTACCATGGTGTATGTGTGTGTGCGCGCGCGCGCGTGTGCGTGATTGTGTGCATATGCATGCATTATTGACCTCATCTACACAGGACTACAGGTTACTCCAACATGGAGTCTACGTACCATGGTGCGTGTGTGTGCGCGCGCGTGCGTGTGTGTGTGAGCGTGCGTACGCATGCATTATTGACCTCATCCGCACGGGACTACAGGTTACTCCAGCATGGAGTCTACGTACCATGGTGTGTGTGTGTGTGTGTGCGCGCGTGTGCGTGATTGTGTGCGTATGCATGCATTATTTACCTCATCTGCACAGGACTACAGGTTACTCCAGCATGGAGTCTACGTACCATGGTGTGTGTGTGTGTGTGTGCGCGCGCGCGCGTGCGCGTGTGTGTGTGCGTGCTTATGCATGCATTATTGACCTCCTCCGCACGGGACTACAGGTTACTCCAGCATGGTGTAACCGGCACGCGTGCATCAGTTTTGTAAGTTGAAGGGGATATATGGGAGTTACCCTTTTGGTCTGCCATCCAGATTGAACCCTTTTGGTCTGCCATCCAGATTGAAATGTGCATTCCCAGGGTTTCGAACTTTCATGCAGCTGCATCCAAAGGCGAGAAAGGGGTCGGGAGTGGAACAAACAAGAACACTTTATAATGTGCGTTATTTTCGCAGGCAGTTTGTCTTGTGGGTGGAGGTATATTAGTAGCGATGTGGTTGAGCTGTTTGTCTTGTGGGTGGAGGTATATTAGTAGCGATGTGGTTGAGCTGTTTGTCTTGTGGGTGGAGGTATATTAGTAGCGATGTGGTTGAGCTGTTTGTCTTGTGGGTGGAGGTATATTAGTAGCGATGTGGTTGAGCTGTTTGTCTTGTGGGTGGAAGTATATTAGTAGCGATGTGGTTGAGCTGTTTGTCTTGTGGGTGGAGGTTTATTAGTAGCGATGTGGTTGAGCTGTTTGTCTTGTGGGTGGAGGTATATTAGTAGCGATGTGGTTGAGTGGTTTGTCTTGTGGGTGGAGGTATATTAGTAGCGATGTGGTTGAGCTGTTTGTCTCGTGTTCTGAAGGTTCCATCTCCATCCGTGAATAGAGATGTTTAGGAACTCCCTAATGGTCGTCGCTGGCGACAGGGAGTTTCGTATTTTGTACGAAACTTTGCGAAGAAAAACTCAGCCGTCTAACGTAAAGCCGGATGCATGTGAGCAGATCCTCAAATTTAAACACTTTTGGGACGAGAGAAAAAAAAAGGGGGGGGGGAGGGGAGGGGGCGGGGTTGTATACCACTGTACCTAGCATCTGAAGCAAATCGAAAGGTTGATTCATTCAACACACTGAAACTCCCATTGAAAACCGAGAGAGCCTCTTTGTGATCTCCCTCAACGATCTCTTGCAAACCATTGGTCAGAATTATAACGCCGGCGTGAATCCGGCTGGAGACAGGAAGTTGTAGAAACTTCTCTAGCTTTCAACTGTTTTAGAACGTGTTCTGTGGAATAGTCTGTGAAATTGGAAGCCTTTTAGAGTAACGAATCTTACAGCAAAACACCAGGCTAGAGAGAGAGAGAGAGAGAGAGAGAGAGAGAGAGAGAGAGAGAGAGAGAGAGAGAGAGAGAGAGAGAGAGAACAAGAGAGAGAGAGACACAAAGATAGAGAGAGACAGAGGGAAAGAGACAGAGATGGTGGCAGAGAAACAGATAGTGGCAGAGAGAGAGAGAGAGAGAGAGAGAGAGAAGAGAGAGAGAGAAAGGCAGGTGAGGAGATAGAGGCAGAGAGATATAGACGCAACAGAGATATAGGCAGGCAATCAGAGACAGAGAGGCTGAGAGAGATAGAGGCAGAGAGAGAGAGAGAGAGAGAGAGAGAGAGAGAGAGAGAGAGAGAGGCAGAGGCACATAGATATATAGGCAGAGGGAGAGATAGAGGTAGAGGGAAAGATAGAGGCGGAGGGAGAGATAGAGGCGGAGGGAGAGATAGAGGCGGAGGGAGAGATAGAGGCGGAGGGAGATATAGAGGCAGAGAGAGATAGAGGCAGATGGAGAGATAGAGGCAGATGGAGAGATAGAGGTAGAGAGAGATAGAGACAGAGGGTGAGAGGCAGATGGAGAGATAGAGGTAGAGAGAGATAGAGACAGAGGGTGAGAGGCAGATGGAGAGATAGAGGTAGAGACAGAGACAGCGACAGATGGAGAGATATAGGCAGAGTGGCAGAAAGAGATAAAGGCAGAGAAATATATATATATATACAGGCAGAGAAAAAAAAAGAGAGGCACACAGAGATAGTGGCAGAGCGAGAGAGATAGAGGCACAGACAGAGATAGAGGCAGAGAGAGAAAGAGAAAGACACAGAAAGAAAGAGAGAGAGAGAGAGAGGCAGATAGAGATATAGACAAACAGAGAGAGAGAGAGAGAGATCAGGCAAAGAGAGAGACAGAAAGAGATAGAGGCAGTGGAAGAGAGAGATAGAGGGATAGGGGCAGAGATAGAAAGAGACAGGGGCGGAGAGAGAGAGAGAGAGAGAGAGAGAGGCGGAGAGAGAGAGAGAGAGAGAGAGAGAGAGAGAGAGAAAGGCAGAGAGACAGAGATGGGAGGGAGAGACATCTGCTTTAGATGTAGCCCGCCTTCAATAGTAGCCATTAGGAGCCGCCAAAAAGCAGTGGCTAGATACTTTTCTGTAGTCTGAAGGACTATAATTTTCATGCAGGCAGATTGTTTAAAAAGTCCCCCTGTCAGCTGGACATAGTCAAAACATCCCACTGTGCCTGCGTACGGTCTTTACTTTCCTTGGAACTTCCAAGTCTCCAGGGGCACCCTCCATCATTTCCCTTTTGTGTTAAACTGTTTCAGCGAGGCCCGTTTTACACTGTTAAAAAAAAACGGCACGTTTTTTTAAATGACGGGACGTAAACATGCACCAGTGACAACAGGACGATTGGTTTGATTCGGATGGAAGCATCAAGCCCAGAAATGGCACAAACACTGAAATTCAGTCACGAAAGTGACGCAAATAACCCAGACCACAAATATAGGCGGAGACTGCTAGCAGCCTAGGCTAGCTAGCAGCAGTCTAAACGTGGTCGAGCTTTTCTTTTTTTATCAAAAGGACTTGGACTTAGGTGACGGGAAAGTCCGTAGGCCTAAAATCTAACTATGACTCTGATATAGAAGAGCTGGCAATTAATTGTTGAACCCTAAGGTGAGAAATTTAAACAATTTTACTCACTGATTTACAAAGATTTTGAATGTCAAAATTATGATAAAATTATGTTCGTTACAGCAACTACGCATTTGATTGTTTGAATTGTATACTTTGAGTAAAAAGCAAAGGACCCTTTTCCACGCCTTTACGTTACGACTGCGTTCGTTATTTTGTGAAGCTTGCTGATATACTTTTCGTTCGGTTTTATATCTTTCCATGAAAATCTTTATGTTATCTTGTATTCCAGCAACCCTCACGAGACAGATCACTGCTGCTGTTTTCCCACCCTTTTACTTTCACTTACTTAGTCGTTCCTCTTTTACTTTGGGGTGTAGAGGTTTGCCAGAGAGATCACCAGACTTCTGTCAGCAGTTCTGTAGTTGGCTTTGTTCCATTCCACTCCTGTCAGTTATGGACTGTCGAATGTTGTCTTCCCAGTAGACCCTAGGTCGTACTGGAGGTCTGGTTCCCTGGTTCTTAGCCTCCCATGCCTGCCATGGTGGCCGATTTTTCTCCCATTCTGCATACGTCTAGATTTCCCACCCACTTGCAGTTATAGTCCCCATTTTACCCAGACAGCATATGTGTGTAATCAAAACCAAACAAACGCTGATATTTGTTTGCATAAATTCATGTTCTATTGCAATAATTCATTAAAACATTAAAAACATTCAAATTGCTGCCATTAAAAAAAACAACTCCCGAACATGGTTATACATGTGTGCGTCTGTTTACATCAATTAAAAAATTACAATTTCATTAAAAATATGGAATATTATTAAGAAAAGGCCATGTATAGTGGCAAGACTCGCCTGTATAGCTTTGCGGCTTGTATGTCATGAGGTGCCAGTGACAAAAAAAAAAAGTCTTTGAGAGACAATAGCAATACATTCACAACTGAATGACCCCTACCTACACATAAACACCTACAACTTCCACAACTCATTTGCCTACACCTAATAAACGACACCTATAGCTAATAAACGACACTCTAATCAATAACAATTACAGATTATTTTAACAAATAAATGACACCGACAACTAAATAATAGTCACAACTCATATGATACCTACTGCTTCTATAATAGTCACAACTCATATGACACCTACAACTTCTATAATAGTCACAACTCATATGACACCTACAGCTTACAATTGACGCATACAACTCACATTACCACAACAGCTAATAAATGACACCAAGAGCTAATATATGACACCTACAACTTCTATAATAGTCACAACTCATGACAAGTAAAGCTCATAAATGACACACACACACACAACTCAAATGACACCTACAACTTCTATAATAGTCACAACTCATGACAAGTAAAGCTCATAAATGACACACACACAACTCAAATGACACCTACAACTTCTATAATAGTCACAACTCATGACAAGTAAAGCTCATAAATGACACACACACACACAACTCAAATGACACCTACAACTTCTATAATAGTCACCACTCATGACAAGTAAAGCTCATAAATGACACACACACACAAAACTCAAATGACACCTACAACTTCTATAATAGTCACAACTCATGACAAGTAAAGCTCATAAATGACACACACACACAAAACTCAAATGACACCTACAAATCTTTAATGATACCTGAATCTAATAAATGAGACTTGCACATAATAAATGACACCTACATACAAATAATAGAACTCGAGACATCCACATTGGATAACTGACAGATACAACTTTTTTTTTAATACTCGTAATATTTAAACTCAAATGACATCCACAGATAATAAACGACACCCACAACTTCTATATAATACTGGCAACTCTTATAACCCTTACAGCTATTGAAAGACAACTACAACTCTTAAATGACCCCTACACATTTTTTTGAGAACTGCAATCAATTTACGGTACTTAAAGCTCCTACATGCCAAATAAGTACACACAGCATATACAGGAACAAAATTAAAAATACGATTATAATGTATAAATGAACATTGAGGTAAAAAGGCGACTCTTTGCTTTTACAAATTTCGTTAAAAAAAAAAATGAACTAACTGCAGGAAATTATAACATGGAGATGCGTCCAGTACCTGGCACTTTTTTTTAGTCTGACATGCTCGTTTATTGCAGTTGTCCCTAAATAAATCTGAATATTAGATTTAATTGAAAATTTCACCTGACTTAATAAAATATATGTACAATAAAACATGAAATAAATGCAATGCGAAGCTGGAGAAACAAATCCGGCTCAAGACAATGTGACGAAGAAGTACATCAATGCCGATGGTTAAATTTAATAATACTGAAAGTCAAGACAAAGAGCAGCAGAGATCAAATATAAAATTGGAAGTGGAACAATCAATATAAAAATCAAAAATACTGAAGTTAAAAATGCAAACAATAGAATGACCAAAATAGTACTTACAGCGATCAAAGCTGAAGTTGAGAATACCCTAGGTAAGTTATAGTTGAACATACAAGAGGTGAGGTTCAAGTGGAACGCACACGAGGTGAGGTTGAAGTTGAACGCACAAGAGGTGAGGTTCAAGTTGAACGCACAAGAGGTGAGGTTCAAGCTGAACGCACAAGAGGTGAGGTTCAAGCTGAACGCACAAGAGGTGAGGTTCAAGTTGAACGCACAAGAGGTGAGGTTCAAGTTGAACGCACAAGAGGTGAGGTTGAAATTTAACGCACAAGAGGTGAGGTTCAAGTTGAACGCACAAGAGGTGAGGTTCAAGTTGAACGCACAAGAGGTGAGGTTCAAGTTGAACGCACAAGAGGTGAGGTTCAAGTTGAACGCACAAGAGGTGAGGTTCAAGTTGAACGCACAAGAGGTGAGGTTCAAGCTGAACGCACAAGAGGTGAGGTTCAAGTTGAACGCACAAGAGGTGAGGTTCAAGTTGAACGCACAAGAGGTGAGGTTCAAGTTGAAGGCACAAGAGGTGAGGTTCAAGTTGAACGCACAAGAGGTGAGGTTCAAGTTGAACGCACAAGAGGTGAGGTTCAAGTTGAACGCACAAGAGGTGAGGTTCAAGTTGAACGCACAAGAGGTGAGGTTCAAGTTGAACGCACAAGAGGTGAGGTTGAAGTTGAACGCACAAGAGGTGAGATTCAAGTTGAACGCACAAGAGGTGAGGTTCAAGTTGAAGGCACAAGGTGAGGTTGAAGTTGAACGCACAAGAGGTGAGGTTCAAGTTGAACGCACAAGAGGTGAGGTTCAAGTTGAACGCACAAGAGGTGAGGTTCAAGTTGAAGGCACAAGAGGTGAGATTCAAGTTGAACGCACAAGAGGTGAGGTTGAAGTTGAACGCACAAAAGGTGAGGTTCAAATTGAACGCACAAGATGTGAGGTTGAAGTTGAACGCACAAAAGGTGAGGTTCAAATTGAACGTACAAGATTTAAAGTTCAAGGTGAACGTACAAGAGGTGAGGTTCAAGTTGAACGTACAAGATATAAGGTTCAAATTGGACGGCCGAGATGAACATTTTAAAGTACTACAATAATGAAAGTTAACACAAAAACTGCTGAATCTATGCAGCTTTGAGCTGTAAAGTACTTTAGTAACAAAAGTGAAAAGTTACACATACAAGAACACAGAGATGTGCAGTAATGAATTGATCAAGGTTAACTAAAAGCGCGGAACACGAATTATGTGAAAAGTACTATGGCGATCAAGAACAACTCTAGTGCTGCACTATCTTTTTACATTTGTTATCACAAGTACTCGCACGTGTGGTCAAGTTTAGTTAACAGTACTGCAAACCAAGGCTAAAAGTAAATGTAAATTTTAAAATTGTCTTTAAGTACAGTAACATTCAATATTAAAAAATGAGACCACAGCATCAAAACTACGACTTAAACCCATTCAGACTGCTGTCTCCGCTGCTGTAGCCGCCTCCTCATCACGACAGTCTGCTCCTTCTTCTGCTTCGTCGGTGTCTTCGTTGCCGATGTCTGCTCCCACCTTTTCTGAGCCATCATCCTCTGTGTCGTCGTCGTCGCCGCCGCCTGCTTCTACTACCTGGCAGCCACCCCCTCCTCCGGCGTCGTCCCCTCCTCCGGCGTCACCAACTTCTCCGGCGTCGCCACCTCCTTTGGCGCCGCCTTCTCCGCTGTCGTCACTTTCTGATTCGTAGTCACTTTCTCCTTCGTCGTCACCTTCTCCAAAGTCAATTTCCCAGCCATCTTCTGTCATGTAAACTTCTCCCCAGGCATATGCTTGCCATACAACTCCTTTCTCGGCACCTTGTATCAGGTCACCTACTCCCCCGACACCTACTTTTTTGACACCTGCTCCCCCGAGAGCTCCTAACTCTTCACCAGCTAATTCTTTACCAGCTAGCTCTTCACCAGGTAACTCGACACCTGCTCCCTCGACAGCACCTATCTCTTCACCAGCTAGCTCTTCACCAGCTAGCTCTTCACCAGGTAACTCGACACCTGCTTCGACACCTGCTCCCTCGACAGCACCTAACTCTTCACCAGCTAACTCTTCACCAGCTCCCCCGACACCTGCTCCCCCGACACCTGCTCCCCCGACACCTGCTCTCCCGACACCTGCTCCCCCGACACCTGCAAACTCGACACCTGCTAACTCGACACCTGCTTCCCTGACAGCTGCAAACTCGACACCTGCTATCTCGACACCTGCTAACTCGAAACCTACAAACTCGACAACTTGACCCTCGTCATCTTCACCCCCGACAACTTCTCCCTCGTCATCTTCTCCCCCGACAACTTCTCCCTCGTCATCTTCTCCCCCGACAACTTCTCCCTCGTCATCTTCCTCATCATCATCGTCGTCGTCGTCGTCGTCGTCGTCTAACTCAGGCTCGTCACCACCCTCACGCACGCCTGATATGGTCAGCTGACTGTCAGGCATCAGACGGTCGAAGAAAAACTTCAGGAGCGTGATGGCCTACATAATAAAACAATGATAAAACCTGGGTTAATATAGTTATCTATTTACATCTTCCTGTATCAATGGAAAGCATTCAAAGTCTATGGCTAAACACTAGCAAGGAAGCCAAAAATCAGCATTCTGAGACAATGCATCTTTCCTGCAGTAGCATATAGATCTGAGTGATGCTGTTCATCCATTTGGACTTTTGGCTGTGTTGCACCTGAGTTTTGCATGTACATCCATTCTACTGGCCTACTTGTGTGCACTTGTTTGTTGATTCCTGCACGGGGAAGCTCCCAATTAGTCTACTCTTACGACATGCTTGTAGGGGAGGCAGTGGGTCTATTCTTGTTTGCCCCCACAATGGGGCCCTGGAACCGAGACGGGGTATTCAGGAAGCAAACCGGGGCTTCTGAGCTAAATTGCTATAAACAAACTGCATATCGTTGACAAAGAAGAAATTGTATCTTGACATCCTCAAAGACCTTAACCAAAGGAAGATTGGCTTGTGAAAATCTTGTTATGAAACACATATTTTGTCATATCAAGCGCTACGGTGGATTTGCAAGAACAGTAGTAAATCACATGGTACCAGGAAAGAGAGGCAGGGGTCAACCAACACAAAGAGACACACAGGATGAGGTAGCAAAGTGCATAAGGCAGGGGCTGGCAAGAGACAGTCTCTTTGAGAGCGCCGTTCCGCAAAGATGGTGACGATAACGATAGTGACGATGACGGCGATGACGATGGTGGCGATAACGACGGTGACGATAACGACGGTGACGATAACGATGGTGACGATAACGATAACGCAAGGTTATTGGCACCTTTCCGTCTTTACAAACGATAGCATTAAACGCAGACACTCTACATCAGGGATGTACGGTTTAGGTTTCTGACAACAGATCAACAACATGGCACACGGGTGTAACTCATAAGTGATCCGTCCTACTTCTGACTCAAGCCTGAGTCTTAATCTCAGCGCAGTGCACGAACTCCGTAGCACCGGCGAGGATCCTAAATTACCTGGGGTAGATTTTTAACTCCTATTTGTGCCCAGGCAGCGCAGTTAGGCTACTCTTTTCTATTTCTACTGTCAAGGGATTTTTTAACGTGCACAACAATACACACGGGCGTCCGATCTTACTACCCAGAGAGACCAGGGAAAATTACTAGAACTCAACGTGAAAAAATCCAAGCCTTCACCGGGGTTTGAACCCTGAACCTCCAGCACTCGCGGTGGACGCCACGCCTCGAAACCACGCAGTCCACCAAATGAGCGAGCGGACCAACTGGCAAGCATTGAACTATGGCATGTGGGGAAAACGCATAGACAGAGAAGATATCGCCAACGCTGTATGGACTGGGCTACTGGATAATGAGGAATCCCTGACACCAACACGATTGCGTGACATGGGAGTAAAGAATGATGAAGCACGTCTATGCCGTTTTCGAGGCCGAGATAGGAGACAATGTAACCAGCTTCTCATGGGAACAATTAGTAGAAGTACTTTGGAGTGGTTGTTGCATCTGAGGACTCAGCACACATGGGAAAGCCCAATGTGCAGTGACGTCGATTGTGATAACATAAGATAACGCCATGGCGGCCTGTAGAGAACGACAATATAAGCTACAGTTTCTCGGGAAAACGAGGCAGAGGTGACCACTACGAAAGTGGTTCCAAGACACTGAAGATGAACTTTATATGAAAGCACATAGGGCTAGAGAACCGGATAGAGCAGGAGAGGCTTTCATGTGTGACGTGACGAGAGCGACGTTCCGTGAAGGACCTGTTGATTGATGAAGGAAGAAAAGAACTCCAGAGAAAGTGCAATACACATGTACTGATCGATGTCATGAAGGCACTTTTTAACTCTTTGTCCCCGGGGGTGTAGCATCAGAGAACCAAAGGGAAGTAGAGATAGACGTAAGATCGGCATATCTTGCGTTCATTGGCTTCTAGGCAGGAAGCTGTGTAGGTTCGATTAGTCTTGAGACTGAAAGAGTTCATCAGAAAAAGAAATTTGCTCATTTCTTCTTCTTCGCGTTCACCAGCTGTAAACTCTGGCGAAAAGTTCTGGTTGTTCATCCACTTTTGAACTGCAGTCCTGTTCCAGAACCTGAGTGTTGCGTGTGCATCCGTTTGATAGATCTGACTAATTTGTATGCAGAGTGTTGGTTCTCAGGCAGATGTACTCTGACTTTGAAGAAAGCTCTCAAATAGTCGACTATTGCGACATGCTTTACGTGTGTCAATTGTTGTTTTCCCTATAATAGGGCCTCAGAAACCACAAGGGGGAAAATGATCATTTAAAAAGTTGGCAAAGTTTACCAACTATTGAGTCAAATCATGTTTTCAAATATGTAGCTTCAACATCTAAGCAGCCAAAAACGCATAACATGATAACCTTGACATATGTTGATTGTTTAATCATTATTATCGATCACAGAACATAAGTTCAACATAATATCACTGTTGAAGGTGAGGCACTCAAACAAGCTTGGGAGTTAAGAGTACCTATGCAGTGTATTCAAAGAGGAATGGTCAGAGAAATTGAAAACAGAACACAGAAGGCCAGCAACAAATTATCAAATAAAGCCTTTTTAAAGGTATCAAAATCACACACACATGCACGCACGCACGCATACACGCACGCATGCACGCTCACGCAAGCAGCTGATAAAACGTGCTATTCGTACCAGCTATGTACTGTGCTGTAAATGCCAGCAAATATGGACAGTCCTAGGAAAAACAACAACACAAAATGACAACACATGAGAAGAAATGGATGAGAAAACAAGAAGACAAAAGAATACAGTCACCATTAAAGAACTGAGAACGCACTACGTGAGAGGAGCAGGCTACAAGGGCAAAAGGAACTCCAAGAAAGACATGCAGTATGAGAGATATTACAGAAACACCGAATGACATTAACACAAGCTCAGTCAATCAATCAATCAATGAGGTGCCGTCTCCACACTGAAGGTTGGCTGTAATGGATCTCCAACACGCTCTATCTCTTGTCTTGGTTGTTTGTTCTCTCACACTGTTGCCCGTCCATCCCTTGATGTTATCCTCCCACTTGTATAGTTGCCAACCTCTTGCTCTCTTGCACTCGATCATTCCCTCCAGTTAAGTTTTTAAAAGAATTTTATGTCTTTTAATGTGCCCAACGTATTTCAACTGTCTCTTTTGAATTAATTAATTTTTATTTCTACAATACTAAGTTCTATAACAGTCTCTAACAGCAGTCCCAAAGAAACTTCAACAAGAAATGTTTGGCGCGGACAGTGAATGGAGCTCCGGTGGAAGAACCAACGCTTGCCACTCAGCGATGGGTCTAATCTCTATTGTCAAAGTGAAGAGTGAATGATGATGGCCCCCGGATACTGGCAATCATCCATTGTCCGACAAGATAACTGGCAGCCGGAAGCTGAAGGGATCAGACACAAGACTGACGTGGACATGGCCGAAGCCAGAGGATGCACGTCAGTTCAGATTATCACTATGGTCATCGACTACGTTTAAACACACGGCAATATGAGTATAATTTATTTTGTACATTATAGTCCTATGTGGTCACTTCATAATTATAGCATATGTGTGTATGTGTACTGTGTTGTTCGTTATGTGCTGATGAAGGCTAACCGCCGCAACGTCCTTTGTTTATTGTGATCGATTTTGTAAAGCTAGCAAAATTCATTCTTGCCAACTTTTTCTCTTGCCTAACATTTTCTAACCCTTTAAAAAAATACTTTTGGGAATGCGTAGTTGGTCATGTTCTTAGTATACTTGTTTTCATAGCGAGGCGCGCACACCATTCGGAGGTGAAAAGTTCCATTCCCGGCTCGGTAACAGTTTCGATTGTTATAATGTCTAGTGTCTCGTATCTTTCTATTTATTTCTATAAGTTTCTATCAATATTTTGTCTTATTGTTTATTATATATACTAACACGCTTGAGTTGCTGTGCTGTACCAGGGCGTCTAGTTGCTGAGTTGGGGACACTTCTTACCGTTGGAGCCGATGTGGTGCAGCGTGGATCTGAAGGTCTGGGGTTCAGATCTTCTTCAAAAATGATCTTGGCTCATAGATCGACCAAGCCTTAAATGGGTACCGTGCAAAGTCCCAGGAAGTAAGGGCGGCCGGCGTGATGTTGACCATAACGCTCGAGTGCCGACTGGTCTGTAAAATATAGGTCTAGCCCTATGTGCCCACTATCGCCTGAAGGTGGAAAAAAGGTAGATAATAGATCTCACATTTGTACAGACCATTCGGTAGTCGATGGTTGACGTCAACATGGTGTCGGCCGTCTTTACTTCCCAGTACAGTTTTTTGACACCCTCTTTAACTGGGTCGACCGGCACATCTAGATCATTTTTCCGCCACTTTCGCCCAGGTCGGATTCAAACTCGATACATTTGTACCGTTAGGCCAGCGTCAGGGCACACACTTTCGCAGCTGCTGCGCTGATTTAGGCGGCTGATTGAATATGTCTGTACACAGCAACTCATGACACGTTAACTGATTACTCCACATAACCATCATCAAGTGCCTCTCCCCCGCTGGCGGTTATGTATCAGTTCGTGCACCGTCACCCCTCTAATGCCGTGACAAAAGGTTGTCAAGAATATTCTCGCGTTGTCTTCCAATATCTCTTTCCATGAACATTTCCAACTGTCACAGGAAGTTTCGGTTTCCTCATCCTTTTGAGCGGCCTTGCGGATAACTTTAAACTTCACAAAATTTATAGTCAGGAAAAGATTTTGGACAAGATGTATAACTTTTTCATACACATGGAACAGATGTATGACATAATATCACTACATAGGCAGGTAAAAGACTTACGGCAACGTTTGTTACTTCATAATTGTGGAAACGATCTGACAAAACTAATAACTTTATCATTGTCACAGTTACGTCTTATGACAAAACATCACTCTATCATTGTCACAGTTACGTCTTATGACACAATATCACTTTATCATTGTCACAGTGAAGTCTTATGACACATCACTTTATCATTGTCACAGTTACGTCTTATGACAAAACATTACTTTACTATTGTCACAGTTACGTCTTATGACACAGCATCACTCTATCATTGTCACAGTTACGTCTTATGACACAGCATCACTTTATTATTGTCACAGTTACGTCTTATGACACAACATCACTTTATCATTGTCACAGTTACGTCTTATGACAAAACATCACTATTATTGTCACAGTTACGTCTTATGACAAAACATCACTTTATCATAGTCAGGGTAAAGACTGATGACAAAACGTGATCACTTTATAGAAAAAATAAAGTCACATCATGACAAGTCTCTCCTATCAGGTCTTCATAGTCAAAGACCTATGGTCAGGGCATTCAAACACAAAGACTGACATCAAAGAATTGTTAAAGCTCATCTGACCGCCCAAACGTGCTCAGCGACTGGACGCTACAAAACCTTCCCACTTAAAGCTTCTGACCACTGTCCGTGCGTGTGCTCCAATACCTCGTTAAGAGCTGGAAGCAGCAATTGGAGGATAACGACCAGAACAGACAACTGGTAATAACCAAGCAGGGGAGATAATTCGCGAGGATTAATTCCGGAGCTGATGATTTCAATGATGGGGTTGTGTGGGTTCAGAATAGGGCACAGAGGGCAGGGAGTTGCCAAGCTGCTGGTACCCTCTCCCGAGGTCCAATCGATAACCAGAGAGATACCGTTATATGAGTTCATTTGTTTACCATTATCTGCTTTACTTTCACCAGCTGTCAATTCCGGCAGAAATATAAGGTTGTTCGTCCACTTCTGAACCTTAAGTCTTGTTCCAGATTTGAGCTTCGCACGCACATCCGTTTTACAGGTATGATATTTGAACGCCAACTGTTATTTTCTCGCCACTTAGGCAGATGCACTCCGACTTCAAAGAAAACCCCTAAATAGTCGACTCTTAAGACATGCTTGTTATGGAGACAGTGGGGGCTAGTCTTATCTCCGCCCCCCCCCCCCCAGACAATGGCGCCCCGAAACCCACACGTGGATTTTTTTTAATGAAGGAGAGAGAATGCAGGGATAATACAGGATCTTGATTAGGTTTTGGAATCATCGTATAGTCAGTTAACTGCCACAGTATGGATGTGATGAGGATGAAAGGATGAGTATGAGAGGGAGAGGATGAGAGGATAAGGAGGAGAACGTCGCGCATCTTACCATCACCAGGAGGAGGAGAAAGAGAAATGAACTGCAGAAAATGGAAAACTAAAAAAGAGACTGCGACGAAAAAGCCGACAAAAATTATGAATGAAAGGAGAATCCGGATGAAAATACAGTGAGAAATAACAAAAAGACGAGGAGGAATGTAACAGAAAGTGAGGATATTGAAGGGATGAGAAGATGGTAGAAAGGGGAAAGGAAAGGAAGAAGTGAACAGGAAAAAGAAAAGTCAGGCTCGGAGGCTGGGGGAAAAGACGTTGAAAGTAGGGAGCCAATGAGGTCGGGAGAAAGGAGCAGGCCAAGGCCAGGAGAATGAGGCAGAGGAGAGTGACTGGGGAAGATGAGACGATATGGATGAAAGAGGAAGATGAAAGAAGGATGAGAAGGTGGAAGGGAAGAGGATGGGTGAAGAATGTCAGGAAGAAGATGAGAGGAAAAGGACTAAAGGGAATGGGAAAAAGAGAAAGTAAGGAGATTAGGAGAAAATGGGGAAGAAGAACAGGGCAAAAGAAAATAAAGACAATGATAAAAGAAAAAGGAAGATTAGGGAAAGATGAAAGGACAAATAAGAAGACAGACATTCACATGAAGAAAAAGAGATAATTGGAAAAGATGAGTACAGAGAAATGGACAGACGAAAAAGAAAACAAAAAGAAAAAGGAAATACAAATGCACACACAAAAAAATTGATGAAAGGGGAAGATGAGGGGAAAAAGATGGGAATAGAAAGAAAGAAGAATATACAAGGAGGACGAATGAAGACAAAGGAAATAAGGAATTTTAAGATAATAGAAGATAGCGCAAAAGCGAAAAAAAGGAAAAAGGGAGACAAATGGGGAAACAAGAGGAAATAGTGAGGAAGATGAAGTACAGAGAAGGAAAATAGAAAGAAATAAGAAAAGAGTGGCGAGAAGTATAAAAGACGGGACCGTAGAAAAGGGGAAGAAAGTAGAAAAACAAAATAGAAAGTATAAGGAAGGAGACGAGAAAGTTTTTGGAGAAGCTGACAAATACGATTCAGGTAGGGAAGACCATAAGAAAAAAAAAAAAGGAAGACCATGAGAAAAAGAGAAAGACCATACGAAAAAGAAAAAAAGACCATGAGAAAAAGAGAAAGACCATAAGAAAAAGAGAAAGACCATAAGAAAAAGAGAAAGGCCATAAGAAAAAGAGAAAGACCATAAGAAAAAGAGAAAGACCATAAGAAAAAGAGGAAGACCATAAGAAAAATAGGAAGACCATAAGAAAAAGAGGAAGACCATAAGAAAAAGAGGAAGACCATAAGAAAAAGAGGAAGACCATGAGAAAAAGAGAAAGACCATAGGAAAAAGAGGAAGACCATGAGAAAAAGAGGAAAACCATAGGAAAAAGACCATTAGAAAAAGATGGACCATAAGAAAAAAGAGAAAGACCATAAGGAAATGAGGAAGACGATAAGAAAAAAGAGGAAGACCATAAGGAAATGAGGAAGACCATAAGAAAAAGAGAAGGACCATAAGGAAATGAGGAAGACGATAAGAAAAAAGAGGAAGACCATAAGGAAATGAGGAAGACGATAAGAAAAAAGAGGAAGACCATAAGGAAAAGAATAGGGACATAAGAAAAAAGAGAAAGACCATAAGGAAATGAGGAAGACCATAAGAAAAAGAGAAGGACCGCAAAAGATTTACGACCGCCATGTAAAATAAGGAAGACGCAGGTTGTGAAGAAGAAGGACGAAAAAGACAACAGGCGGACATCATCAACACTTGCACCCACCCAGCCAGAATTATATGCCACAGTTTTTCGTCCGGCAAAACTCACCCCCTCGCGTACACTAGCAGATAGCACCCGCACGTACATGCTCGCAACCAACAGACCATGAATGCGGCAGGGGTTATCAGGTGCGCATCAGGACGGCTAAGTCTGAATCACAATTCAGGATCATCTACTCACGGGTCAGCACTGCATGACCGCACGGGACACCAGGCGCGCCCGAGGACTTCATTATGGATTGCACCGTTTTGATAAACGAGGTTGATGCACAACGGCGTAGGATCCAGAGGAAAAACTCGTGCATCACTCAAATTGAGTTCGTTTCTTCATTTATGATTGTATCCATTCATTCGGTCCATTCACGGGAGCTTATGAATTGGTAAAAGGAGCATAATAACCAAATTCTTCACTTACTGTTCAATTCTCCTTCTCCCGAGTTCGCCCTTAAAAGAGCGCAGTTGGCACGTTGGGCTGCGGTTCACAGCTAGGCTGTGATATATGCCAAGCTATTTTCGGTCAGCACATCCGATTAAAGCAAATCCCTGATTAGTCATTGACGATATGTTTGTTACCGAGCGGACGGGGTGTGGATGCGGGGGTGACTATTCATTCTCATAAACCCAAATTGGGACACCAGATCCCATACTCTCAAACTGTGAGGGCCCGAAATAGTTAAACAAAAAAAAAAGCAGGTGGTAACTCGCGATTATTTTCCTTTTTCTAGACCTGTTCACGTTTCCCGGCCCATCTACACCCTGTCTCTGTCAGGTCTAGGTAAGAGGGGTGTCACGTTGTACTGTTTTCTTCGAAAAGAGACTCTTGTGTGAGCTAAGATGAGGCTGCGTGTAGGGTTGAGGGGGGAGGGGGATTAGGTTACGGCCAGTTCTACATGTTCTAGGGTCGGTGAAAGCTGTGTCGTCGTGTAGTACAGAACACGCTACATTGGCGTTGATGTAATTTGAGGGAAGACAACTTGACGTAGAAGAGTGAGAAAGTATGAAGGAAAGGTCAGGTAGTGTGTAGATGAGCATGAAAACGTGAACAGGACCCTCTTTTTGTTGCAGGCTCATTCAGATAGAGCCGACATAAAGAAAACATGGGGGCTGCCTCAGACCTCTTCTAAATTTTACTGGGGAGTGCTTTCAAAAGCCTTAGTTTGGTCTGAATACTCAGTAATAATTATTAATATGCGTGTAATGCCAAATAAATTAAAAATGTTAGAAATAATTTAAAATGCATACATAGATACTAAAAAAATTGAACTTCAATCATTTTTTTAAAAGTGAGTTGTTGGCCTTTCTTCTTTGCAAATTTTCTAATGGAAGCGGGAAGGGAGGCTAAGCATATCCATGAACAATTGGGTTGGGGGGGGGGGTGTGCTCAGTCGGCCTAAACAATTATTGGGGGGAGAGGGGCAGGTTGCCGTGTCCCTCTAGAATCAGTGGTGCTGTGTGCAAACAAAAGCCTCCTGGTGCAATCATGGTTTGGCAATCATGGTTTGTTGACATTGAGGCCAGACATCCAGCAACGTCCAATTTTCCAAATATATTTCAAACAACGTTGGAAATTACTTAAGGTCCGATGTCGTGACAAAGGGATATGGAAAGAAGAAGCGTATGAGATGATGGAAACGGCAGAGGAACAGAGAGGATGGGGGGGGGGGGAGAGGGAGAGGGAGAGAGAGAGAGAGAGAGAGAGAGAGAGAGAGAGAGAGAGAGAGAGACGGGTGTTCGACGAAAGAGCATGCGATTGACTGAGACATAGGATTAGGTGAGGGGGGGGGGGGGAAAAAGAGACACGGTGAGGGAGACAGGGTGAGAGGGAGATAAGGTGAGAGGGAGACAAGGTAACGGCGAGACAGGGTGACAGCATACAAAACAGACAGGCAGAATTACATGAAATATAAGGTAAACGAAACTCCGTTTCTGAACAGGATGGTGCTTATTACGAAAATACGCATCAAAAAGCGGGTGCTATGAGTGTTGTATGTGTGTTGTATGTGTGTTGTATGTGTGTTGTATGTGTGTTGTATGTGTGTTGTATGTGTGTTCGGGGTGTTGCTGGTTGTAAGGAACTTCTGACTGGGTTATGGAATGTGTGGTTGATTGTACGGAGTGCTTGTTTGGGTATATGGACGCGTGGGCTGTGAATATGGACGCGTGGGCTGTGAATATGGACGCGTGGGCTGTGAATATGGACGCGTGTGGCTGTTAATATGGACGCGTGTGGCTGTTAATATGGAGCGTGTGGCTGGTAATATGGACGCGTGTGGCTGGTAATATGGACGCGTGTGGCTGGTAATATGGACGCGTGTGGTATGGAGTATGTGGTTAGGTTTATGGAGTGTGTGGTTGGCTATTGGGTTGGCTGAGTGTGTGATCAGAATCGAAGTGTGTGTATGTCGCTGGGTAGGTGTGTGGTTAGGAGTGAAGTGTACGTGCGTGGATGCGTGTATAAATACGTAGGTGTATATATATATATATATATATATATATATATATATATATATATATATATATATATATATGTGTGTGTGTGTGTGTGTATACGATGATGAGGGAACGGTCTGTGCGTGAGACGGTGATGCGGGGAATGTGTGTGTGTACGTGACTGTGATGAGGAAAGTGCGTGTGTATGTGTGTGTGTGTGAGGCAGTGATGAGGAAAAGTGTGTTGTGTGTGTGTGCGCGTGTGTGTGACGGTGATAAGGGAAGCGTGTGTGTGTGTGTGTGTGTGACGGTGATGAGGGAAATTTCTGTGTGTGTGTGTGTGTGTGTGTGTGTGTCACGGTGATGAGGGAAGTGTGTGTGAGTGTGACGGTGATGAGTGAAATTGTGTGTGTATGTCATGGCTGTGGTGTTTTGAGCATCCCCGCTGAAAGACACCATACGATTCACTAACTGATAGATCAATGAGAGCGACAGAACTCTGTCAATCTAGGATTACCGAGGTCTCAACGAGGGAGATTACTCCGTGTGTGATGTGTGTACGTGCGCGCGTGTGTGATGTGTGTATGTGAGAGCGTGCGTGGTTACCGGTTTCACTTACATCCGGGTTTTTGTCAGTGAATGGTTATTGCGCCGGTTGATAAGCGGCCATGGCACATGGTTTGCGTACGGTCGTCAAGGCAACAGCAATTGCCGTTGATACGACCATGGTGGCGCGACCTTTTTGCGGACAGAGTCGGTTTGTGGCAGTTGTAAATGTGGTTTGATTAAATGCAAGGATATCACAAGCCACTTCAGTGGGAGCGAAGTTGTACCTTAAATGCTGAAGTTTCCTTGTGGGTTCCTAGGCCTCATTTTGTGGAAAACAACAGACCCACTGCCTTCCCACCAAGCATGTCGTAGAGTCGATTAACTGGGGACTTTTTTGGAAGTCGGAGTGCATCGGCTCGAGCGGCAAGGAACAACAAAGTGCGCAGAAATAAGTCAGTAAAATGGATGTACACGCAAAACTCAGGCACTGGCACAAAGCCAAAGTTTATATGGACGAATAACCAGGACCTTCCGCCGGAGCTTACAGCTGGTGAACAGTAGTAGTAGTAGATTTCTACCCCACCAGGTCATCACACAAGCGATAAACACCCGATGACACAAACTGCCACCATGTGGATGAGGGTCACCCGTGGAGAGGTCTGGAAACTTTGTTCAGCTATTAGACTGACTGGTTGTCTATTTTGCGGCCCCTGGCAAGAGCCAGGGTGGGGCTTCAAAATATCGCACAAATTGCATCCCACAAGGGGATGACAAGAGTAAACTGGTGAATAAAGAAGAAGAAAAAATGCGGTAGAAGCTGTTACCGACAGTTCTTACAACATTTTTATATTGAGAAAATATCAAAATAAAACAAAATGAAAATACCCAACTTAAACCAGAGAAACTAATCTTCAAAATAATTTAAAAAATAAAATAAAAAGTAAATGGTAAAATGAACGTTGCGGCTAAAAATAATCAGCAAGGAATAAAAACATTGGAACTTCTTACGAACTTGCCCGCAAGAGAGTTCCTTCCCTTCCCATTCATGCCGCGGCCGGTCGCACAGCCTGACCTATGTTGTGGGGTGTTATGAGATGGTTTAGTTTAGCGTTCGCTCACTGTATATAATGTTTGTGGGAGGTTGTATTGTCGTGAGTCTGCTTGAGGCGCCGCAGGCGCCTGTTCACAAGTAAGAAGTAAGGCATGGGAAGCACCAAAGAAAGAAAAAGAAGAAAGAGAAGCCACTGACAGGAAACGAGGAAATACAAAAGCATCCTAGTCTCGATACCATTGAACCGTCGGGCAAGTAGCAGAAGGTGGCAATAATCACACAAGTGGGCGGTAGCAGCACGATAAGAAACAACGGATAAACCGCTGAAAATAACACTCCCCACAACATAGGACATGCCATGCGACCCTCCGCGGCATGAACTGGAGGGGAAGGAACTCTCGCCGTGCGGGCAAATTTGTGTTAAGTATCAAAAGATGCAAATAATTAACATTTCCCTTGCACGATCATGGCAATTATTTACCATTATTGTTTAAAAGAAACAAAGATAAAATCGACTTCCTGGCAACGTGTTCTAGCTCATTTGACTCGGCTTTCCCCCATAGAGAGCTGGTCGCCTGTCGAGATCACAGCACACTGCACGAACCTCGTAGCACTAGCGACGGTCTCAGAGATTTTAATTAACGGCTCATTGGAACAAGCAAATCACGAACAGGCAAAACAAATCTATGACTTTCACAGCGTGAGGAAAACATCTTGACCACTCACTGTTGGTGGCCACAGAGATCCCCTAAACACACAGAATGGGCGATCAGAAGATTCGATCAGGAAACCACCAGACTCGAGCACAAGACGACTATACTGGTCACACCATGAGAAGTCAGCGCTATATTGGACACACCATGAGAAGACACCACCAGCCTCGAGCACAAGACGACTACTCTGTTATGGACAGATCAAACAGATCATTATCCTGCGCCTCAGAACAAGACAACATATTACGCAACCAGATATACACAAAATTAAAGAGAGGCGTATCAGCCATGTGCACACGTGGAAAGCAGCCCCAGACAGCAGAATAATATCTCCAGGACGGCACTGAATATGACACATTACAGCAAACCTTTTGGCCAGAAATAACAGTGCAAAGTTAACTACAGACCACTAAAGAAACTAAAAACGACAGCGAAAGTGACATGAAAGACAAACGCTGATATAGACAACTTATTGCAGGCAAAAGAAAGGAGAAAAAAAAAATACTTAGTCTTCTTTTTCGATGCGTCTGTCTGAAAACATATCAGGAGGCCGGTAGCCTTTATGAAAGCGATCGTGCAATCCATATCCTCTCATGTACCATACAGTTTTGTCTTCAGTGTGGTTGGAACAGGCCAGGTTCACGTCTCTGTTGTCAGCATACAGTTGACAGTATTGGAGCACATGCTCAGCATTTGTGGGTGCCAAGTTGCAGGGGCACATCGTGTTTCCTACACTGACTTAGTAGTATTTTACATCCTAAACGCCACTAGCGATTTGAAAAAAAAAAAAGAAGAAAAAAAAAAAAGAACACAAATGGTACATTAGACAACCGTCACTGTGGAGACGGTACAACGTTATTTGACGCGAGCACACGTGCTTGTCCTGGGAGAGACGTGATAGTAAACGCTCCATTTGAAATGTTTCGTGGTGATTAATAATCCATTAACTAATTCTGTCAATTAATTATCAGTTTTGTTGAAATGAGTTTTCCTAGGCTTGTAATATTCCGCTTATTATCTGGATTAATCCTCGCTTCGTGTTTGTTTTTAACATTGAAATGTTAATTATCAAAGTGTCATAAAATATAAAAGCTATTATCGTTATTTTGAAATTACAGGTCAATATATACTTGTTATACTGAAAATGTCATACCATCTCATTTACACTGAAAATATCAATATAAAGTTCTTTTATTGAAAATTTCAATCTAACGTACAATAAAAGTGACGTTATATCAATTATTATTACTATTATTATTATTATTATTATTATTATTATTATTATTACAATAAAAATGAATATCCCTCTAGAGTTGTGAAATATTGAAAGTGATAAATGTACGTTCAAACTACTGGCCAAGTGTGCCATTAAGGCTATAAAGGCATTTATCGTGCTGAAAATAGTTTCAACGACACTGAAAGCCTCACAGCTTTTACTCTCTGGTATGCCATTGATGATGCCCATCCTGTCCATGGATGGCCCATTCCAGTCGCACTGCCAGACAAGGTGTCTGCGCTCTTTATTTTAACAAATACAAGTGACAGTTTGGGAATCAACACATGGGACGACAGTTAAATGCTTTGGAAAAAAAAAAATGCAGGAGAACTTTAAAGAGAAAATTGGAAACATTCATGAGGGCAAACATTAGTATTACCAGTTACAAATCAGAGAAGACAACGCTATACTAGACACACCGTGAGAAGACAAATCTATACTAGACACACCATGAGAAGGCAGCGCTTTACTAGACACATCATGCGAAGACAGCGCTATATTGGATACACAATGAGAAGACAGCGCTATATTGGACACATCATGAGAAGACAGAGCTTTATTGGACACACCATGAGAAGACAGCGCTATATTGGATACACAATGAGAAGACAGCGCTATATTGGACACACCATGAGAAGACAGCGCTTTACTAGACACATCATGAGAAGACAGCGCTATATTGGATACACAATGAGAAGACAGCGCTATATTGGACACATCATGAGAAGACAGCGCTATATTGGACACATCATGAGAAGACAGCGCTTTACTAGACACATCATGAGAAGACAGCGCTTTACTAGACACATTATGAGAACACAGCGCTTTACTAGACACATCATGAGAAGACAGAGCTTTACTAGACACATCATGAGAAGACAGCGCTTTACTAGACACATCATGAGAAGACAGCGCTTTACTAGACACATCATGAGAAGACAGCGCTTTACTAGACACATCATGAGAAGACAGCGCTTTACTAGACACACCATGAGAAGACAGCGCTTTACTAGACACATCATGAGAAGACAGCGCTTTACTAGACACACCATGAGAAGACAGCGCTATACTAGACACATCATGAGAAGACAGCGCTATATTCGACACACCGTGAGAAGACAGCGCTATATTGGATACACAATGAGAAGACATCGCTATATTGGATACACAATGAGAAGACAGCGCTATATTGGACACATCATGAGAAGACAGCGCTTTACTAGACACATCATGAGAAGACAGCGCTATATTGGACACACCATGAGAAGACAGCGCTATACTAGACACACCATGAGAAGACAGCGCTATACTAGACACACCGTGAGAAGACAGCGCTATATTGGATACACAATGAGAAGACAGCGCTTTACTAGACACATCATGAGAAGACAGCGCTTTACTAGACATCATGAGAAGACAGCGCTTTACTAGACACATCATGAGAAGACAGCGCTTTACTAGACACATCATGAGAAGACAGCGCTTTACTAGACATCATGAGAAGACAGCGCTTTACTAGACATCATGAGAAGACAGCGCTTTACTAGACATCATGAGAAGACAGCGCTTTACTAGACACATCATGAGAAGACAGCGCTTTACTAGACACATCATGAGAAGACAGCGCTATATTGGATACACAATCAGAAGACAGTGCTATATTGGATACACAATGAGAAGACAGCGCTATATTGGACACATCATGAGAAGACAGCGCTATATTGGACACATCATAAGAAGACAGCGCTTTACCAGACACATCATGAGAAGACAGCGCTATATTGGACACATTATGAGAAAACAGCGCTATACTGGACACATCATGAGAAGACAGCGCTTTACTAGACACATCATGAGAAGACAGCACTTTACTAGACATCATGAGAAGACAGCGTTTTACTAGACACATCATGAGAAGACAGCGCTTTACTAGACACATCATGAGAAGACAGCGCTTTATTAGACACATCATGAGAAGACAGCGCTTTATTAGACACATCATGAGAAGACAGCGCTTTACTAGACACATCATGAGAAGACAGCGCTTTACTAGACACATCATGAGAAGACAGCGCTTTACTAGACACATCATGAGAAGACAGCGCTTTACTAGACACATCATGAGAAGACAGCGCTTTACTAGACACATCATGAGAAGACAGCGCTTTACTAGACACATCATGAGAAGACAGCGCTTTACTAGAGACATTATGAGAAGACAGCGCTATATTGGACACATCATGAGAAGACAGCGCTATATTGGACACATCATGAGAAGACAGCGCTTTACTAGACACATCATGAGAAGACAGCGCTTTACTAGACACATCATGAGAAGACAGCGCTTTACTAGACACATCATGAGAAGACAGCGCTTTACTAGACACATCATGAGAAGACAGCGCTTTACTAAACACATCATGAGAAGACAGCGCTTTACTAGACACATCATGAGAAGACAGCGCCTTACTAGACACATCATGAGAAGACAGCGCTTTACTAGACACATCATGAGAAGACAGCGCTTTACTAGACACATCATGAGAAAACAGCGCTTTACTAGACACATTATGAGAAGACAGCGCTATATTGGACACATCATGAGAAAACAGCGCTTTACTAGACACATCATTTGAAGACAGCGCTATATTGGACACACCATGAGAAGACAGCGCTATATTGGACACATCATGAGAAGACAGCCCTATACTAGACACACCATGAGAAGACAGCGCTATACTAGACACACCGTGAGAAGACAGCGCTATACTAGACACACCATGAGAAGACAGCGCTATACTAGACACACCGTGAGAAGACAGCGCTATATTAGACACACCATGAGAAGACAGCGCTATACTAGACACACCGTGAGAAGACAGCGCTATACTAGACACACCGTGAGAAGACAGCGCTATATTAGACACACCATGAGAAGACAGCGCTATACTAGACACACCGTGAGAAGACAGCGCTATACTAGACACACCGTGAGAAAACAGCGCTATACTAGACACACCGTGAGAAGACAGCGCTATACTAGACACACCGTGAGAAGACAGCGCTATATTAGACACACCATGAGAAGACAGCGCTATACTAGACACACCGTGAGAAGACAGCGCTATACTAGACACACCGTGAGAAGACAGCGCTATATTAGACACACCATGAGAAGACAGCGCTTTATTAGACATACCATGAGAAGACAGCGCTATATTGGATACCATGAGAAGACAGCGCTATATTGGACACACCATGAGAACCCTGCTTGGGGGTTCCGGGGCCCTATTATAGAGAAAACTAGAAAAGACTGACCGCCTACCACTGCCTACCCACAAGCATGTCTAAGAGTCGACTAATTAAGAAGCTTTCTTGGCAGTCGGAGTGCATCTGCCTTAGAGGCAAGTAACCGGCAATCTGCATATAAATGAGTCAGATCTGTAAAACGGATGCACACGCAACACTCAGATTCTGGAACAGGACAGCAGTCTAGAAGTGGAAGAACAACCAGAACTTTCTGTCGGAGTTTACAGCTGGTGAACGCGAAGAAGTAAAACCACACTAAGACCGCACAATGAGCGATAAACACCCAGTGACACAAAGTGCCTCTACTACTCGGGCACAGGTCCCAGAAACCCCGTTCAACCGTTAGGTTGTATTAGGGGCCCCTTAACGACAGCCAGGAAGGGGGGGGGGGAGGGGGGAGTTAAACTGTGTTATATGTTGGGGCGAAGCTTACAAAATAGTGGACGTAAGGGTGTATAGGTGTGAGAACGTGTGGACGCAGAACGGATGCTCGAAAAGAGAATGGAAGCGCGAACGGAGAACAGACGCAAGAAAACGAAGAAAAACATGATCACAGAGGCGTAGACTGTTGGACGGAGTAGGAAGACCAGTCTGTCTCAGCACAAGTAGAGGCTTGAAAGCAGAAAAACATACATCAAACTAATAGCGGCTGCTAGGTAGGATAAACAGAACTTGATACCATACCTATAATGCCCTAGCAAGTTAAACAGCAGCCTTTCAACCCACTATGACAGTTTTAAGCCTTCCCGTTTACAAGTATTTAAAACAAGCATTCGGCTTTCATAGCAAATCAATTTATATAAAAGCATAACCAATCTGTAATTGTCTGCGCGGAGGAATATTCATCACTTGATGGCGCTGGATGCTTCCGCTGAGTTGCAAGGGAGATAACCAGTGGGGTCGACCTCCAGCGATTGGTCAAATCGGCTTTGATGATTTATGGGACAGAGCTTCCGGTGTTACTTACGTGTGGAGCGGAAGTGGGTTATCGATGTATTGAGATTCAAATGCAGGGATCCAGGTCCACTTGTAATTGTTGAGAACCCAGTTAGATATCCCTTTCAGGTTTGTGATGTCTGAGTGGCCTACCGGCCGCATATCGCTTACTGCTTTAGAAATTTACTGTTTATCATAGGGATGTTTTGCATTCGTCATTAAAAGAGCGACTGACACGCTGTGTTGTGACACGCTGTGTTGTGAGGAAATCGAACACTAGTACCCGAGGATCTAGTACCCGAGGATCTAGTACCCGAGGATCTAGTACCCGAGGATCTAGTACCCGAGGATCTAGTACCCGAGGATCTAGTACCCGAGGATCTAGTACCCGAGGATCAAGTACCCGAGGATCTAGTACCCGAGGATCTAATACCTGAAGATCTAGTACCCGAAGATCTAATACCGGAAGATCTATTACCGGAAGATCTAATACCCGAAGATCTAGTACCCGAAGATCTAATACCTGAAGATCTAATACCTGAGGATCTAATACCTGAAGATCTAATACCTGAAGATCTAATACCCGAGGATCACGAAATTAACAAACACCTTAGCCACAGGCAGCAACAGTCACCGGGATAAAGTGGCAAACATAGAACTACGTTTTAGATAATATAGGCTTATATGACAATAGGCTTTCGATAATGTGGGCTAATTAAACAGTAGGTTCTCGATCACAAAGGCTTATATGGCAGTAGGTTTTAGATCTGAGGGCTTATAAAACAACCGGTTTTAGATGATATAGGCGTGTATTACAATAGGTTTTAGTTAAAGTGGGCTTAAATAACAGGTTTAGATTAGTTAGTTAGTTGGGTTATCCTCATTGCACTCCGGACATGTCCATAGGTGCTCAGATCCTCCCCTCAGTATGAACCCCAACGTGCGATGGCTAATAGTACCAGTTCTATGTTGATTAACAGGTCTTCTGGCGTGTCTGGTGTGCGTCTCGTTTTTTGCTGTGCCGATCTTAATTGCCAAGTCTGCCATTCTGGCGAGTGATGTGGATTCACTGCCACCAAAGTCCTCTATCCTTCCCATTTCTCTGAGGGCATTGATAATATCAGCATGATCCATAGGCTGACCGTCGGTAGTGATAGCGGATCCAGCCAACCTGGCAGCTCTTTCATTTCCATCGACGCCTGCGTGTCCCGGAGCAAAAATAAATGTGACTCCACGCACAGTGGACTTCTGTAATGATTCAAGCCATTGTCTTCGCACTGAACTTGCCTGAACCCTCCGGATCATATTAATTGAATCACTGAGTATACATGCGCGGGTGTATTTTTGTGTTTCAAGCCAGGCAAACGCTTGCGTCACTGCCATCACCTCTATCGTCATGCTGCTGGTTGCCATGGAGAAGGCGCCGTTGGCTTCTTTGACTGTTCTGCCCGTTGAGCGTGCTGTAAATGCCCAAGCGCTTCTTCTTTGGCGTATAACGGATCCGTCTGTATAGATTATTGCATCTGCTTCGTCTGAATTTTCACCGATGAGAGCGTTGACCTCTGCATTAACAGCAACAGGATTCTCTTCTCTACATCGCCTGTTGAGTGTGACAATACAGGAAAATGTACAAATAAACGCCTGAGGCACAGGTATCCAATCTGCACCAGGTATGATGTCGGTTAGGCTGCATATTTGCCTAATAACATCTTCTGCCCGACCTAGCCACGATTTCCCCCTCTTCAGTCTGTCGCCCTTTTCACTAAAAAGCGCTTGATGCAGTGGGTGCTTCTTATCAGCACATATTTTGAGGTATGCCCGAGCCCTCCACATCCTGATCCTTTGGTTCATTGTTGGAAAGTCAAGTAGATACCTCATTGCTCCACAGGATGTGTCTCTTGTACATCCCAAAATAATGCGCATGGCTTCATTTTGCACCTTTTCGAGTCGTTCAATCTGGGTAGCACTGACAGTGAGGATGGCCAGAGCGTATTCAATGGGGGAAAGGACCAGACCGTAGAATAGAAGTATTAGTAGTCTTTGCTCAATATTGGAAGCAGCCATAATCCTCATTGCAAATAGACCTTTGCGTGCTTTTGTTATCACATGGTCAACGTGTTCCCTGAATGACAAGCTGCGATCGAACCTCACCCCGAGAAACGTCATAACGTTGGTTCTGATCAATACATTATCACGCATTTTCACCTCTGGTAAGTCCGACTTGACAATGTGATTGCTCAAAGAGAACCATGACACTGATGCCTTCGAAGGATTGACTTAGGCATTGGAACCATCACACCAGGCGGCAATTCGATGGAGTCCTTTGTGCATTGTGCTAGCGATCTCCTGTCTATCACGCCCTCGTCGATAAATCAAAATGTCACCAGCAAATGAAAAAGTCCTTCCCTTTCCATTCAACTGCTGCCCAGTGATCATCACCGTATAAACGTTGAATAAGACTGGTGATAGCGGTGATCCCTGTGGCAAGCCTGGACATATCGTTTGCGGTTCTGAGGACCAGCTACCACATCTTAGTACAATCTTTCTCTGGAACAGGACCGCAGCAATCCAGCGGATCAGAATAGGATTTACTTCTAGTGTTAAGCAGTAATTGCATTAAATAATCATATGGTTTAGATTAAATGGGCTCAAATAACAATAGCTTTAGATAAAGTGGTCTCAAATAACACTAGATTATGTGGGCTTATATAACAGGGCTTATCAATAGGTTCTCATAATGCCGGTTTATAACACAATATTTAGATTATATGGGCTTATATAAAAATCTGTTTTAAATCAAAATGGGCTTATATAACGTTATGTTTACCTAAGGTCGGCCGACATAATAAGTTTAGATAATGTGGGCTTGTATAACAATAGGTTTAGATTAAATTGCCTTACATGGCAATAAGCCTATATGAACTGGGCTTATGTATAGCAGTGTGTTGAATGAATGAACTGGGCTGATGTTTAGCAGTGTGTTGAATGACTGAACTGGGCCATCTGTTTCACGGAACAACAAGCAGATGGCGGTTACTACGCAGGGAACACATTGCAGTCACGACCGGTTTAAAATAAGTTGGACAGAATGGATTTAAGTAGCTACTTTGTACAGAGTGGGTTAAAGTAGCTACTTTGAACAGAGTGGGTTAAAGTAACTACTTTGTACAGATTGGGCTGAAGTTACTTTGTACAGAGTGGGTTAAAGTAGCTACTTTGTACAGAGTGGGTTAAAGTAGCTACTTTGTAAAGAGTGGGTTAAAGTAACTACTTTGTACAGATTGGGCTAAAGTAACTACTTTGTACAGAGTGGGTTAAAGTAAATACTTTGTACAGAGTGGGTTAAAGTAACTACTTTGTACAAAGTGGGCTGAATTAAATACTTTGTACAGGGTGGGTTAAAGTAACTACTTGTACAGAGTGGGCTGAAATAAATACTTTGTACAGAATGGGTTAAAGTAACTACTTTGTACATAGTGGCTTATAGTAAATACTTTTGTACAGAGTGGGTTAAAGTAGCCACTTTGTACAGAGTGGGTTTAAGTAGCTACTTTGTATAGAATGGGTTAAAGTAACTACTTTGTTTAGAGTGGGCTGAAGTAAATACTTTGTACAGAATGGGTTAAAGAAACTACGTTGTACAGAGTGGCTTAAAGTAAATACTTTGTACAGAGTGGGTTAAAGTAGCCACTTTGTACAGACTGGGTTAAAGCAGCCACTTTGTACAGAGTGGGTTAAAGTAGCCACTTTGTACAGAAGGGGTTAAAGAAACTACGTTGTACAGAATGGCTTAAAGTAAATACTTTGTACAGAGTGGGTTAAAGTAGCCACTTTGTACAGAGTGGGTTTAAGTAGCTACTTTGTATAGAATGGGTCTGCGTTAAAGTAATAACTGACCTTGATAATGCAAGTAAACGATAACGCAACTGCCGGTGACTGAAAGGGTTAAGATAGGACCGCAGGCGCATGCAATTGAAATTCTCAGGAGCTCAACGCAAAAGAGTCGGGGACACAAAGATCCTGTAATATTGATTCAGATTTGAATCAGTCATGTGACACACGCTAGCCAATCGCTAGAGAAACGATCAATAAGTCAACCCGATCAGTTCAGACGGTTCGATAGCCGACACTCTTGATCTCTCGAGAATAAATTAAAAAAAAAAAAAAAAAACAAGGTGAAAAAAAATAAATAAAAAAGAGCAGCAGAATTGGTTCCGCCAAGGCTCCAGTGTCATGGTCTTAATTGTTCATACATTCCTTGCAAGACTATTTGACTGAGCCAGAGGAACTGGTCTTCAGGTTGCTGAAGCTTGTAAGCGTCACACTTACCCCCTCACCCCCACACATACAGATACAAATACATATTTTTACCGTTGCGTCAATCCCTCAGCAAAAGCAGAGGTGGACCAAAAACACATGGACAGATAGAGAAACTCTATAACAGCACGATGTGTGTACGACCAAGGCGGTCAGGTGAGCAAGAACCAATACCTTATATCTCTCTCAACGCTCGAAGCAGTAACAGAAGATGTAAAGAGCAAGAAACGTCGAGAAGCAACGGGTATGGGTATCTTGGTGGCAGTAATACAAGATGTAAAGAGCAAGAAAAGCAGAAAAGCAACGGGAATGGGTATCTTGGTGGCAGTAACAGAAGATGTAAAGAGTAAGAAACGCAGATAAACTGATATAGGTACTTCATTAAAACTTTCAGCAAAACAATTACCACAACAGTCACTATATTCAAGAAGATACTCTTACGCGAGCTAGAGGACGCTTAAGAAGAATGCATTTGGAACAAAAGAAGAATTTAATTAGTTAAGAAAATATGTGCGCGAAGGAAAGCGAAGAAAGGAAGGAAGACGCAAAGGGAAATATCTAAGGAGTTGCCTAGCGCAGGGAACTGCTATGACATGCTCTGACAATATCACAACGGGTTTTCAGATCGATTAACCGTGGAATAGTAGCAGAGATTATATTAGTTACATTTGATAGCAAGTGTATATTTCGTTCGATCGTATCGTTCGAGCTTCTCATTCTCTCTCTCTCTCTCTCTCTTTCTCTCTCTCTTTCTCTCTCTCTCTCTCTCTCTCTCTCTCTCTCTCTCTCTCTCTCTCTCTTTCTCTCTCTCTCTCTCTCTCTCTCTCTCTCTCTCTCTCTCTCTCTCTTTCTCTCTCTCTCTCTCTCTCTTTCTTTCTCTCTCTCTCTCTCTCTCTCTCTCTCTCTCTTTCTCTCTCTCTTTCTTTCTCTCTCTCTCTCTTTCTTTCTCTCTCTCTCTCTCTCTCTCTCTCTCTCTCTCTCTCTCTCTCTCTTCTCTCTCTCTCTCTCTCTCTCTCTTCTCTCTCTCTTTCTTTTTCTCTCTCTCTCTCTCTCTCTCTCTCTCTCTCTCTCTCTCCCCAACTCTACCTTCCACTCTCACTACCTTCCACTCTATTCCGAGAGCCTAAATTTTTCATGTTAAGTTTGCCGAATGTATCCATCCGCAAATTGCTTTGGTCCGCATTTCGCTCCAAGCTATGCAACGTTAAACTTCACCAGCCTTGTCAAAACTTCTCCCCACCTAAGCGTCAAAACTTCACCCCACCTTAGCTTGAAAAGACATATCCTCATCGTCAAAACAAGACCATACTTTAAGTGTCAAAACTTCAGTCAATCACAGAGTCAGACTTCACCCAACCTCAGCGTGGAGTAAGCTTTGAAGCTTTACCCAAACGTATAGTTAAAATTTCCTCCTATCTCAGTGTCAAAAAATATCAGTATCCAAAACTTTACCCAACCTCAGCGTCAAAACTGAACCAAACAAACGTTTGACGCCTTCCGGAATGAATTGCCAACACAGTTACATTTAAACTTCCAGGGGATTTAACTGCCCTCACAGTTTCAACCTCTACATCTCAGTTATGGCTCCTGATACTCCAGTCAAAAAAACAAAAACAAAAAACAAAAAACAAAAAAGAGGGGGGGGGGTGTATTTATTCCCCCAGCTGATACGTGCAGTCATTCTGCTGAATAACAACCGACCTGGCCGCATCGTGATACCAGCTAAGTGATTTTTTGTATCTATGTAGTATTGTTTATTTTGTGTGTGCTGATGAAGGCTCAAAAGCCGCAACGTTCACGTTTTGTTTGTATTTGTTATATTGTGAAGCTTGCTAATATATTTTTCGTTCGGGTTTATATCTTTTCTTGATACCTCCCGGGGGTCACACACTAACCTCAGCCTAAACACATTGTTAGAACTCTATCATGGCGTCCTTATCACGCTTGGTCACATCTCATATTCCAACAGCCACCCGGGCCCAACCTTCTCCTGGTACTCGATAACCAATTCCAGTCCACGATTTCCACGCCTAATGGACAAGCTGTGTCACGTGACGGCTGCCATGTTTTTGGGATTAAGGGACTTCCTGTTCCCTACAGAGAAGCGTCAGTTCTATGTGTGGCCCGCCCCTCTAAGTGTCGATTTCTGCTCATGAACCAAAACTGCAGATAATTTTATTGTAAAATTTATTCAGTTTAAAATCAGGTTGACACAATGCCCTGTTTAACAATAGACGACAGGCAAAACAGGAAACGCTGTGTAGATCGTTTTTAGTGAACACAAAAACCGTGAATAGTTTTTACACATACAAGGAAACAACAGAACATAAGGAGGAAACAAAAGAGGGAAGGGAGGCACTGTTGTAGAAAAGGAGGTGCGGGCCGCACTGGGTGTCAAACACTGAAGGAGGTGACAAAATGGTTTTAAAAAAAGTTTTTTTTTTAAGATAAATTCTTTGAGCAGCAACCGAGTTGTTTTAAAAGAGCTTTTGAAAGAGCTGAGGCACTGATGTAAACCTAATCACCAATAAAAGTCATTTGTTTGTGTGTGTGTGTGTGGTCATGTTTTGGGGATCAAAAGATCTGATCTGGAAAGGTGACCGGAACAAAATTATAAACGACTAGAAAGATTGGGGGGGGGGGGGGGTAATAAATGGAGACAATGTGAGACGATTCTTATTAGCCTTTTGCCATGGAAAAAATAACAGTAGACGAACTGGTACATGCTTCTGAAGATCGTAAATTGTCAAGCCGTCATTTCCCACGGCAGTCGGCAAAGCACTTCAGGATGATGATACGAATCGCCACTATAACTTCCGGGATTCAACTGCAGAATTTTTATGTGGAGGGTAAGGGAAAGCCACAGCTCTGTATTTCCAAGGTATGTTCATACGTTTAGGTAAAATGTAAGGCGAGTCCAGTGTCAGTACTGTCGTTGGGATGTTATTTGTACTCTGCCTGTATAACAGATGGCTATCCAGACATATCTTTGTGAGATGCAATTTTTCGTTATTTTTAAGCCCCACCCTGGCTTTTGCCAGGGGCCGCAATATAGCCCGACAATAAATATGGTCTTTTGGCTAAACGCGATTTCTGGGACCTCTCCAGGGGTGATCCACATCCACATGGTGGCACTTTGTGTCATCGGGTGTTTATCGTTTGTGTGATGTCCTAGTGGGGTAAAAATCGACTACTACAACAGCTTTTACAGCAAACAGCTTTTAGATCGAACATCGTTTAAAGCAAAAGAGAGTTAACAGTAAATAGGATTTAGAGAAAACAGCCTTTGGAGCAATCATCTTTCAGAACCAACATCATTAAAGAACAAACATCGTTTGGAGCAAAATAGAGTTAGCAGCAAACAGCATTTAACACAAACATTATTCAGTGCAAACAGAATTAACAGAAGAGAATTAAAAGTGAGAACTAAAAGCTAGCTCACAATTTGGAAGGAAAAAGAAAAGACCTATTGTTCCAAATTACCAGTTCCACCATCCCTTTCCTTCCCCCACCGCCAAATCCTTTCCACCCCCCACTCACCAACCTTTACCAGAACAAACATGTCATACAAGGCAACTAATTATGTGTTTCCTTTCAAAGTCAGAGCGCATCGGCCTGAGGCGAGGAACCAACAGTCTGCATATAAAATATGCCCAGATCTGTAAAACGGATGTACATGCAAAGCTGAAGTTGTGGAATTAGACAACATTCTAAGTGGACGAACAATGAGCTTTCCGGTGAAGTTTACAGCCGGTGAACACTGACAAAACAAAGCATTAACAACAGCTACCTCTCCAACAAAAAATCAGCTTCAAGAAAAAAAACAGCTTCAAGAAAAACAGCGTTTTAGAGCAAATGTCATTAAATGCAATCAGTATTAAGAGCAAACAACACTAAGATCAGATTTCAGAATAATGAATATTAAGAGCGCGCGCGCACACACACACACACGTGCACAAACACACACGGAAACCATCCTTCTCCCACACACACATACATACAAGTCGATACATTCATGAACACGAGCACCCACATTCCGAATACCCTCAAACGCGCGATTACCAATACACGTACGACCGACAACACCCACCCACCCACACAATCCCCCCAACCCAACACACACACGAACAACCCCCCCCCCCCAACCCAACACACACACGAACAACCCCCCCCCCAACACACACACATACATACACACATACATACACACACATACATACACACATACATACACACACACACTGACTAAATTACATACACATCTCCCCATTTATCAACTGTTAAGGAAAGTGTGACGCCTATAAAGAGTCCAAACAAACCGCAAGGACACCCACATTAACTCCAGCGAAGTTCGAGTGACGTACGATGGTCTCTTCAACCTGACGACCTGGCAACGCCATCTTGGATTAGTTCATCAAAAGGACTTTAGTGACACATAATCAGTCTATCTCAGACTTTGTTCCAGTAACTTCCCCTTCTTCTTCCCTATTTTCTAACTTTCCCCTTTCTATTCCAATCTGTTCTGTCAGCTTTTTCTCTTTCAACCTCTCCTTTCTGTCCCCCCCCCCCTCCCTGTCTGTCTCTCTCTCTCTCTCTCTCTCTCTCTCTCTCTCTCTCTCTCTCTCTCTCTCTCTCTCTCTCTCTCTCTCTCTCTCTCTCTCTCTCTCGCATTACTCTCTTTCGGTCCTTGATCGTCCTTGTCTTTTTTCTTTTCTGTTCTTTCACTTTCTACATTGTCCTTTCATCTATTCGCTTCTGTCTTTTCTTGAATATTTTTCCTTCTGTCTGATTTTCCACTACCATTTTCTTTTCTTTCAACAATCTCTTCTGTCTTCTCGCTTTTAAGATTCTTCAAACGTCTATAAAGAGAAGGAAATCTGGCTGATACTCGCTGATATGAAAGGCACAGTCGCTATAAAATCAGGCTGCGTCTTAAGCCGTAACAGTTGGATCCATGTACTGGCTGCTTAAGACTGGGACGCAGCGCTTATGAAAATGTCGCTACTCCTGTTATGTCGGCTCTCAACTCATTCAGACGATTAAAATCAGCCTTAGAACTGATTAGTGGAACCGCTCGCTTGCGGATGTGAAGGTCGTGGGTTCGGTTCCTGACGTATGCCGGACTATTAAAAAAAAAATGACCTTGGCTGTCAGGTCGACCCAGTCTTGAGTAGTTACCAGGTACAGTCCTAGGAAGTTAAGGCGGCCGGCGTGATGCTGACCATATCACCCACGAAATGCCGTTTGGTCTATAAAATATAGGTCTAGCCCTATATACCCAAAACGCATGCAGAAGTGGAAAAGGGTTTTTACCTTCAGAACTGATTAGCGTGACTACATGATTACAGGACACAGTTCAACCTCAGTAAGTCCTGGGAAGTAAAGACGGCCGGCATGATGTTGACTACATCACCTATTGAGTGTTGATTAGTCCACAAAAATATAGGTCGAGCACTATTTGTTCAATAAGCCTAACGGCGTCGAAAGGGACCCTTTTACTTAAAATCTGAATATGGTCCAAAAAACTCATCATGAATTTTTTACGACTATAGAGTTCCGTGTACTACTACTCCACCTTTTTTTCTTCTTCACCAAAATCATCCCCGCCTCTCGCAAAAACTACCGAAAATCAGGATATCAAAGAAGAGAAAACAACACGCCCTCGCAGTTATGAGAAATTGGACAACAACTCGGATCCAACCAGTGGATTATTTCTCTCGACACCTCCTCGAGCCAACACCGCCATTGGATATTTAAAATAGAGCTGACGGGATATTACTCGGGCAGATCCGTGCCAGAATGAATACGAGACAAGAAGTCCCAGAAAAGGAAATTCCCAATGAAGTTCCACGTTCTGCAGCCATTCTGTTGCATTCTATTCGGATGTCTCCAATGTCAACGTGACATCGTGCATTCTGGGGTCGGTCTTTTGTATCAGTTCTCCCAAAGACAACCCAGAAATGTGCGAAATTCTAAGAACTGCCATATCTAGCTTCAAATAAAGGAGAATTAATCACCACTTTCATTAATGTCACATTTTCATCTCGTCGGAGGATACTTTAATTTTAATTAACTCAAAACAAAGGAAATCGCAGATTTCCCTGTAAAGTCTATTATTCTAGGAGTTGGGTTAGAATTAGAATCATTGCCAGCCCCGACCGCCTCAGAGACGCCGACTAACCCCAACAATACCTTTTCCATAACCGTCACTCGAGCCCTAACCGTCACTCGAGCCCTAACCGTCACTCGAGCCCTAACCGTCACTCGAGCCCTAACCGTCACTCGAGCCCTAACCGTCACTCGAGCCCTAACCGTCACTCGAGCCCTAACCGTCACTCGAGCCCTAACCGTCACTCGAGCCCTAACCGTCACTCGAGCCCTAACCGTCACTCGAGCCCTAACCGTCACTCGAGCCCTAACCGTCACTCGAGCCCTAACAGTCACTCGTACCCTAACAGTCACTCGTACCCTAACAGTCACTCGTGCCCTAACCGTCACTCGAGCCCTAACCGTCACTCGAGCCCTAACCGTCACTCGAGCCCTAACCGTCACTCGAGCCCTAACCGTCACTCGAGCCCTAACCGTCACTCGAGCCCTAACCGTCACTCGAGCCCTAACCGTCACTCGAGCCCTAACAGTCACTCGAGCCCTAACAGTCACTCGAGCCCTAACAGTCACTCGAACCCTAACAGTCACTCGAACCCTAACAGTCACTCGAACCCTAACCGTAACTCTAACCCCAACCCATAACACCACTAAAAATAAAGTACCCGTCAAAGCTCTTAGGTAATTTGAGATATTTTTAACGCTAACCCTTCATTATTTAGTGATTTTCACTATTCGGTCGAATACGAATAACGGGACCAACTATTCGGCCGAATACGAATAGTGTATTATCATCATTAGGTGCTATGCCGACTGGCGTGGGCGATTATGCCTCGTCACATTCTGCGATCTCCTGCAGTATGTATTAGTTCGTGTGCCGACACACCTCGAAGCCATGCAACAAGACTGTCAAGAATCTTCTCTCGTTGTCTTCCTCTATCCCTCCTTCCATAGATCTTTCCAGTGGTCACCACATGTTCCATTTTCCCTCTTCTCTTCATGACTAAATTACAACGGTATCCGAACTAGGCAACCGTTGTAATTTAGTAATGCAGTGAATACCTTCTCACTGTGGAGTTCCCGGAAATGAAAGAGCTGATAAACTAGCTAAGGAAGGTGCAACTGAAGAACCCGACATATAAGTCTATTAACAGAAGAAGAGAATGATCAAATCAATCAGAATTCCACCAAAACTGGCACAAGACGATTACCATATTATAGACAGACCAGAACAAGTCATTATCCTTCGCCTTAGAACAGGGCACAGTCGACTTCGCTGCCACGTGTACAAAAAAAATTAAGATTGGCCAATCAGCCATGTGTACCTGTGGACTGGCACCTGAGACAACAGATCACATCCTCCAAGACCAGATTCAACGCTTCCAGGCAAAACTTCTGGCCAAAAGAGACACTTGAAGTCAAACTTTACGGGCCGTTTAGTGAATTACAAAAGACAGTGAAGTTCATACTAGAGACAACATTGCAGATATAGATTATCTCATGCGAACGAAAGAAGAGAAAAAGAATAACATGACCGAAAAATGGCCGGATTGATCTATTTTTGCTTCCGCACTGTCCATTCGCACCCAAAGGGCCTTGACCTAATCCAGCTTGCCAAACATCAATTCACCACCAAGTGGTGCAGAACCGCCCAATCTATCTTCCTGCTCTTTCCCAACGCTCCGGCATGGTCTGGAGAACATATCCAAAAGAGGCAAACTACGCGGTACCTCTGAAGTGATGCCTACTACTCATACCTGTCTTGTCGCATATGCCGACAGCGGATTTCATATATAAACTACTATCTATGTTTGTTTCTGTGCTTGGTTAGCTGTCATGTGGGCGGTGAAACAATGACCCCTGTCTGAGTGAGCCACGGGTGTAGAAAAGTTGAGAAACACTGCTATGTCTTTTGTTCGTTCAATAGTGTCTGCGCACAATAGAGACTTAAATGGTACGACATAACCACTAAGAGGGGATTACAATTCCAGCCAATATAAAGGTAAAAAAGGGAGAGGAGGGGGGGGGGGGGGGGAATGTTGGCGTCGGATGGGACACACGGTGAAAAAACTTGATAGCATAGCTAGAATGTCTTTGGGCTGGAACCCTCAGGTCAAAGGAATAAACCAAGATTAAATAAAAGTATACAGAAGGTATGTAGACAGTGAACCTTAAAAATATAATTTAAGATGAGTGAGCAGCAAGCGACTGCAAAATGTAGAACGACCTGGCGTGAATTGTGGGGTCTCTTCTGCCTTTCTACCCCCCAATGGAGCATAGGCCCTCAACCAACTCACGCCAAGTCGTTCTATCCTTCGCCATTACATGGAGCTCGTCCCATGTCCTCCCAATCTTTCTAACTTCATTGTCCAGCTCTCTTCTCTGTGTTTTTTTTGGGGGGGGCCTTCCTTTATTCCTATGCCCCTGTAGGTTCCAATGCAAAGACATTCTAGTTATGCTGTTCTGTTTTCTCAATGTGTGTCCTATCCAACGCCAGCGTCTTTTCCTCACCTCTTGGTCCACTGGAGCCTGTTTAGCTCTCTCCAAAAGTTCTACATGAGTTATTCTATCATACCATTTAATTCCCTCTATTCTGCGCAGGCACCAGTTAATGAATGTCTGTAATTTATTAGTAACTAGCTGTACCTGGCCACGCGTTGCTGTGGCATAGTTTGGCTAAATGGAAATGAAAGAAAATAGAAAACGCACGTGTCTAATACAATCATTGTCTGCTCAGATATAGAGATAGTCTTTGATCCCCGCCCACCACCACAACTAAATCCACCTACTACTATCTCCCTCATCAAAGGTTTTTGGAAAAGAAAGACAATGAAAATCGCACGTGTCTAATACAGTTAATGTCGCAATCATTCTCTGCACAGATATAGAGATAGTCTGGTTTTCCAACTTTAGAACACGCACCTTATAATTGTGTCTTTATATTAATGGTCGTTTAAATGGCACAGTAACAAAAATGGTTATTTGGTTATCACATGCTAAAGCTGCTTGTATTTTTATAGGGGACGGAAGTAAAGCTACAACTGTACTTGTGAATAACAAAGTAAGTCGTAAAAAATAGAAAAGCGGAGGTAGCGTTAGTAAAATATAAACAAATTAGGTAATGAGAACTTGAAAATCAAGTTTAAAGCTCTTTAATTTCTCTTAAATTTAAGTCATTACCGCCTTCCCTCTTCCACCGACTACTGCTCTATCCCTCTTCGAAGGATTTGAAAATCACTAACTGGCGATATTTTGTTGTTGCTGTAACTGACATTGACATCCCTGTCCATCTGGACTAAAATAGGGAGCAGGAATTGTAAAAGGTAGTGAATAGGGCTAGTGTAATATTTACCACATCATCCTTCAAGTACCAGTACAACTACTAAAATAATGTCACTGCTATCTGTGTTACCATCGGAGTAGACAGAGAGTCGTGAGCCAGAAGATTTGGTTCCGCATGGCTAGTGCTGTCGCCACAGACTGGTCAGGTTAGGATGTATAATTTCACTTGCCGACTGAAGAACGCCATAACCTTACCGGCGGTCTTCACATGAGAGCACTATGGTGTAACAGCCCTGGTGTAACAACTATTACTGCTGCTGCTTCTTTAAGTGGGTAAAGCAGTTACTGTGACTTAAAGCTCTCAGTTAATAGTTTGCCCCCCCCCCTCCCCCCAAATTCACCGACAACTCTTTCCCTCATTGAAGGAGAAAAAAAAAACACTTGAAAAGCAAACGAACACAGGAAAAAACACACCATAATTAGGAAATGAACGCCATTGTAAACAGCACAGCTTAAAATTCCAACACAGATGAAATAACTAAATCTAAATGAAAATAAATGAAAATCTATAAAATTTCAGCGTAACCATGCAATCATAAAGTTTAACAATGCAATCATAAGTATGCGAAAGGGTCAAATTTAATTATCAAATGGTTTACGCATTTACTTGGTTTTTTTTTTTTTTTTTAATATTAAGGCAACATGGCTAGTGCTGTCACCACGACAGAGCAGATGAGGATATTATTTTAGTCAGGGGTAAAAAAACAATTTAACGACTGCGGATTCGAACCCAGGTCTACCGCACATGAACCCAGTGTTCTAACCATTCGACCAGGCAGCCACTTAATCGGAACAACGAAAAGAGAACTCAGCTATTAGACATGTGTGTCCTTACTACTGTGTCGCGATTAAAACACAATTCAAAACCGCAGGCAATTGTTTTCTCGTAGACAGATACTCCAGATATATTAATGAAATAGAAATCGCACGTGTCTAACACGGTTAATGAAGGTAATGTCGCAGTCACTGTCTGCGCCGACGTCGAGATAGTCCTTGATTGTTCCCCCCCCCCCCCCCCCCATCGAAGGTTGTTTGAAAAAAAAAAACAGAAAATAGAAATCGTGTTTAATATGGTTATTGTGGCAAATATAGAGATAGTCTTGTTTGATGTACCACGACCTACTCTATGTATTAGTATTAGAGAAGGCGTTGGCTGCACGTAACTCGCCGGCGAATGGTAAATACGGCGCATGCGCAATTACTAACGTGGCTATAATTAGAAATCACTAAAGTTATAAATATTAGTTGCGAATATTTTGGCATAAATTGTGGTCACCTATCTCTAACAGTGACAGGTTGAATTTCAAACCACGATGGTTCAAAATCCGGTATCAAAACAAACATATCCTGAAAATTTCAGCTAAATCCGTTCAGTAGTTTCAGAGTCTATAGGGAGCAAACAAACACACAAACATTGATTGTGGGGTAATAGACAGCAAACTGAACCTTCCCGCGCCAGGATTGGTTTTCAACAGATTCTTGTGTTTCGATGTGACAAAAGCGTGTTGTTTTTCTTCATGTTTCTTTAACCATATCCCTACTCCCCCCCCCCCCCCCCCCCAGTAGTGTTGGATTTAACGACATTCATAATGTTTAAATCACCAAGATGGCTAACTAACTGCAACTGTAGGGGGCCCAGATATAGAGAATGGCAGAAAACAGTGAGACAAAGCCTACGTACACAAGAGCTGAATGAGAGTTAGACCATTAGGCAGAACAAAAAGACAGTGGAGAGATAAAATACAAACAAACCAACACTGGAAAGAGACGGGCCAGTTACGGATGAATACAAACGGTTGATATCTGTATCCATAAACCACGATGGCGGAGAATGCTGAAGAAGAAAGTATCAAAATACAGAATGAAACAACAACCAACGACAGGGAAGATAACGAAACGGGAAGGCGATGAAGGAAATATGCAGCAGAAAAACACGGACTAATGGAAAGAAACAAAAAAATAATTCCAACAAGCGGAGCAGCGTGATCCGGGAAGTCAAGACGACATAGGAGCGCTGCGAGAGGCGGAGTTTTCATCAACGGTTCTCACAATTTTGTGTAAGGGGCCTTTTACAGTCCTAAATTTGCCAGAGGCCCTCGTGGTATCTTTAATATAGCTTGTACTATCAACGTTTATGTGTCACTTCATATTACATCGCCTTCTTCGTACTGATGGTTGACTGTCAGCATTTAACCACTCACTATACGCATTACAAACACGCACGCGCGCACGCACACGCACGCACGCACACACACACACACACACACGTGTCTTTACACGCTTAAAAAAGACTTTACAAGCTTAAAATATGGAACTGCGTTCAGGCTTTACAAGCTTTACAAAATTTGGAACTACGTTCAGCCTTTACAAGCTCAACAAAATATGGAACTACGTTTAGTCTTTACAAGCTCAACAAAATATGGAACTACGTTCAGACTTTACAAGCTCAACAAAATATGGAACTACGTTCAGACTTTACAAGCTTAACAAAATATGGAACTACGTTCAGCCTTTACAAGCTCAACAAAATATGGAACACGTTTAGCCTTTACTAGCTCAACAAAATATGGAACTACGTTCAGACTTTACTAGCTCCACAAAATATGGAACTACGTTCAGACTTTACTAGCTCCACAAAATATGGAACTACGTTCAGCCTTTACAAGCTCAACAAAATATGGAACTACGTTAGCCTTTACATTCATTCATTCATTCAGTAGCATGTCCCTCGCGGAACCTCGCTGCCATAACAACCCTCTGGAAAACCTTCCTATCCTGAGCAAGATGTCCTGCGTCTGATACACCCATCTGGAGATCATCTGCCACATCCTGCACCCATCTTCTCCTTGGCCTTCCTCTTCCTCTCTTCCCAGGCATATACCCCTCCATTATTGTTCTCTCTAGACTTCCATGACGTTTCAAGTGACCAAAATATTTCAATTTTCTTTGTTTTATTGTCTTTACTAGCCAACCCTCTTCAATATTCAGCTCTTGAAGTATGGATGCATTTGTTCTTTTCTTTACCCAAGATATTCTTAGAACCTGTCTGTAACATTTATATTCAAATGCATTTATGCGCTGTTCCGCTTGTTTAGTAAGTGTCCAGGTCTCACAGGCGTATGTTGCAATGGGAAAGATGCATGCTCTTAAAAATCTGACCTTTGTAATTATATCTGTACAATTCCATAATTTATTCAGTTGTTTTAGTCTTTGAAGAGTAATTGATAGTTGCCGTTTAATTTCTTTCATTGTGTCACCATTGTTGGTAACCAGTGACCCAAGATATTCGAAATTTTCCACCACTTCCAATCTTTCCTCATTAACATATATTTCCTTCTCCATGGCAGTTTTGTTTGTATGCATTATCTTTGTTTTTGCTATGTTAAGAAATAAGTTATGATTTTCACTATTTCTTTGGAGTGAGGTTCATAAGTTTTCTAAACCATTTTGTGATGTTGATAGTAATACTGTATCATCAGCATAACGAATTTCTGGTATTTCATGACCACCGATGTTTAGGGCATCATATTGTTCCTTGTTTATATCATCTCTTACATTTCTCATATTTTCGGCGTACAGGTTGAACAAATACGGTGACAGCACACATCCCTGACGGACTCCTTGCTTGATGCCAAACCAGTCTGATGTCTCTCCATCTATTCCGACTGCTGCTTGTTGGTCTTGATAGAGCATTTTAATGAGCTGCACTATATGTGATGGAAAGCCCATATTCCTCATGATTTCCCAAAGCTTCTGATGTTGTACACAGTCAAATGCTTTTGAATAATCCACAAAACATAAGAACAGATTTACATTAAATTCTCTACACTTCTCTATTATTAAACGCATGTTGAATATATGATCTCTTGTTCCTCTTCCCTGTCTAAATCCAGCCTGAGCTACATTAATCTCTTCTTCCATTTTCTTATGCAGAGCCTTTACAAGCTTAACAAAATAAACTAAGTTACATAAGTTGCGTATTGTTATTAAAATTTTTTTTTGTTTGTCACAGTTTGTTTCACATCAGACGCAACATCCCATAATTACTCGCTCCTGTTAGCAAAAAAAAAATCACACAAAAATACCCTTCATTGTCCCAATTAAAACTACGCAAAACAGATACACCCCGACAAAATACAGAAACTCGCACACGCAAAAATGCATAAGGTCACGCTAAAGGTACCAACACTAACAGTCCACCACTATAATTGCTAACATTTTAATTTTAACAAATGGAAGTTAAAAATCTGAGCAGCTTATATGTAATTGCAGTTAAAACATTTAAAAACACATGCCTCATGAAACCAAACAAAATAGGATAATTTAAGGGAAAAAAAAAAAAAAATCAAGATGAAATGTCTGGACATATGCTGCTTGAACGTAGCGGTTAGACGCTCGCTTGCGGATCTGAAGGTCCTGGGCTCTTAGATCGATGCAGTACCGGAAAGTAAAGGCGGTCGGCGTGATGCTGACCACATCACTCATCTTGTGCTGCTTGATCTATAAAAGAATAGTTCTAGCCCTATATGCCCTGTACACATAAAGGCGTGATAAAGGGACCTTTACTTTACTATATGCTGCTTGAAGCCGTAAATGTCAGAGAAAGATGGCGATTTACGAACCAAATCTCGAGATGAGGACAAAATATCACACAATGGGTAACAACGAGCTAAAGTCTGAGAAGTTTGAGGGTTGAACAAGAGATCAACATCATGGCCCTCGGGTAGTAACACATTAGTGCTCCGTTCTTCTTCTAACTTAAGTCCGAAGAAGCTCAACACAGTGCACAGGCTCTGTAGCATCGGCGAAGATCCTGTACTTCTTTAGGTACATTTTAACTACAAATTTTGCCGGGCAGCGCCGTAAGGCAGCTCTTTTTAAATTGTAACTGCCAAAAGATTTTTTTTTAACGTGCGCAACAATGCATACGGGCGTCCGATCTGACTACCCAGAGACCAGGGGGAATTACTAGAAGTCTAAGTCCACTTGAAGAAAATCCCAACCCTTACTGAGGATTAAACCCGGAGTCCATGAGGAACCCAGCGACAAACGTGTAAACGGTTATATCGCTATTTCCTTCATCCTTCTGCACGCATCTCCTCCACTCCATCTCTCGTCCTCCCCCGGTGGGCTTCATGACAATTTTTTATGGGGTGTGGGGGGGGGGGGAGGGGAGACGACGTCACTGTCCCCACACTCCCAACAAGTTGTTAGAGTAGACAAAGAGACGTTTCCTTTCGAAGTCGGATTGCATCTAACAAAGGCGAGAAACCAACAGTCTGAATAAAATAAGCTAGGTCTGCAGAACGGATCCAAGGATCGTCGCCACAGCACAACTTAAGAACCGCTGAAACAGTGGAACCGGAATCAAGATTGAATCTCCAGAGCCAAGAGCCAGTTAGCCGTTTATCATTCTCAATATTACAGCGATAGATAAGCGCGGTCGCCCGTTAATGTCACTCGACCTTGACTTCCATGTTTGGCTTGATTCTATTTTTGTGCCTCTACAAGAGCAATCACGGTGAGTAATGAAGATGTAAACAAGGCTACGCAACAGTGGATTAATCATAGACATGAAAACAGATCGGTAAAGCTTCAGTTGGCAGAACGATAAGAGAAATTACAGTCTTTAAACTGTACGGGCAAATGTCATGGCAGTCGACAGGGGGTGCTGCGTGCTGGTAAGTGAAGTACCAATGTGGTGTAGAGAAGTAGTAGCGGTAGCAATGACTGCAGCAGCGTAAGAAGTAACAGTAGCAGCAGCCGCAGTAGTATCAGTAGTAGCAGTAGCAATACCAGTGGCGGTTGCAGCAATAAATACTGCAGCACCAAACAAAACAAGGGGAGATCAAAACCACGGAAAAGAGATACTGGCCGGAAATGATACAAGGTGTATTTTTGGCGATGTCAAAGGGTAGGGCAGTTAGGCAGAGTTGGCTGGAGGCCTGTGCTCCATTGGGGATACACGAGAGAGAAAGAGAGAGAGAGAGAGAGAGAGAGAGAGAGAGAGGGGGAGAGAGAACGAAAGGAAGGGGGGAGACAAAGACAGACCGAGATAAAAAGACAGCGAAAGAAAGAGAGAGAACGAAAGGAAGAGAGACAGAAAAACAGACCGAGAGAAAAAGACAGCGAGAGAGAGAGAGAGAGAGAGAGAGAGAGAGAGAGAGAGAGAGAGAGAGAGAGAGAGAGAGCAAAGGAGGGAGAGAGAGAGAAAGAATAAAGAATGAGAGCACAGAGGTTTTGGTGACTTCGAGGTTAGTAAATGCGTTGCACAATTTTACGATCTATGGTTCAAGTTTCAGGTTTAAGATACCTATCTAAAGATACTTTGAACCCGCATCTCTTAAGTGCAACAGGCTCCGTCCACAGACCGCACAGAGATGTCCTCAACCCACTGGCGTTAACGTCAATGTGGACGCAAACGTTTGCATATCAGAAACACACAAGACAGTTTTTTTTCGTCGTGTTCATTGGCTGTAAACTAAGCAACAAAGTCTGGCTTTTCGTCCACTTCTGGACTTTTAAGTCTTGTTTCAGAACTTAAGTGTTGCGTCCACATCCGTTATACGGATCTGGCTTATTTCTATGCGGACTGGTGGTTCTTTACCTCTCAGGCTGATGCACTCCGATGCAACCACTATTAGTCAACTGGTATGACATGCATGTTGGAAAGGAAGGTAGGTAAGGTACCCCACAGGACAACACACAGCTATAAACACCCGGTGACACAATGTGCCACCATGCGGATGAGGATCACCCATGGAGAGGTCCCAAAAACCTCGTTAAGGCTTCAGGCCAATTTAAGGCCCGGCTATATGTAGGGCCCCTGGCCAAAGCCAGGATGAGGCTTCAAAGTAACTAAAAACTGCACCCCACAAGGGGTAACAGTAGCTACATGATGCTTTAAAGGCAAATTGTCTATTCCTTTAACCCCCCCCCCCCCCACACACACACACACACACCCTCCCATGGGGCCCGGAACCAGCATGGTGGTCAAAGGACTCTAAAACCTCACAAATTGGAGACTAAATTTTCAGACAATCAGTCTGTGCCGATCTATCTTTTCTTACAAGTTGCCCTGACTTTCCACCTGGTTACTGGATACGGCCAGTACCACCGTGAGTCATTGTGTGGGACAGTGCTTCTCAAATCTGTGTTGCCTGGCTCCAAGTGCCGCATATCAGGGACACTTAGGCCTAGACATCATCATCAATCAGCAAATCATTTACCGAGCGGCGCTCTCGTTACGTATGAAAATCTCTTCTTTTAGCCCAGTGGTTCTCTACCTTCCTAATACCACGACCCTCTAATACAGTTCCTCATGCTGATGTGACCAATACGCTAACAATTATTTTCATTGCTACTTCATATCTTCTATGAATATGTTTTTCGATGCTCTTAGGCGATCCCTGTTAAAAGGTTGTTTGACCCCCCATCCCCTACCCCCAAGAGGTCACGGACACAGGTTAAGAAGCACTGCTCTAGCTGATTATCCAGCCCAACGTGCTTCCATAGCCAAGGTATGTTCAGTGTCTTGTATCCCCTGTGCGGAGGTCGGTCTCTGTCTCTCGTAGTCTGGAAACTGCACCCCCCGCCACCCTTCTCTTCAGGCCATTAAGTTCTGTATAGAGTATATAGAAGGCTAAAGAAAGACGTTGTTGACGATCCATTGGAGCCAACCTTCAGTGTGGAGACGGCACCTGGCTGACTTACAGGGTAGAACACCTGTTGTTAGAAATGGTTCGCAATTCACGAGACAAAAGTAGTAGACAGACACGATGATGAAACGCCACACGGCGTGGACAGTCAGACGGTGAACAAGTGAAAGCCCTTTAAGCGTACAGGGCATATAGGGCTAGACCTACATTTTTATACACCAATCGGCACAAGATGGGTGATGTGGTCAGCATCACGCCGGCCGACTTTACTACCCGGGACTGCACCCGGTACCCACTCAAGGCTGGGTCGACCTGGGAGTCAAGGTCATTTTGGGGAACCAAATGATCCTTTAAAGTTATTTGATCGACAGATTATCTTCACTGCACATCGGACAAATCCATAAGCGCACGGATCCCATCTTCAGCATATCTCTCAGCGTGTGGCGACTATGATCTTTTAAAATATCGGGTAAGCCTTTCCAGGGTTGAGTTTTCATGATTATCATCCTAACTTAGGTCCTTTGTAGCACGTCACTCTTATGACGATCTGCCCGAAAGAAAGTCTCTCGCCAGCTCTCCCGCTCGTGCAATTTCTTACCGAATGTATCACTTATATTTTATGCTCATATTCAAGCTGTGTCACCTTTAGGAAGTGTATTAGATGTGGTGAGTTGCGTTAGCCTCTTCTCGCCGCCTTGTCTTCCCAGACAATAGTAGAACGATCCAGTGCCGTCTAGGAACTAAAACCTTCCATCTTTGGAAATTCAGTTTTTACTCGCATACATTTCTGAGCCCATTTTAGTTTTGTAAAGAAGAGTTGGCAGGTTGTCATGTACTTTACATTTACAGCAAGGCTGCGATATCTGCACCTTTCGGTCCCACACAAATTCCTGCAAATTTGGTACCTTTAAAGATAGGGTCTTTAACTGATTCACAGAGTATGCTGAGAAAGGTGGAGACAGGCATGCTCCATACAGAGTGGCAAGCATCGCTTCAGAGGTGCTGGGTAGTTGGCGTTTTTTGGATATCTTTCCATGTCATGCTGGTGTGTTTGGATATCTTTCCATGTCATGCTGGTGTGTTTGGATATCTTTCCATGTCATGCTGGTGTGTTTGGATATCTTTCCATGTCATGCTGGTGTGTTTGGATATCTTTCCATGTCATGCTAGTGTGTTTTTGGATATCTTTCCATGTCATGCTGGTGTGTTTGGATATCTTTCCATGTCATGCTGGTGTGTTTGGATATCTTTCCATGTCATGCTGGTGTGTTTGGATATCTTTCCATGTCATGCTGGTGTGTTTGGATATCTTTCCATGTCATGCTGGTGTGTTTGGATATCTTTCCATGTCATGCTGGTGTGTTTGGATATCTTTCCATGTCATGCTGGTGTGTTTGGAAATGGGGAGGCAGAGACTAGCTGGTTCTGCACCAGCAGCTGGTGAATTTATGTTTGACAAGTTTGATGCCAGGGTCCTTTGTGATCGAGTGAACAGTGCGGAAGCACAAACCTATCATTATGGTCTGAGGAGAATGGCGCTGCATGGAGTTACTAGGGGATCTGCCCGACGCTCAACACTCAAGGGTAAGGCGGGACGGATGTACAATCAGTTACTGGTACCATCGGAATTGGAACTCTTCGCTTGCTGCGGAAGATGGGGACGAAGTGCTTATGGGAATGTCCCGAGTGCTATGATGTAGATTCTGAAGTCAACATTAAGACAGGAGTCTAATCCCTCTCTCTGAAAATTAGACCCGGAACCCATGAGAGGCTATAACCCTGTTGCTCTAGTTCACATATCTATTCAACCGGATCTATCGAGGAGAGGGCAGTTTTACACACTTTGAGAACCTTTCGTTCTGACCAAGCATAACAACACGAGCCAATGAATATCTCCTTGAAACGCAACGGGAATCGATCACATGCGCGTTTGGCTCGCGGAATGCCCGCAATAGGTTTCTTGTTGCCGCCCAGTTTACCAAAATAGCCAGTCCGTATGAGCTGCACTGAATCACGACCTCACTTCACCCTAATATGATTCTCTGCAGATGTTAAGGACGTATACAGGTCTTGGGCCCAGGCTAAACATGAAGTTAGGAAAGCTGTCAATTTACTGAAAGAACGTAAGGCTACAGGTCCAGATGGTATCCAAGCAGAAATGATTAAGACCAGTATTAACATTTACAGAATTGCTACCAAAAAATATGTGAAGTCTTGGAGATAGAAGAAATACTAGAAGAATGGAGAAAGGATATTTGAGGGGGGGGGGGTGGTATGGGAGTGAAATGCATAAGTTAAAACTACAGAGGACTTGTGTTGTTCTCAATTCCTGGGAAAGTATCAAAGTAGGATTATTTCGCAAATACTAAGTAGTAGTAGTACTGATACCCCACCAGGACATCACAAAAGCGACAAACACCTGATGATATTTATGCTATTTTGCGGGCTCTGGCAAGAGCCAGGATGGGGCTTCAAAATAACGAAAAATTGCATCACACAAAGAGATGACTAACTACTTAGCAAATACTAAAAAGTGACACTGATAAACAGCTAGGCGATAAACAGGCAGGTTTTCTGTCCCGATCAGATTCTGTACTGACCGGACAGAGGTGTAATGCTTAATAGAACAGAAAATAATTACTAGACAGATTTTACACTGGAACCCTCAGAGGCAAAGAAATAAAAGCAGAAAGAAGAAACCACTTGGAGAAGTGAATTAGAGGTGAGATGGAGAGGTTATGCGGTGAGCTGGATACAGTAGCATAGGACAGGCCGACCTGGTGGGTGTGAGTTGTTTGCGGGCCCTTGCTCCATTGGGAGATTGCGGTCAGAAAAATAAGATTACCGGATTGATAAAAATACTGCTTGAGCAAAATGTACTGTTACTTATTTCTCAACAATCAGTGTGGGCTGAATTTACAACAAAGTAAAAATGACACCGCGGGTATGCCATAATCCAAGATCCGTGTAAGACCAGAAATAAACAGTGCCCAGATTGTTATGGTTGGCGGGAGGTATCATAAAAGTACACGGTTAATTATGGCAATAAATGGCCACATGCGAAAACATAACGGGTAGGGCGGGGGTTCAATAATACGCGAACTGATGACGTAATAGTGCGGGTGATTAGGAACGCAAAGTGAACAATATGATACAGCCGACACAAAGTACACACACATATACAGTATAGATCTCTCTCTTTCTCTCTCTCTCTCTGTGTACAAAGACTGCACAAACCTCTAGCATCAAATGCTTACGCGCACGCGCACACACATACACACGCACGCAAAACTTCGCCCTTCCTTCCTCCTCACCACCGGTCACCCTCCCCCCTTCTTTTTCTCTCACCCCCCCCCCACCCCCTTTCCCTTTCCTTCCAATCTCATATAGAATATCGAATTCTTTATTTCTACCTCAGATTTATACAATTCAGACATGTTACCCCTCCCTAATCCAGTTCTCTCTCTCTCTCTCCTCTCTCTCTCTCTCTCTCTCTCTCTCTCTCTCTCTCTCTCTCTCTCTCTCTCTCTAGTATAGACACTCAAAAATGCAGACTGCTATCTCCATCTTTTCCCCACCCTATCTTTATCTCTATACTCCCTCTTAAGGGTTGCGAACAGGCTTCGTAATGTCGGGTTCGATCCCAGCTGCGGGCGATTGTTTGCCTTGCGTTGGTTTCGACAGTGGTATCGACAGCCGAACGTTCAAGGGCAATGGCAAACTACCAAAATGTAAAATGTGCCTCGAAAAACCACTACAGAAAAAAAAAATGCTGCGGTTGGTTCTGCAGCGTTCAGTAAAGGACAGGCAACTAACTAAAAATATTACAGTTGAAAGCCTATGTTTTGATTTCATCGCACCCTTTTCTTAACTGATTAACAGCAATTAGAAACTGTTCAGCCAAATGGCGCTAATTCTGAAATGCAAGCATGTGAATATGAACACTAAAAGAACACTGCCCAACACAGTATTCTTACCAACGTTATGATAGCAATGTCAAATATGGACACTGTCTTTAGAAGACAGAAGGAAATTAGGCACAACATAAATATGTTGACGTACTATGCTAGGTGTAACCAGGAGAGATCGACTTAGGAGAGATGATATCAGGAGGAGAGTCGGCACAGAACCAATACTGAACTTTATAGGTAGACAACAATTCAAATGGTTTGGCCATGCAACAAGACTGGCATTAGACATGGCACCACAGAAAGGAATGTTATACATATACAGCGGTAACAGAAAAGGGACCACAGAAATATCTTCCCGAACGCCGCGAGGCAATCCAGGAGTCGAGAAAAGAAGAAATTATAAGGGGTAGGTGTTTAGGCATTGTGAATAACACTATAGAACCATACAATTCCAAAAAAAAAAAAAAAAGTGTAATACATCTCAAAGATCTTTTTTAGAAGATTCCGAAAATTCCCTAATAAGTCTTATTTAGAATGAAAATGCCTCTTTTGTAAACCAGAAATACTACACACAGCAGTGGTTCTCTAATTCGGACTTGCGGGGCCCCTTCTAAGGATCTTTTTATTCAATGGAGTCAAAAAGGTTTACAGTGCCATATGTTCTAACTTCATAGAGTTAAGAGGTAATTTTACATATTAAAGGGGAAAAAAATGTGGGGAGGGGGAATGGGGGCATGGGTGGTAGATAGTAATGGAATGCAAAATAAAAAGAGAATGACCAGCAATTACACAAGCTCAGTGCAATTATATATTTAAAACAGGTTCTAGTTGTAGTCTTCTTTACGCCCGTGTGTATTGTTGCACGCGTAAAAAATCCCTTGGCAGTTGAAAAAATCGAAGAGAGTAGTGTAACGGCGCTGCCCGGGCAAAATTAGAGTTAAAAATCTGCACAAAAGTAATTCAGGATCATCGCCAGTGCTACGTAGATCGTGCACTGCGCTTAGATTTTTTTAACTCAGGCTTGAGTTAGAAGTAGAACGGAGCACTTGAGGGTTACCATCCTTGTGCCATGATGTTGATCCTATGTATAAACAAACATCTACGAAAAGAAACCTGACTTCATAAGCAAAGTGTGCACAGCAAGCTACGGGGAACCACCTAGGACCTGCGACTGACATGAGAATTCATAAAGGCAACTCACCTGACGGTCTGAAATGAGCATAGTAAACCAAACGCATAGAAGATTTTATGATAAACTTGATTATACCATGCTATCTTGGAACATATTGCTTCATGTAAATCGCGTTCACGTAGCAATAAGAGGTGATCAAAGAGAAAGAATGTTCTTAAATAAAAACACATTATTGATATTTTATTTATACCATTCCTAGTTTACCTCCCTTGTCGCTTCCCTCCTCCCTCCCTGTAACAACAAGCCTGGTTGTATCAGTCACGCAATCAACACAGACACAATCAGAACCCCGCCTATCAATTTCCGGTAGCCTTGCCGCCATTTTTGTCAATATTTCATTTACTCGACCAATATGTGGTTGTCAGCTTTGTCCATCTCTGGGTAGATTTAGCCACACATTGCAGGGGATGCATACCCCACATTTGAAGTTCTATCAGGCCGATATACTTAATGTTCTACGAGATTTAAAATGTTTGCGTGAACCAATTGAGAACTGTGAATCTGCAACCATGGTCAGACTGCAAGAACAGCAAGTTAAACGGGGTGTCGCCAAACAAGAACACTACGCGGGTAGCCAAAGAAGAAGAATAAACCAACACAGAACTGGTGTCGTCAGCTGCTACACGCTGCCATATTTACTGAGGAGGGGATCCGAGCACTTATGGACTGAGTGGTTCGATGTGCAGTGGGGATAATCTGTCGACTAACTAAAGTTCCAAAGAGGCAAGGAAACTAGTCTGCATACATATAAGCTACATGTGTAAACCGGATGTGCACGCAACACTCAGGTTCTGAAACAAGACTAAAGTCTAGAGATGGACGAATACCCAAACATTTCCGCTGGAGTTTACAGCCAGTTACAGGGAAGAAGAACACAAGAAACCTGTTTCAGCCATTCTGTCCGTAAAACAAGCAATTTTTTACCATTGTTTGAAAAAAAAAAAAAAAACACCCCAATTAGTAGACTCTTATGACATGCTTGTTGAGGAGATGGGGTCTATTTTTGTTTTCCACTGTGTGACCTGGAAAACCCACATGGGGAAAAGAGCGTAACTTGTATC
>CAJHNH020008553.1:0-182500 GCA_905116865.2 Candidula unifasciata | reverse complement strand
TACCTTGTAGCTGCTATGTGAAATCCCCGAGGACAATTGCTCTCCTGTCTTTGACCACACAGCTCTCAAGCTGATCTCACTAACACACCCTACAGTACATTCATACCATGGAAAGTAACTAACAGACATCGCTGGCACCTTAACATTCTATTTAGTAAAACTGTCCTGTATAAGCAAGGCATAGGAATTAAACCCACACCGATACCAGTTTAGGCCAGGGATGAAGTTCCACCTCTCCACCTGGTAGAGACCATGTGTTTTCCATGCAACACGATCTGTCTCTCTTCAAGCTTGGTTAACTCCAAAGGAAATGTAACACCAATACGTTTGGAATAAACCCTGCTGCAACAGCTGCCGGACCATAATAATCCTGCTCATCCTGACTGGATTTTGTTCCTAGACCAGCAAACAGCCACTTCTAAGGACCATGTCAGTCTTACCATAACTTTCTGTTTGCGTAATCCTCTTTCTATGATAAGGTTAATTTCCCCCAAATGCTTCCCTCTGCCCGAAGACGTCACCAGGAGGATGTCAGGTTTGGCATACACTGCCCAACACCCGGTGTTAGGGGTAGCTCCGATACTGTTATACGGTAGCTCGATCATGTATGACCAAGACTTGTCTTAATGAAGAGACATAGCCTGCAGAAAAACAAAGCCAGGAGGGCTTCCTACAGAGTGGCAATGGTGGCTTTGGCGAACACAAAAAGCATATTTTGGCTCTGCATAGTTGAGTTGTATGGTTAGTTAATGCATGACAAGGCAGAAGTGGCCAAGTCTCTTCCTGTGGGAGCAGATGAACAACAGGAAAGAGCTCAGACCATCACAGCTGAGATTTAATACAACAGGTAATGACAAGGGGCTTGGTCTTCATGACACTCAGAGGAAAGGCGAGATGGACATATGGTCAGCCTGCAAGAGAGCCGGAGGACATATGGTCAGCCTGCAAGAGAGCCGGAGGACATATAGTCAGCCTGCAAGAGAGCCGGAGGACATGTGGTCAGTCTGCAAGAGAGCCGGAGGATATGTGGTCAGTCTGCAAGGGAGCCGGAGGACATATGGTCAGACTGCAAGAGAGCCGGAGGACATATGGTCAGACTGCAAGAGAGCCGGAGGACATGTGGTCAGACTGCAAGAGAGCCGGAGGACATATGGTCAGACTGCAAGAGAGCCGGAGGACATGTGGTCAGACTGCAAGAGAGCCGGAGGACATGTGGTCAGTCTGCAAGAGAGCCGGAGGACATGTGGTCAGACTGCAAGAGAGCCGGAGGACATATGGTCAGACTGCAAGAGAGCCGGAGGACATATGGTCAGACTGCAAGAGAGCCGGAGGACATGTGGTCAGACTGCAAGAGAGCCGGAGGACATGTGGTCAGACTGCAAGAGAGCCGGAGGACATATGGTCAGACTGCAAGAGAGCCGGAGGACATATGGTCAGACTGCAAGAGAGCCGGAGGACATATGGTCAGACTGCAAGAGAGCCGGAGGACATATGGTCAGACTGCAAGAGAGCCGGAGGACATATGGTCAGACTGCAAGATAGCCGGAGGACATATGGTCAGACTGCAAGAGAGCCGGAGGACATGTGGTCAGACTGCAAGAGAGCCGGAGGACATATGGTCAGACTGCAAGAGAGCCGGAGGACATATGGTCAGACTGCAAGAGAGCCGGAGGACATATGGTCAGCCTGCAAGAGAGCCGGAGGACATATGGTCAGACTGCAAGAGAGCCGGAGGACATATGGTCAGACTGCAAGAGAGCCGGAGGACATATGGTCAGACTGCAAGAGAGCCGGAGGACATGTGGTCAGACTGCAAGAGAGCCGGAGGACATATGGTCAGACTGCAAGAGAGCCGGAGGACATATGGTCAGACTGCAAGAGAGCCGGAGGACATGTGGTCAGACTGCAAGAGAGCCGGAGGACATGTGGTCAGTCTGCAAGAGAGCCGGAGGACATATGGTCAGCCTGCAAGAGAGCCGGAGGACATATGGTCAGACTGCAAGAGAGCCGGAGGACATGTGGTCAGCCTGCAAGAGAGCCGGAGGACATGTGGTCTGACTGCATTAGGGCCGGATTGAGATCCCACGCCCTAAGCTTATGGAACCGCGAGACGCTATGGTTGTGTCTTACAGTATCTAATCTCGAAAGTAAAATATATAGACGCTTTTTTAAAATAAGATGGAAATATATTGTCGATGTGTTTAAAATCACAGAAATTATGTTACATAATCCTCTAAAAGGCTCTAACTTAAAACCATTTTGTTTTCTTGATTTCCCAAATGCAAAATCCTTGATTGTGTCAGATAAGTGCGATACATCTCGTTCTCTACACATATAAAACAATAACACAAGGCATTTAACATAATAAACTAAACTACTTAAAGTCACAAACCAAGAAAGACAGTATGATCACCAAGAGAAGATGGAAATGGCTTGGCCACGTTATGAGAATGAATCCTGATATACCTGCCAAAACAGCTCTCACATGGATACCAGAGGGAAAGAGAAAACGGGGGCGCCCAAAAACATGGAGACGAACGACGGAGAGCGACCTGAATGCGGCATCTCTGTCATGGGAAAACTGCACTGAAGATTGCACAGGACAGGAAAGCATGGAAAGTCCTCTCTGAAGCCTCATGTGCCACTAGGCATAATGAGAACTGATGATGATGATTTAACATATTGAAAGAAAATTGCATTTGTGAAATTTTTTATAGATCCGTTCAGATTGTGAGGTCCTAAGGTGCAGCTTGGTTTTATGCGGAGATCCACCATTCAGCTGAACAATTATGATTTCTCTCCGAGGCCAGTACACCACTGGGTGGTGAAATGATACATGACAAAGCAGATGTGGTCAAGGGCCTTTGGGAACAAGCAACGGAATCAGTAGAGAAAGAAGCCTGGAGAGAATGAGGCACCTGGGTGTAACCAGATGGTCTGGCCGGCTTCCTATACTCAGAGGAAAGACAAGACAGACATATAACCAGATTGTGACCGGTACCATCAGTACTGGAACTCTGCGCTGGCTGTCGAAAATGAGGACTGAGCACGCATGGGAATGCCCTGAGTGCTGTGATCAACTCATAATTTAAACTAGATGCTGGTTGGAAATCAGGGAAAGAGGGGGGGGGGGGGGGGGGGGATGTGTTTCATACACACAATAGAACTGTCATTTTTTTTTAAAAACCATCAGAATGTAGATTCCGAGGGTCCATTGTATGGAAAAAAAAAATGGATCCATTGCCCCCTCAACAAGCATGTTGCAAAAGTCAAGTAATTGGAGGTCTCCTTCAAAATCAGTGCATCTGCATTAAGAGACAAAGAACCAACAGTCTGCATACAAATAAGCAAGATCTGTAAAACGACCGCACACGTACAACTCAGGTCCTGGAATAAAGCCAACGTTCAGAAATGGACGAACAATCAGGTCTTTCCACTGGAGGTTTACAGCCAGTGAAAGCAAACAAAAAACAAAAACAGTGGACAGATTAACTTCCGTGCACCGCACCTTATCCCACGTGGCTGGTCTTTCTCTGCAAAGAGGTTGGCCAATGTCAAAAAACGTCGTACAGCTAAAAAAAACTTTTAAAAAAAAAACTCCGTGGATACATTTAGCGTCGAACAAAATAAAAAAAAAAAGGAACCCAACGAAGTAGTTTGCACACCAACAGGATGCAGATGTCATGACTACTGAAACAGTACGAAGCCAAGACAATGTAATGAAGTTCATGCACTGCACACGGAGATTCCAGCGTAAACAACAAGAAACAGGAGAATATCATTAATGGGCAATTTCAGGTTCTATGAATAAAAATAGTCCCAACCTCATTAATGGATTCACATAAAAAAAACTAAGTTATAATAATTCTACGTTTATTTATTAATGAACTTTTGGAAGTTCAACGAAAGACAAATGATAACTGACACAAACATGTTTGTTGACATCTGTCCTCGGAGGAGTCATCTCAGTCGACATTGAACTCTTTACGTTTTAGTTGTGCAATATCATTTCAACTTCTTGAGCCTAATGTTTTTACAGCCTGTGATTTCTTTGCCTCTTTGTGCCAGAGTCGGAATGAGCCAACCAATGGAGGAATTAGGTAATTGGAAATTACTACTAATGAATGTTTGCAAAGTTGCCTTAGTTCTGACCGTCCTTATCCTTTTTGACTGTTCTGACCGTCCTTATCCTGTTGACTGTTCTGACCATCCTTATCCTTTTGACTGTTCGCGTCTTTTTTTTTTGATTGCACTGATCTGATTTCAGTACTGTAAGTGAAGGACCATTTTTCACGCCTATAGGTATATAGGGCTAGACCTATATTTAATAGACCAAACGGCACAGGATGAGTGAAGTGGTCAGCATCACGCCCGCCGCCTTTACTTCCCAGGACTGCACCCATACCCACTCAATGCTGAGTCGACCTGGGAGTCAGGTCATTTTAAAAAAAAAGTCGGGCTCTGCCAGGGAGCGAACCCACAACTTTCCGACCCGCAAGCGAGCGTCTAGCCGCTACGCCACGGCGACTACTTTTTCAGTACTGTAGTTAATGAAAATAATTGCTTCTGCTTCAGATTCGTTACCCGTGTATTACTGGTGGTCTATAACGGAGGAACAGATCAGTACACAGTTAACCTAATCCACAACACAGATATCGTACAAGACGGTTTGGAGTGAGACTAACTACCATATGGGAAGAAAAGATTTCACTAGTCAACATATTTTCAAAGTCAAGGGAAGGGTGAGACGATTATACAATCAGACGGTTACTGGTGTAATTGGAACTGAACTCTTCGCTTGCCGCTGAAGATGGGGGTGGAGAGCTTATGGAGGTGCCCCAAGTGCTGTGTTCTCGATTCTTGATCCAACATTGAACATTCAACACTGAACATTGAACACTGAACATTCAACAATGAACATTCAACACTGAACATTGAACATTCATAACTGAACATTGAACACTGAACATTGAACACTGAACATTGAACACTGAACATTGAACACTGAACATTGAACACTGAACATTCAACACTGAACATTCAACACTGAACATTCAACACTGAACATTCAACACTGAACATTGAACATTCAACACTGAACATTCAACACTGAACATTCAACACTGAACATTCAACACTGAACATTCAACACTGAACAATGAACACTGAACATTGAACACTGAACATTGAACACTGAACACTGAACACTGAACATCCAACACTGAACATTGAACATTGAACACTGAACATTCAACACTGAACATTCAACACTGAACATTCAACACTGAACATTCAACACTGAACACTGAACACTGAACACTGAACATCCAACACTGAACATTCAACACTGAACATTCAACACTGAACATCCAACACTGAACATCCAACACTGAACATCCAACACTGAACATCCAACACTGAACATCCAACACTGAACATCCAACACTGAACATCCAACATTGAACATCCAACATTGAACATTCAACATTGAACATCCAACATTGAACATTCAACATTGAACATTCAACATTGAACATCCAACATTGAACATCCAACATTGAACATCCAACATTGAACATCCAACATTGAACATTCAACTTTAAACATGCAACATTGAACATTCAACATTGAACATTCAACATATTTAAAAAGGCATGTGAGCTGGTTGAGAGTTTATACTCCATCGGGAGCTGAAAGGTTGAAAATTATACTATAAAATAATATTGGAATTTTAAACGTTCTATAAGGTCACTTTGAATTGGATGAGATCGGCGATATGCTTTTCAAATTTGTGTCAAAAAAGAATGCAGTTTTCAAACTTTCACAATGGAGAACTGAAATGTTAACTGAGTTAAGCGGTCAAGTAGCGATTTTTGTTTCAAACCGTACAGAGGTACACAAGGTTTTAGATACTATTCTCGTAGTGTATTTGCCAGAGGGCGCAGAACGAACAATATGCATACAAATTAACCAGATAAGTAAAACGGATCTGCATCCTAATCATGCTCTTGGACAAGTGGGGACAAATGGACAATCAATCAGAGCTTTCCACCAGAGTTTACAACCAATAAACAGGAGAAGAAAATATCAAAGCTTCCTGTATGCTTTGTTAATATCCCCATATATTCCCAATAGGTCAGTCAAGTTTTCACAAATAACAGTGGACGGGCAGCATACTGGGTTGATATTCAGAAGTGCTAACAGTGAAAGGACGGTACAGTTGGCTAATTTCCGGGACTTAGTGACGTCCAATCCCACCAGGACATCACACAGAGCCATAAACACCCAGTGACACAAAGTGTCACCATTCGGATGAGGATAACCTGGGGGCAGGTCCCAGAAACCCCTTTTAACCCACAGGCTGGGTTATATTAAAGTCTCCAACAATGACCAGGGTGGGCTTTGAAACAAATTGCTTCTGACATTGGAAAGCTGTTAGGCAAATGATTTCCTAGATATTAAAAAAAAAAAAAAAAAAAAGTACCAAAACAAAATCTGATCTGACCGTTATGAGTGCTTTAATTATTGACCGTTATGAGTGCTTTAATTATTGACCGTTATGAGTGCTTTAATTATAAGTTATTTTGAGGTTAAACGAGGTATCAGACTGACCATGGTGGTCTGACATCCAGACAGATTTTTTAACCTCTTGATGCCAGACAAATATGGCACGGGAAAGGTGAAGTTTCCGCACTTGTCTATGAGAGATAATCTTTTTTTTTTTTTTAGTAACTTTGAAGCGACATCATTATTTCCATCCACTTTATCGCACAATACTGATTTTACTGAACAAAAATAAGCAAAGAATTGAACAATATTAAAGTTTTCAGTATGTTTTGTTAAGATTCCTGCATATTTACAACATGGCAGTGTCAGGGATAGAAAGACAGTAAAGTGGGATAATATTCACCACTGATAAAAGGACAGTATAGTGCACGGCTATTCATTGGCATCCAGGCCGGATGTAGCCAAAGCTGCGAAAAGGGGGAAAAAAAAAAACCCAAGCTAAACTGACCAAACAACCCAAGCAATACATAACATGCTGGACTGTGTTGATCTCTTTTCTTGGGCTCCAGCCTCTGGTCTACGACCATTCCCATTTGCTACTACATAGGCCAAGACCGTCTCCACCAGACGGAGACAGTCTTTTTTTAAGCAGATTGATAAAAGTACAAAACGTTTACCCACTTTTATATAAGGATTTATATATGGACTATTGCATGCTGGACTGTCTATGATCTCTATTCTTAGGCTCCAGCCTTTGGCCGAAGACCATTCCTATTTGCAAAATTATGGTCCCTGAGTAAACTTAGTTGGATAGCTGTGGTTAGGTTGATTGATTTTCCCAGATGTTAAAGATGAGAACAAAATATAGTGGGCTGTTCACAAATGTAAACAACAGAAGGACGCCATAGCAGGATAATGTTCACAAGGGTTAACTCTATCAGTTACAGATATATAGGCCTTTAACTCATATTTTCTCAAGTGACAAGCTTACAGTAACATATGCATGGGTACAGAAGGTTCTAAACAATAAAACTGAAGCAGAAGGTAAAGTAACAATGAGAAAGAGCGGTTAAAGCTAAAGTTTCATGAGGTACAGAGAGCTGAGAAAAGCACAGACTGCTAGGCAACTCCAGTTAACTCATGGTGAGTTGGCTGGTGCTAAAAGAGTTGAAACAGGGACAGTAGAGTGGGTTGATTTTTCCCAAATGTTAAAGATGAGGACAGGATGGCGGACTGATATTCATGTGTTAACAATGGAAAGACATCATCATCATCATAATTCACTTCTGCCATTAAGCATCATGGGGAGGAATAGTTTGCGATCCAGTGCACGCTGGCCCCACTGGCTATTGAGAAAGACACTAAGGGTTGATATTCCCAGGTTTTGACACTGGGGTCAATAACAGGGTTTATATCTATCCAGTTGATGGGAGTACAGTACTGTTGGCTGGTACACCGTAATGTTAATTAACGACAGGACAGTATAGCCAGTAGGCCGAACAGTTTACAGGAAGACAGTATGGTGGTCTAATATTCTTAAGTGAATTGATGTGTGACAAGTTAGATATTGTAAGGGCCCTTTGGGAACGAGAGAATAATGCAGGGGCACAGATGGATCACCAGGAGAATGGTGCTGCAAAGAGTTACCAGGGAATCTGGCCAACGCTCAAAACTCAGGGGAAGGATGAGACGGATATACAATCTGACGGCTACAGGTACCATCGGAATTGGAACTCTTCCCTTGCTACTGAAGATGGGAGCTGAGCACTTATGGAGTGTCCAGAGTGCTGTAATGTTGATTCTTTAACATTCTCATGTGTTAACAATGGGAGGGTAATATGAAACCAGTCCATACCAAATTTTACTGACTAAGAAACTTAAGGTGGAAAGTGGGGAGAAATACAGAGAAACAACTGGACGTTTTGGCAGCAGCCTTCCTACAAGGGAATTAATCTCTGTACACTAGCTTGACTGCAGTTATCTGCAGTTATATATTTTTTTCCCAGAAAGTAATAACTTAGGCTAATATTTCTAAGTATTGACAAAAGGACAGTATGAAAGCCTGTTAATACCAAGTGTTGAAAGCTTTTATTCCCAAGTGTTAAAAGGAGGATATATTATAGTGGGCTGTTATTCCCAAGTGTTAAAAGAAGGATACATTATAGTGGGCTGTTATTCCCAAGTGTTAAAAGGAGGATATAATATAGTGGGCTGTTATTCCCAAGTGTTAAAAGGAGGATATATATTATAGTGGGCTGTTATTCCCAAGTGTTAAAAGGAGGATATATTATAGTGGGCTGTTATTTCCAAGTGTTAAAAGAAGGATATATTATAGTGGGCTGTTATTCCCAAGTGTTAAAAGAAGGATATAATTTAGTGGGCTGTTATTTCCAAGTGTTAAAAGGAGGATATATTATAGTGGGCTGTTATTTCCAAGTGTTAAAAGGAGGATATATTATAGTGGGCTGTTATTTCCAAGTGTTAAAAGGAGGATATATTATAGTGGGCTGTTATTCCCAAGTGTTAAAAGAAGGATATATTATAGTGGGCTGTTATTTTCAAGTGTTAAAATAAGGATATATTATAGTGGGCTGTTATTCCCAAGTGTTAAAAGGAGGATATATTATAGTGGGCTGTTATTCCCAAGTGTTAAAAGAAGGATATATTATAGTGGGCTGTTATTTCCAAGTGTTAAAAGAAGGATAGCATGCTAGGCTGAAACTCTGCAAGTTATTAAAGGGAGGACAGTGTGGTGGGATGTTATCTCCAAATGAGGACAGTGTGGTGGGATGTTATCTCAAAGTGTTAAATGGAGGACAGTGTGGTGGGATGTTATCTATAAGTGTTAAAGGGAGGATAGTGTGGTGGGAAGTTATCTCCAAGTGAGGACAGTGTGGTGGGATGTTACCTCCAAGAGTTAAAAAGAGGACACTGTGGTGGGATGTTATCTCCAAGGGTTAAAAAGAGGACAGTGTGGTGGGATGTTATCTCCATGTGTTAAATAGAGGACAGTGTGGTGGGATGTTATCTCTAAGTGTTAAAAAGAGGACAGTGTGGTGGGATGTTATCTCCAAGTGAGGACAGTGTGGTGGGATGTTATCTCCAAGTGTTAAAAGGAGGACAGTGTGGTGGGATGTTATCTCCAAGTGTTAAAAGGAGGACAGTGTGGTGGGATGTTATCTCCAAGTGTTAAAAGGAGGACAGTGCAGTGGGCTCTCTCTCTCTCCCAAATGTTAATAAGATGACAGCAGGTGGTAGAAGCACTGGGCTTCACACACAGAAAAAGAAAAAACTCCATCCTAATGCAGATTTGAAACCTCTATGTAATATAGGTGAAATGCCAATATTATGCCTCATTTTTCTAGTGGAAACAGTATATCTAACAATTTAAAAAGAGTAAATTCTCTTACAAACACACCCCCATTCTAAATGTTATTCAATTTTGGTGTTGTTTCAAAGCCCAACCCTAACTGTGGTTAAAGGCCCTAATTTAACCGAGTTGTTGAACAAGGTTTCTGGGACCCATCCCCTAGTGATCCTCATCCGAATGGTGGGACTATGTCACCAGGTGTTGATCCCTCAGTCTGATATCCTTGTTGGGTTGAACAATCTCTTCACTTACTGTCTAGGATACAAAAACACCTGCCCATCAGTCAGAATTTTAAAAATTCCTATTTACACTAGTCTCAGCATCAGTGATGGCTGATTTTTCAGGTGTTTAATAACGGTGCGCAGCATTCTTTCTTCTGCCTATCTATCTCCCAATGGAGCACAGGCCCTCAACCAACTCACGCTAAGTCATTCTATCCTTTGCCATTACATGGAGCTCTCCCTATGTCCTCCCCATCTTTCTAACTTCATTCTCCAGCTCTCGTCTCCATGTGTTTTTTAGCCTTCCTTTATTACTATGCCCCTGTGGGTTCCAATGCAAATACATTCTAGTTATGCTGTTTTCTCAGTGTGTGTCCTATCCAACGCCAGCGTCTTTTCCTCACCTCCTGGTCCACTGGAGCCCGTTTAGTTATCTCCCAAAGTTCTACAATAGTTATTCAATCATACCATTTAACTCCCTCTATTCTGCGCAGGCACCAGTTAATGAATGTATGTAATTTATTAGGAATTGCCTTAGTTGTTCTCCATGTTTCCACCCATTCAAAAGTACTGATTTGACATTAGAATTAAGAATTTTTAGTTTAGTATTTCTTTTAATTTCTTTTGACCCTTTTAACACCTATTAAAGACTTTTCAGCACTAATGTAAAAAGACGCTGAGTACTGACAGCTTTTTTAAGTATTAGGGAATCTTCTTGGCGAAGTGGTCAAGTCGTTATGAAACAAATCGGCACATGAACACAATGCCCTAACAAATGTTGACTCCACCCGTCAACAATGCCTCAGTGCATGGCCGCACAAACATGGCTGTGCCACCATGTTTTCAGCTAAGAACAGCATCAATTGTATTCAGGTTTGTGCACAGTAAACACTGCCATTGTGGGGTTTACCATTATTTAGTGTTTTTTTGTTGTTGGCAAAATATCTCTGCGTGACTCTTAATAAACTTTTGTTGTTGTTGTTGCTGTTTTGCATTAAATTAACCCTTGTTATGACTCCCAAGAAAGTGAAGTCTTAGTGACAGTGGTGTCAAGAAACCTAAGTGTATTATAGTACCCAAAATAATTTTTTAAAAAAAGGGAATCACTAAACAGAATGGTGTTCCTGTTTCTGATCTCTCCAGGCAGTACAACATGGCTAAATCTATGATCTCTCCAAGCAGTACAACATGGCTAAATCTATGATCTCTCCAAGCAGTACAACATGGCTAAATCTATGATCTCTCCAAGAAGTACAACATGGCTAAATCTATGATCTCTCCAAGCAGTACAACATGGCTAAATCTATGATCTCTCCAAGCAGTACAACATGGCTAAATCTATGATCTCTCCAAGCAGTACAACATAGCTAAATCTATGGAATCTACTGTCATAAAGAATAAAGATGTGCCAAAGATGGTTGACATGGCTAAAGAGTGACTGTCTTGTTGAAACAAAGGTTGTCCAACTGCATTATGGAATGGAACTCTCCTTTGAAGGAGTCCTTTTTCTCCTTTATCATCTACCTGTGCCAACAGCAATCAACCACAAAAGTAAAAGTTATACTGTATGTTTTTTATGTTTTTGCCACATATAAATGTAAAAAAAAAAAAAAAAAACAACTCTGGAGTGGGCAAACAAATAAATTGGATATGCATTGATTTTACTGGAAAAAGTGTTTTGGCTTGTGAACTCTTCAGTTCAAAGAACAAATTAAGTTTGTGACACAAGGCATCACAGCACTCTTTTCTAAAATTTATGCCAGAAAAGATCAGGTTGAAACGTGCTAAAATGTCAAACAAATACTGAAATAAAACCAAAAAAAAAAAGGTTTGAAATGTGTTAATTTAACGCCATTGGATTATGAACATACAAATGTGTGTCTGCAATACATACAACTTCAAACATGCAAAATTTGCACAAAGAAGTGTCCATCAACAAAAACAAAGTAAATCAGAACAAAATTATATCAAAAACAAATATTAGAAAATAGTAAATGGTCCCAGTAGCTATCTATAACATAGACAAGTAAATATATAAAACTGTTAGTGGTGATGTGAAAATAAAATAAATTCTGGAAAAACCAAGGATAAAGAAATGCATGCAAGCAATGTATTTACCAGGTTATAGACACTGAATTTCATGAGGGACAATAGGCCGCGTACTTGCTCCTTTGTGAGATAAACTAATCTACAACCCACAATCTCAAAACTGAAACAGAAATTTCGGATATTTGTTCTTTTTATTTGCTCCAGTTTTTTTTTTTGCAGCCTAGCCACATGACAGATACTGGTAACTCTCAGTCTCAGACAATTTGCCTTTACTTCCCATAAATTTACCCTGCACACACTCAAGGCTGGGTGGGCCTGGGAGCCTAGGTTTTTTAAAGGTTAGTTGCGTATCCTTTACAGGATGTTGCAGAACCAACCCCATCAGCCCTTGGCTGTTGTGTGGTTTCACTAGGCAAATTTACGTCCAGTAGTTTGCCATTGCTTTCTGGATGGTCAGCTTCCTGATACCACTGTCGAAACCACGCAAGGTGTATGGCCAGCAGCTGGGATCAAACCCAGTACCCCAGGTCGCATCGACTGGGAGCCTAGGTCATGTTTAAAAAAAAATTCTGGCTCTGTTAGGCTTTGAACCTGTGACTTTCAGATCCAAAGATGAGCTTTTAGCCGATTCATCATGGCAGCTCTCAAACGTACAAACCACTGACAAATGCAGCAAAGGATACTGTAAAAGGCAGCTAATGAAGGGTTTGCTAAAATCTAATATGCTGGGCTGAATGGCTAACATGCAACAAGGTTCTCTTTTGCAAAGGGTGATTCAAGAGCTGAATATTGAAGAGGGTTGGCTAGTAAAGACAATAAAACAAAGAAAATTGAAATATTTTGGTCACTTGAAACGTCATGGAAGTCTAGAGAGAACAATAATGGAGGGGTATATGCCTGGGAAGAGAGGAAGAGGAAGGCCAAGGAGAAGATGGGTGCAGGATGTGGCAGATGATCTCCAGATGGGTGTATCAGACGTAGGACATCTTGCTCAGGATAGGAAGGTTTTCCGGAGGGTTGTTATGGCAGCGAGGTTCCGCGAGGGACATGCCACTGAATGAATGAATGAATGATTCAGAAGAAGTTACTTTGTTCTTGTTTGATCTTCTCCTGAAATGCCACGCAGCATCAGTAAAGAAGATCTCTGCTCAGCTGTATGTACCCTGCTGCAAGAGCAAAGCTCTAGGGCTACCATATTCACAAATGGTGGGCAGAAACAAGAAAAAGTGCATAGCTGCCAAAAAGCATGCCTATCCCTGCTCAAGTTAAGTGAGTATAGGAGTACAACCTGGAGCTGCCAGATATACATTTCACTAAGCAAATAAGATGTTTGATAAATCAACACAGAGGGGACCTAATGGAGCAGTGGCATGCAATACAAGACTTCCTCTTGCCCGTCTTGCTCAGATCTGCCTAACCCTGTTCTCAGCTGCAATCTGATGGAAGACAGTTTTATTGTAAGAACTTGTCTGTTGGTGTAAAGCATAGTGATCCAAGAAGAATCAACAACACAGAAGGAATGTGATCAGTTTTATGCTTGTGAAATAACTGAGGAGATCGCAACATCTATGGATCTGTCACCAGTGCAATGACAACATTGTTAAAACAATTGTTTCATATTTTCTCTCAAAGAAAATCAATTTGGCAGAAACAGTGCATGATTTTCCTATTAGGGTTAATAGCTGAAAGCTTTCATCATTTATAATCCATGTTATTTGTTATGTAGCCAACAGTCAGTGATCACCACTTATGAATAGCAGTACTTGATTATTATGCAGCAAACAAGCACATCTTTTCTCTTATCCTAATGGCTGGTACCTTTGTTACACTTAAGGCCAAACAATGTTCTTAATTCGGGTTCATCTGGGTGAAGATTCAACATGACCGACAAGGACAAACCCATTTTAGCTCCGCCTTCCTCAGCAACGACCAGCAAAATGTCTCCATACTAATGGTACCCATTATCTGGTTTGAGAGTTCATGGTTAGTGAGCATAATCATCAGAGAAATCCAGACAGATCCATAGGAAATCCAGCCTCCTCCTTAGCAAATCTACAAAAATGAAATGATTGATGCCCCTTCTGTCCTAATTAAGCAAACATCTGGGGTCCTCAGTAAAACCTTCATGTCGAGCAGCTCCAGTGTGTAAACCCACATCCATGAATATGGACAGGGATCATCATCATCATCATCATGTAGAAGGTCCTTTGCAGAACGTCGCTCTCATCACAGTCTGCCTGAAGAAAAACTCTCGCCAGTTCTCCCGCCTCATGCACTTTCACACTCAAGGAGTCACTTATATCTTGTGCCCATCTTCGTGTTGGTCGACCCCTGCCCATCCTTCCTGGTACCATGCCTTCTGCTAATATTTTTTACAATCCGTCGTGGCGCTTGATATGACTAAAATATTTCAGTTTTTGAGAAAGGATGCTGTTTATTAGCCAATCTTCCTTGATGTTCAGATCTTTTAAGATGTCAATATTTCTCATCTTCTTTCTAATGGACAGGGATACATGGTGATAAAAATTCAAGAAGGTGAAGAAACAAATGTCTCCAAACATTCTGAGAAGCAGACACAGAATCCAGACACAGAACCCCAAGACAGACCCTGAAATTGGAAACATATGAACTGAGGAAATAAGGATATCCGAGAGGAAGCCCTAAGACAAAACACCAAGATAGGCCAACAGCACTAGATCTGATTCCATCTGGACAGAATAGTAGAGTAAACTGATTCCTGCTTGGCATACAAACAACTTGAGGTTTGAGGTTCTGAACAACGGATCAAGATCATTGCACATGGGTAGTAACCCGTAAGTACTCTGTTCTTCTAACTCAAGTCTGTCTCACTATCCAGAGACCAGGGAAAAATTACTAGAAGTCCTAGTCCAACCCTCACCGGGGATCGAACCCGGAACCACTTGAGGCAGACCTGCATAGCCAGTACCGTCAGCACACCTGATGTAAACTCTTGGCCCTGTCTCTCTCTCTGTAACATAATCTACTGAGAAAAATGTGTAAACAAGCACTTACTCATTCTCCATAAACCAGTCCATAATAGTCAAGGCATGAAATCTCTTTGAGTACCAGCTGTATCTCATTAATCGTGGGCTGAGGACAAGACAAGTGGTCTGAACTCGACGACGACGGGCAACAGCTGCAGACAAACAGAATAAGCTGACATCTTATGTCCATACTTACATAGGACATTCCTATCTTTCTACTTCTTTCTATGAGTGCCGATCAATACTGTTACTTAAATAGTTACATAGGACAGCAGGTTACCTCAGGAGGATGTAGTGATTTTGAGAGCCCGGATTATTTCTTTGGGGGTTTAACAGGGTGTTTGGGATTTACTCTGTTGGACCAGTGTGATCAGATCTTCAGGAAGCAGCACAGAGGGGTGAAAACAGCAGAAGGGGGAAGTGTGGTGGGGGATGAGCAGATGCATGATATTGTAAATACTTATGCTTCTTTAAAAAAAAACATTTAGGAATGTGAAATTTTTTTTTTTCCAAACATATAAAGTCCTGTTCAAATACCAAAATCTGACAATGAAGCATAGGCTCTAAACCAACTTATACTGAACTACAGGCTTGCTCAAGGTTGAATTTTAGCAATTTTTCTACTGGCTGAAACAGTTAGTTTCTGATCAACTCTTCTTGATTTCTTTTTCATAGAGATTCAACTATTTTATTATAAAGACCAACTCTAATCATTTCTTTGTTATTTGTCTTTTTTTTTTTTTTTTAAATTACAAACAAAAATTGTTTTATTGTTCAGACCAACTCTCCTTAATCATCTGGTTTGTAAAATTAAGCAAGCAACAGTTTTATTATAGACCATCCTGAACCCATTGTTTTGAAGACTAAGCAACAGTTTTATTATAGACCAACCCGAACCCATTGTTTTGAAGACTAAGCAACAGTTTTATTATAGACCAACCCGAACCCATTGTTTTAAAGACTAAGCAACAGTTTTATTATAGACCATCCCGAACCCATTGTTTTAAAGACTAAGCAACAGTTTTATTATAGACCAACCCGAACCCATTGTTTTGAAGACTAAGCAACAGTTTTATTATAGACCATCCCGAACCCATTGTTTTGAAGACTAAGCAACAGTTTTATTATAGACCAACCCGAACACATTGTTTTGAAGACTAAGCAACAGTTTTATTATAGACCATCCCGAACCCACTGTTTTGAAGACTAAGCAACAGTTTTATTATAGACCAACCCGAACCCATTGTTTTGAAGACTAAGCAACCATTTTATTTTTAGACCAACCCGAACCCATTTTGTTTTGAAGACTAAGCAAATGTTTTTTTATACAGACCAACTGTCCTTAATGCTGGCTTTTGTGAATAGAATAGACCCACTGCCTACCCAAAAGCATGTCGTAAGAGTCGACTAATTAGCAGCTTCCTTCAAAGTCAGAGTGCATCTGCCTGAGAGGCAAGGAACCAGCAGTCTGCATACAAATGAGTAAGATCTGTAAAACGGATGCACACACAACACTCAGGTTCTGGAACAGGACAGCAGTCCAGAAGTGGATGAACAATCAGAACTTTCCGCTAGAGTTTACGAAGAAGAGGAGAAAAAGAAATACCCACTATGCTCCTGACCAGATGGGGGTAGGGAGGTCCTTTTACTGTTGTCTAGCAACAAATGACACCATGAAACAATTGACAGATGGATCTCCATCAACAATCAGAAGTAAGACAGACTGAGAACAAACACCGCCAACCTTGAGTTGCCGCAGCCTCACGAGCATCGAATGTTTCTATTATGCTCCGTGTGTTAGCATTGATGTCAATAATTCTGTCCACACCAGGTGCCGGAATCTGAAAAACAGGAGCACCGATGTTACCCGTTGGAATTTGAATATTGTACAATGTTTATAAAGTAGCAATAAATCAGTGAACATATTTACTAAACAGAATGAGTAAAACAAAGACAAATGCGCTATTTGTACCAACTTTGTTCTATCAGTGCCATACACACAGTCATTTAAGAAAAAATGCAAAAAAATATTTGAGATAGGATGTCTAAGAAATGTTCCAGGGAAAACAAGAAGAGACTGTCACCAATTAGGAAGTAAGAACAACAATAGACAAAGAACAGAGAATGATTTCAAATAAATGGTTTAGTCATCTGGTCAGAATGAAAGAAAATTAGCTAGCAGCTACAGTGCATTTAATGAAACCGCAGGGTTCCCCATTTGGGTTCCAGGGCCCTGTTATAGGGAAACAAATAGACCCACTGCCTACATAAAAAGCATGTGTTAAGAGTTGACTAACTGGGAGCTTCCTTCAAAGTTGGAGTGCATCTGCCTGAGAGGCAATGAACCAACAATCTGTTTACAAATTAGATCTGTAAAATGGATGCATCACTCAGATTCTGGAACAGGACTGCAGTCCATAAGTGGATGAACAACCACAACTTTCCACCAGAGTTTACAGCTGGTGAACACAAAGAAGAAGAAGAAGAAAACCGCAGGCTACGAGGCATGAGGCTGACCAAGAAAGAGATGGGAGGATGAAGTAAAAGACAATACAGAAACAATGCAAGAGTAACTCAAGCTATGCAACTAGCAAAAGAAAGGAAACTACATATAAATCCTCTCTTGATGCTTTACGGCGTAACCATCAGGACAAAAGAAGAATGGATATAGAATATGAACAAAGAATGGAGCATACAAAATTATGACCGAGTAATCCATCATGGGCCCCTTATAAATTGTCTATGTTATAATTTATAAATCTATTTCCTCCTACTTGGAGACACTCAGGACATCAGAGCACTTTTGATCATGTCCGTGCAGTGCATAAACTCAGTAGCACGGGCGATGATCCTGAAATACTTTGTGTAGATTTTTAACTCCAAATTTTGCCCTGGCAGTACCCTCAGGCTACTCTTTTTGATTTCCACCTGCCAAGGGATTTTTTTTTACAGGTGCAACAATACACACGGGTGTCCGAACTTACTACCTAGAGACCAGGGGAAATCACTAGAAGTCCACTTGAAAAAATCCCAGCCTTCACCAAGGCTTGAACCTGGGACCTCCAGCACTCGAGGCAGAGGAAATACAAGACCACTCAGCTCCCCATGTATCATCATCATCATTATCATTATCATCATCAGTTCTCGTTATGCCTAGTGGCACATGAGGCTTCAGAGAGGACTTTTCCATGTCATTCTCATAACGTGACCAAGCCATTTCCATTTTCTCTTGGTAAATCATACTGTCTAAAGTTTCTTGGTTTGTGGCTTGAAGTAGTTTAGTGTTTGAGTATCTGGCCAGAAAATTTTGATAATTCTATGTAGATATGTGTGGTGGAAGGTGGACAGGTTATGTGCATCCTTTTTTGGTCATTCTCCAGCATTCTGCTCCACAAAGAAGAACTGGCGAAATGATGCTCTTGTAGAGTCGGAGTTTCGTTCCTCTGCAGTAATTCTTGGATTTCCAAGCACCCACACCCGCCGGCGCACCCGCCGGCGCACGCGCCGGCGCACGCACACCTGCGCACCTGCCTGCGCACGCACACCTGCGCACCTGCCTGCGCACGCACACCTGCGCACCTGCCTGCGCACGCACACCTGCGCACCTGCCTGCGCACGCACACCTGCGCACCTGCCTGCGCACGCACACCTGCGCACCTGCCTGCGCACCTGCCTGCGCACGCACACCTGCGCACCTGCCTGCGCACGCACACCTGCGCACCTGCCTGCGCACGCACACCTGCGCACCTGCCTGCGCACGCACACCTGCGCACCTGCCTGCGCACGCACACCTGCGCACCTGCCTGCGCACGCACACCTGCGCACCTGCCTGCGCACGCACACCTGCGCACCTGCCTGCGCACGCACACCTGCGCACCTGCCTGCGCACGCACACCTGCGCACCTGCCTGCGCACGCACACCTGCGCACCTGCGCACCTGCCTGCGCACCTGCCTGCGCACGCACACCTGCGCACCTGCCTGCGCACGCACACCTGCGCACCTGCCTGCGCACGCACACCTGCGCACCTGCCTGCGCACGCACACCTGCGCACCTGCCTGCGCACGCACACCTGCGCACCTGCCTGCGCACGCACACCTGCGCACCTGCCTGCGCACGCACACCTGCGCACCTGCCTGCGCACGCACACCTGCGCACCTGCCTGCGCACGCACACCTGCGCACCTGCCTGCGCACGCACACCCTGCGCACCTGCCTGCGCACGCACACCTGCGCACCTGCCTGCGCACGCACACCTGCGCACCTGCCTGCGCACGCACACCTGCGCACGCACACCTGCGCACCTGCCTGCGCACGCACACCTGCGCACCTGCCTGCGCACGCACACCTGCGCACCTGCCTGCGCACGCACACCTGCGCACCTGCCTGCGCACGCACACCTGCGCACCTGCCTGCGCACGCACACCTGCGCACCTGCCTGCGCACGCACACCTGCGCACCTGCCTGCGCACGCACACCTGCGCACCTGCCTGCACACGCACACCTGCGCACCTGCATGCGCACGCACACCTGCGCACCTGCATGCGCACGCACACCTGCGCACATGCATGTGCACGCACACCTGCGCACATGCATGCGCACGCACACCTGCGCACACGCATGCGCACGCACACCTGCGCACATGCATGCGCACGCACACCTGCGCACATGCATGCGCACGCACACCTGCGCACATGCACGCGCACGCACACCTGCGCACATGCACGCGCACGCACACCTGCGCACATGCACGCGCACACACACCTGCGCACATGCATGCGCACGCACACCTGCGCACATGCATGCGCACGCACACCTGCGCACATGCATGCGCACGCACACCTGCACACATGCATGCGCACATGCACACAAGGGAGTAGACCATGAGGTTGACCAAGAAGAAGGATGGATAAATATACAGGCAGACGTACAAACATTCAGGAGTCACCCACTGGAAAGAGAGGACTCATTACAAAGATGAACCTCAAGGACTGAATAAGAAGACATGTACAAGTTCTTCCCTTATGAAAACACTAAAGCTGAGTTACCTGACCCGATTCCAGAATTGTGTCAGTGCGACAACATAGACCATCAGGAAACAGTATTTTCAGGTCCCTGACTGCAGTCCAGTAGTTGATCGAACCTGTTGTGGATTTGTTACATGTCAACACTGATGTGAAGATGAACTTTCCTTTTTTTTTTCAATTAAAAAAAATATTTTATAAAAGAATAAAATGTCTGCATGTGTCTGCCAGTTTCTGCATGTGCCACATGCCTCCCCACCAAAGGATGGCAGGATAGAAAGGATGGGGGACAGAAAGGGTGGCAGGAATCAGGAAAAGAAATACAAGAAACAAAAGACAGAAAGCAAAGACGACCAGAAACAAAGATAACAGCAAAGCAAAGACGACAGTAAAAGACAGAAAAATAAAATTAAAAAAGACAGGAAAAAAAAAGCAAAGAAAAGGTGACAGGATAGAAAATGTGACAGGGAAGAAAAGACAAGCAAAGACAGGACGACAAGCAAAGACAGGACGACAAGCAAAGACAGGACGACAAGCAAAGACAGGACGACAAGCAAAGACAGGACGACAAGCAAAGACAGGACGACAAGCAAAGACAGGACGACAAGCAAAGACAGGACGACAAGCAAAGACAGGACGACAAGCAAAGACAGGACGACAAGCAAAGACAGGACGACAAGCAAAGACAGGACGACAAGCAAAGACAGGACGACAAGCAAAGACAGGACGACAAGCAAAGACAGGACGACAAGCAAAGACAAAAAATGACAGCAAAGACAAAAAATGACAGCAAAGACAAAAAATGACAGCAAAGACAAAAAATGACTGGAAAGAAATGATGGCAGGGCAAAAAGGATGGCAGGACAGAAAGGGCCACAGAAAAAATAGGGTAACATGAAATAAAGGTTAGGTGAGTTGTGCATCCTTTACAGGACATTGCAGAACCAACCCTAACAGCCCCTGGCGGTTGTGCGGTTTTTCCTAGACAAATTTACATCCAGTAGTTTGCCATTGGTTTCTGGATGGTCGGCTTTCTTGATACCACTGTCGAAACCAATGGGCCCGCAGCTGGAATCGAACCCGGCATTACGAAGCATTTGCATCGACTTAGCCACAGAGCCAAATGAAATAAAGGACAGCAGGGAAAAAAGAAATAAAGGACAGTAGGGGAAATAGATGGTAGTAAAGCATGCAGGAAAGAAATGGGGGTAGGGAGATGGAAAGAGGGAAAACAAAGCAAAAAAGAAAGGAGTAAGGACAATATGAAAGAAAGAACATGAAGGACAGCAGGAAAGAATGAGCATTAAAAAAAAGACAGCTGAAAAGAAAGAAGAGAAAAGAAAGAAGACAAAAAAAGTATAGGAGGGTAATAATAAGGATAGAAGAAAAGAAAGAAAAGCAGAGGAAAAGTAAAGCAGAAAAGAAAAGATAGCGGGAGAAAAATAAGGATTCCAGAAAAAAGCAAGGATAGAAGAAAAAATAGAAAAGAAAGGATAGCATTAAAAAAAAAAAAATAGCAAAAGTATAGCAGAAAAAGTTTGCAAAAAAACAAAAATACAATAATAGAAAAGTAGTATGGTGAGAAGATGTAAGATTTAAAAAAAAACCGAATTATTAAAAGCTCATTCCGTAGAATAACTTACAGAATATCCCAATGTGAAATTCATCAGTGCCAAACTGCGCTCTCCAATAGGAGCTGTTTTGACTTCTAGCAATGATAGCGTTAGGCGGACCAGCAAGTTGAGAGAGCTTTTTGATAGCGTTTGGCCTCTGAAGGGCAACAGCTACAGCTGGACCACAGGTGAAGGCCCTCAAACGCCTCTGGAACGTGTTCACATTCTGGAATTTATGTTTATGGAAGGAAGTCAACATAAGTTTCTGTGTTTGGCTCACTGATTTGTCACTCTTAAAGGTGTGTTGCGGAATGAACAAGCAGATAGGCTGGATGGTTATGTACCATACGGAGGCAAAGTGATGAATGATAAGCTGGATGTTGCCGAGAAAGAGAGAGAGAGGGAGACATACAGACAGACAGACATAGAACGAGAATAGTGCAGAGGCACGAAAAGATCATGGTATGAAGGAAATGGTAGAAAGGGGGTGGTGTGGGGGTGGGGGGTGACTGGGATGGGGGAGTGATTAGAAAATGGCTGACACTTAGCACTCAAGAGGAAAGCCAGACTTTCTGGTACTACCAGCTTTGGAACTCTGCACTGGCTGCTGACAATGGGGATGAAGTGCTTATGGGAATGTCCTGAGCCCTCTGGTGCTGGATCTTAAATAATGCACAGTCGTTAAAAAAAAAAAAACAGCCGCTATCTGTAGCAGTAAAAGTTGAGGCCTGGATATACCAGAATTTAGAGAGGATGGTGTAATTTTCACAGGTGAGTGACATGTGGTGGCTGAATATGGGGAAGGGGAACTTATGGAAATGTACCATATGCTGTAATGTCGATTCTCAATTCAACCTTAATTCAACGCACTCCCGACTTGCTGTACATAGGATTAACTCATCAAGGATGACTAACGAGCGAAATCCAGAGACCTGTAAGCATTGCATAACAATTCTTCTTCTGCCTTTCTATCCCCCAATGAAGCATAGGCCCTCAACCAACTCACGCCAAGCCGTTCTATCCTTCACCATTGCATGGAGCTCTCCCCCATGTCCTCCCAATTTTTCTAACTTCATTCTCCAGCTCTCTTCTCCATGTATTTTTTGGCCTTCCTTTATTCCCATGCCCCTGTGGGTTCCAATGCAAAGACATTCTAGTTATGCTGTCCTCCAGTTTTCTCAGTGTGTGCCCTATCCAACGCCAGCGTCTTTTCCTCACCTCTTCGTCCACTGGAGCCTGTTTAGTTCTCTCCCAAAGTTCTACATTAGTTAGTCTATCATACCATTTTATTACTTCTATTCTGTGCAGGCACCAGTTAATGAATGTATGTAACTTAGTAATTGCCTTGGTTGTTCTCCATGTTTCCGCCCCATACAATAGTGCTGATTTGACAGCAGAATTAAAAATTTTTAGTTTAGTATTTCTTTCAATTTCTGTTGACCTCCACAAATTCCCTAGTGCTATGAATGCCCCTCTTGCCGCATAACAATTACTGCAGTTATAATAGGGTTATCTCTATGGTTGCAAATTGCTGACAAGTCCTCCTCATTGTATATCAAATATTCAGTCCATAAGTGCTCAGATCCCACCCTCAGTAAATCCCACAGCCTGTAGTGCAGGACCATTTAAACAGGGATCGTCATGGGCAACAGGCCCTAGCTCCAACATTGGAAGATAATTACAGAATTAGTAAGTGATCCGCGCTGTGGGCCAGATTTGGCCTGCAGGCCACCAGCTGAAAAGCCCTGCTGTAGTGGCTGAAGATGATACCAGTTCTGTTGGTTTCTTTTTCCTCTTTGGCTACCCGCAAAGTGCTCACCTGGCAATACTCCATTTAGCTAGCCGTTCCAGCAGTCTGATCATGGTTGCAGATTTAGACTTTCACAATAGCCTTATCTGCAAGCCTATCAGCTTGCTTATTTCCTTTTACACCTGTATGTCATGGCATGAAATTAAATGTGATTTATTTCACCTGTGACTGCCTCAGAGACAACAAATCACTTTCTACGGTCCCGGTTAAGCTCAGAGATTTTCCAACAATAAGTATTATATAGACGTTTTGAAAGTAACTGCCTTAAGAAGAGAACTGATTGCCCACATCAGACAGAGACAATCTACATTCTTCGTTCATGTGATGAGAAGGAGAGAAAACTGGAGTACATTGTGATAGTAGGAAAGTTGGAGTGGAAGAGAGGCAGAGGGAGACCGAAAGGAAAGATGCTGGACAGTTTAACATCATGGCATGGAGGATCATCTGTGTGAGAGTTGATTGAAAGTACATGAGACAGAAGGTTGTGGATAGACATGACTACCAACGCCATATGGCATGGACTGTAGAGAGAAGTATAATATGTAAAGTAAAGAACCTTTTCTTCCATATCTTCAGGTTTGCTAGGGCATAAAGTTCTAAATCTACATTTTATAGACCACATGAAAGTCGACTGGTGATAGTGTCAACAGCAAGCCAACCACCTTTGCTTCCCAAGACTTTCCCTGATTCCCGTTTAAGGCTAGGTTGGTCTGGGAGAAAAGGTCATTTTAAAAACGTCCGGCTCTATTCAGATTTGAACTGACTTCTTTCAAATCTGCAGTTGAGCATCTACCCACTATACCACAGCAGCTAGCATATGTGTAAGTTATGTTTCTAATGCACAAAATGTATAAACTAATTTTGGAAAGCAGGAAGGATGCAGTCAATTGTGTGCCTTCTAAAACTGGGTCTTCTAAAACTGGGTCTTCTCAAACTGGGTATTCTAAAACTGGGTCTTCTAAAACTGGGTCTTCTAAAACAAGGTCTTCTGAAACTGTCTTCTGAAACAAGGTCTTCTAAAACAGGGTCTTCAAAAATTCATTTATCTATAGTTTAGTGCCCAGCCAACTCACTCCTGGTTCTTTCTAGTTTTGTTCATGAATGAACTTTGTAGAAATTTTTTTTATCTGGGATTAATCATATTCCAACCCTTCTATCACCCCATTAGAAAGGATGGTTATTAAGTGTGACGTATACTTTGTGAAGGTAAACATTCTGCCATGCCTAGTCCTCTATACTGGATCAAAAGCTTGGATTTTTTCTAGTTTGCCAAAACAACTTCAGATTTACAAATAAAGTTTTTTTTTTTTACTGGTGCACATGAGTGTTCTCCAGTACACAGGGTGCATTGTTTGGGAGTGACAGAGTTAAAGGTGATGCAGAAAAAGACAGAAATATACCTCTCTGTAAATATATGGTAACAGTTCAGTCGCTGTTTCCTCCGACACCATCAGCATATGCAGCCCTACAATGGTGAACTTTTCCGCCACAGCTTTCTTCAAGATGGTTGTCAAATGTCTTCTTTCAACAGCTTGTGGCAGGACAATCATCAGGGTTACGATTGGGGGCTGCCCTAGAAGAGCCTCCATAATGCTCTCTTTAGTTAGATCCATTTCATCAAATTCTTTAAATTTGACAGTTGTCACTGTTTGCCTGAACAGAAAAGAAATAAGTGTTGCAAATTATTACAGAAAATAAGAAAATTGAATGTGAAATGTGAAATGAGAGCTTGGCAAATAAATCTGCATGTGAAATGTGACAGGACAGCTTGGCAAATAAATCTACATGTGAAATGTGACAGGAGAGCTTGTCAAATAAATCTGCATGTGAAAAGTGACAGAGCTTGTCAAATAAATCTGCATGTGAAATGTGACAGAAGAGCTTGTCAAGAATTTCAAATGTGATAGGAGAGCTTGGCAAGAATGTAAAATGTGACAGGAGAGCTTGGCAAATAAATCTGCATGTAAAATGTGACAGGAGAGCTTGGCAAATAAATCTGCATGTAAAATGTGACAGGAGAGCTTGGCAAGAATGTCAAATGTGACAGGAGAGCTTGGCAAGAATGTCAAATGTGATAGGAGAGCTTGGCAAGAATGTAAAATGTGACAGGAGAGCTTGGCAAGAATGTCAAATGTGACAGGAGAGCTTGGCAAGAATATGAAATGTGATAGGAGAGCTTGGCAAGAATGTCAAATGTGACAGGAGAGCTTGGCAAGAATGTCAAATGTGACAGGAGAGCTAGGCAAGAATGTCAAATGTGACAGGAGAGCTAGGCAAGAATGTCAAATGTGACAGGAGAGCTAGGCAAGAATGTCAAATGTGACAGGAGAGCTTGACAAGAATGTCAAATGTGATTGGAGAGCTTGGCAAGAATGTCAAATGTGACAGGAGAGCTTGGCAAGAATGTCAAATGTGACAGGAGAGCTTGGCAAGAATGTAAAATGTCACAGGAGAGCTTGGCAAATAAATTTGAATGAACTGACAAGTTGAAATATTTTTTTAAAACCCATTATAATACCTGCCACATTAACTCTTTCAGTCCCAGGGAACATCAAATGTTCATAGGTAACCTAGCTGGAAGCCCAATGAGCGCAAGATGTGCCAATTGTTGGCTACAATAATTTGATACAATTCTCCAGAGGTGAGTACACAAGGACATTAGTGCTGAGTCATCATCATGTAGCAGGTCCTTTGCAGAACGTCGCTCTCATCACAGTCTACCTGAAAGAAACTCGGTCTCTCACCAGTTCTCCCACCTCATGTACTTTCTTACTCCAGGAGTCACTTATATCCTGTGCCCATCTTCGTGTCGGTCGGCCCCTGCCCCTTCTTCCTGGTACCATGCCTTCTGCTATAATTTTTTCCAATCCGTCGTGGCGCTTGATATGACCAAAATATTTAAGCTTCCAAGACAGGATGCTGTTTATTAGTGAATCTTCCTTGATGTTCAGATCTTTCAAGATCAGGATTTCTCTTCTTTGTCCAAGATATTCTGAGAATCTTTCTATAGCATTTCAGCTCAAAAGCCCCTATTCTCTTTCTTAAGGACTGGGAGATAGTCCATGACTCACATCCGTATGTTGCCACAGGGAAGATTTATGCTCTCAAAATTCTAATTGTGATCTCCTTGCTGGTGCTTAATGATAGACTTTTAAGGCTGTTCAATCTTTGCATTTGAAACTCATTAATTCAGAAATATGTGCATGGTATGTCAACACTAGAACTAAGTATTCACATACTTTCAACATCCTCTTAGAGAGATGGAGCAAGTAAGAGCATGTCCTAAGTGCTTACACTAATCAACTACAGTGAACACGTAACAGAAAGGACATTGAAAGAGGACAGAACAGATATGGTATAACCAAAATAGTCACAAGACTTAAGTATCTGTAATTTTTCATCATCTGAAAAAGACAGCGTACATATGGGCATGTTCTGAATGCTGGAACTCAATAATCAAGTTTGCCAGTAATCAAGTTTGCCAGTAATCAAGTTTGCCAGTAATCAAGTTTGCCAGTAATCAAGTTTGCCAGTAATCAAGTTTGCCAGTAATCAAGTTTGCCAGTAATCAAGTTTGCCAGTAATCAAGTTTGCCAGTAATCAAGTTTGCCAGTAATCAAGTTTGCCAGTAATCAAGTTTGCCAGTAATCAAGTTTGCCAGTAATCAAGTTTGCCAGTAATCAAGTTTGCCAGTAATCAAGTTTGCCAGTAATCAAGTTTGCCAGTAATCAAGTTTGCCAGTAATCAAGTTTGCCAGTAATCAAGTTTGCCAGTAATCAAGTTTGCCAGTAATCAAGTTTGCCAGTAATCAAGTTTGCCAGTAATCAAGTTTGCCAGTAATCAAGTTTGCCATTAACAAGAAGGATACTGCTGGAGGATGGAACAGATGCTGCATAATTAACTAGTTATTTGAACAATATCATCTAGGAGTCTGGTATATAATGACAAATAAACTATATCCAAAGACACGCAGGCCTGCCTTAAATTAAGCCCTTCCAAACACTCATTTTTCACATAGCAGGTGTATTATGTATATCGAGCATATGTTAATATTTCAAAATTCATTGCATGAATATAAATAATTACAAAAGCTTTGAGAGCAAATGCATACCTTCAGATATACATGTAAAGATATAGAAATATACAGACAAACACACGTACACAAGCAATGAGGCCCACACACACCTTAACACACAGACACAAAACACACACAGACAACACACACAGACAACAGACACAGGGGAAAGGCAGGTACTATCAGATTTGAAAACTGAGCTGGCTGCTGAAGATGTGGATGGAGTGTTGTTCTTCTCTTCCATCATTTACCTTATTGAGGTGTTTGGGGCAGATCTAAGGATCATTTGTGCCATTTTCCCAATGCATTGTACAAGTGTTGGTGTTCCTTTCTTTTAGGCTGCTCCTGATGTCGCTCCTTCTCATGTGTGTTCTTTTCCTTGCTCTGTGTTATTATATTACTTCAGCATGGCTATCTGCGGCAGCTGGTACCAGGGCATTCTTGTCAGGTGGCCAAACCATCTCATTTGTTGTTCTTCAATGAACTGAATGACTGATTTCAGTCCTAGTCTTTTTCTAATTTCTTCATTCTTGATTTGATCTCTTCTTGTCACACCGACAGCTCCCATAAGACGTATCATTTCTGTTATGATCTTCCGCTCATTAGTTGTAGTAAGGGTCGATGTTTGGCACTGGTAGCACAATGTCAGCCAAAAAAACAAGAGATTTGCTTTGGTTGACAAAGGTAGCCTTCTATGCATCAGAAGCTGTGGTAACTGCCCCGTAATCTGACTAGCTTTTGCACATCGTATGTTGATTTCTCTATGGATGGAGTGCTTATGGAAAGGATGATGCAAAACTAGCATTCAAAGAGTCAAGCAAGAGTGGTGTGAGTTACATAATCTGTGTCGGTTCTGGTGCCAAATTGTGGGGAAAACAATAATACACCCACAGCTTTCACAACAGTATGTCTTACGGGGTTGGCTAATTTGCAGAAGCCTTCAAAGCTGAAGTACATTTGTCAGATTCAAGGAATCAAGAGTGCATACAAATAAGGAAGATCTGTTTACAGATGTGCACACAACACTCACGTTCTAGAACAGGACTAAAGTCAGGTGGATGAACAGCCAAAACATTCTGACAAAGTCTATAGCCGGTGAATGAACAGCCAAAACATTCTGACAAAGTCTATAGCCAGTGAATGAACAGCCAAAACATTCTGACAAAGTCTACAGCCGGTGAATGAACAGCCAAAACATTCTGACAAAGTCTACAGCCGGTGAATGAACAGCCAAAACATTCTGACAAAGTCTATAGCCGGTGAATGAACAGCCAAAACATTCTGACAAAGTCTATAGCCGGTGGCTGAACAGCCAAAACATTCTGACAAAGTCTACAGCCGGTGAATGCATACAAGAAGAAGAATTACATAAATATATAAATTCAGACATACCTGTCCTGTCTTGGTAAAACATCTAAATACATTCTGGCCTGATGCAAGAAAAACAGTGACCACCGTTGTTGAGGGTCTGGATACAGCTCATTTTCACTGAAGAGCATACGGACCAGTACATCAGTGTTTTTGGGTCCATAGGGTATTACAAGCTGAAGATTTGCTGCATTCTGAAAAATGTTTGTATTATCATTGGTTTAATCAACAATCACTAATGCAGAGATGTGAGTCAGGAGGTGAGGAAAAGAGGCTGGCACAGGATAGACAGGGGGGAAAAATATAATCAAGTCTTTCCATTGCAAATTTTTTTTTTTTTTTTACAAAATCAGACATCCCCTCGACATTCCCCCCCCCCTTCCACCACCACCCCCCCCCCCTTTCTAGGGAGAAAAAAAAACAAGGGAACTAGAGTGAAGTTAAACAGATAACGACATAAAGTGTGCTGTATGCGATAGCAAAGGATGGAATAACTTGGCTTGTGTTCCCTGATGATACATGCTCAAATAAGGGATAAAGAGTAAAGGAAGAATAAATCCCTGAAGAGAAAATGTTTCCAAGATTTCTGCTCAATCCCAAAAGAGTAGACGCAACAGTCTGATCAGAGGAAGAGGAATGACATGTATCTAGGTCTGTGAAGAGAGATCAAGCAAATGAAAATTTAGAACCAGTCAGTTTCACATTATTACATGTGAAAAATGACAAGTGAACATTGCAATTGCAGCTCTTGAACCAACCTCAGCACATTAACTAATTCTACAAAACCACAAGTACAAACAAAAAACACGCAAACCACTTAATAGGCATGCTTCAGACAGAAATCACATTGCTGACCGGCTAGTAAAATTCATTATATGTGTGAAAAATTCTGGCCAGAGACCACCGCTAGTGACAAGGGTCATAAATATAGATAAGACCTGAAAGTTAAGTCCCCTAGATGAATTGGGACGCATAAGATGGATAAGAGCTCAAGAGACTTACAGACTTTCAACATTGAAGTAACCATCGTGTCAAAATCACCCTGAATAATAACTTTACAAAGGCTTTCATGTAAAACCAGACTAAAATAGGTACCAGAAAATACCGTTATATATAAAGGAGGATGGGGGTAGGCAGCATCATGTTGAAGTGTCACCCGTTACACACACATACACAAAAATACAAGTCCAACAACGTACGCCAGTTGCATCACCCATTATGTGCCAAATGTCTACACAAATACAAGTCCAACAACATATGCCAGATGCATCACTCATTCATTATGTGCCAAATGTCTACACAAATACAAGTCCAACAAGATGTGCCAGATGCATCACCCATTATGTGACTAATGTCTACAAAAATACAAGTCCAACAACATATACCGGATGCATCACCCATTATTTAACAAATGTCTACACAAATACAAGTCCAACAAGATGTGCCAGATGCATTACCCATTATGTGATAAATGTTTACACAAATACAAGTCCAACAACATATGCCAGATGCATCACTCATTATGTGCCAAATGTCTACACAAATACAAGACCAACAACATATGCCAGATGCATCACCCATTATGTGCCAAATGTCTACACAAATACAAGTCCAACAACATATGCCAGATGCATCACTCATTATGTGCCAACTGTCTACACAAATACAAGTCCAACAACATATGCCAGATGCCTCACCCATTATGTGCCAAATGTCTACACAAATACAAGTCCAACAAGATGTGCCAGATGCATTACCCATTATTTGACAAATGTCTACACAAATACAAGTCCAACAATGTACGCCAGTTGCATCACCCATTATGTGCCAAATGTCTACAAAAATACAAGTCCAACAACATATGCCAGATGCATCACCCATTATGTGCCAAATTTCTACAAAAATACAAGTCCAACAACGTACGCCAGTTGCATCACCCATTATGTGCCAAATGTCTACACAAATACAAGACCAACAACATATGCCAGATGCATCACCCATTATGTGACAAATGTCTACACAAATACAAGTCCAACAAGATGTGCCAGTTGCATCACCCATTTTGTGACAAATGTCTACACAAATACAAGTCCAACAAGATGTGTCAGATGCATCAGCCATTATGTGCCAAATGTCTACACAAATACAAGACCAACAACATATGCCAGATGCATCACCCATTATGTGACAAATGTCTACACAAATACAAGTCCAACAAGATGTGCCAGATGCATCACCCATTTTGTGACAAATGTTTACACAAATACAAGTCCAACAAGATGTGCCAGATGCATCAGCCATTATGTGCCAAATGTCTACACAAATATAAGTCCAACAACATACACCTGATGCATGAATGTGTGTGCATGCATGAGTGTATGTATGTATATGGATATATGGGTGTGTGATTATACGTGAGTGCATGTGTGTACCCGACAAATAGGAAAGGCAAGATGGACATACAATCAAACTGCCACTGGTGCCACTGGCATCAGAACTGTTTGCTGGCTGCTGAAAATGGGGACAGTGCACTCATGGTAATGTCCAGAAAGCTGTGATGTCCATTCATAATTCAACTTTCCTCCTTCAGTGTTCGAGTGACAATCCCATTAGAATTCTTTACAGTTTAGCTGCAATATTTGTGCCTTTCAGTCAACACATCTGACTGCAGCCATTTGTTTACAAGGTGATTGTGCATGTTTGTGTAGGAGTTTTGAGTACATGACTGAATGAGCATATGTATATATTTGCATGAGGGTGTATGTATATGTGTGTGTACGTATGGGTGTGCTTGTGTCTGTGTAAGTATTGGTAATGCATCTACACTTATTTGTTGCGGGAGACTGAGCATCTTTAGGTATGCCCGGCATGCTATAATGTGACCCTTAAATCAGTAATCCATATGGGTATATAAGAGTATGTGTCATACGTGTATATTCAGAGTGTTTATGATACATGATTTATGTATGCATTATTTCATTATATATATTTTTATATAACATAACATGCATTGTGTATACATGCAATTGTGGTCTGAAAGATGAGTGCTTGAAAGGGCCGAATGTAAGACAGGACTACCTGCCCAAATTACAACCCTTTTAAAATAAAGTTTGTTCTTAAACTGGTGTGCAAAAGGTCCTTTACTTATAAGATGTTACCACTTGGTTTTTCTGGTGGTATGCAAGGACCAGTAGAACATGATGCATTTTTTATTATACTATCAATGGACACTTTGGTGAGTATCAGAACGGGAAGGGGGAGAGATTGGTGAGTACCGGCACCTTTGCTCTAGAAAAATCTGTTACTGTTCTAATTATTCTCACCAGAGTGCCTAAATCAATGCCATTGGCTCTCATTTCGTTTTCTCTAATCTCGATTTCCTTCTGCATTTTTTCAATGAAGGGGATCAGGATGCCGAAGATCTTCACCCCACGTAACACCAACACCACAGCTGGCTCTGTCATTGAACAAAGAAAAGTACCTCTATATTAACTACGCAATAACGTAGGACTTGATGCAAATGACAAAGAATGGTGAAAGAAGCAATGACATTAATTGTAAACCAACATTAATTACCGGCCTCATGAAGTCTATGATGGTTAAGAGAAAGGCAAAATAAACTGTATACTAGTGTTGCCACTTTGGATGTTTTACATCCAGATTAAGATGTTTTTTTTGGCGCTTAGATGGTGTTTTTGATGTTTTTGATGTTTTTCTAGATGCTTTTTATTTGGAGTGAATTTATCAAATCTAACCTAAGAAACAGGATGAAATTTGACCTCATAAATGCTATCTTGACAATTAAATTTGGCCTGATAAAAGTAGGAAAAAGCTGTTCCACTTCGCACCCTGATTGGGTATTAAAAGAAACGAACAGCTAAAGCATACCAGAGTCATTTTGGATCTTAAGCTTCAACTTCATCATCCAAGCTAAGTTTATCTTGTGGATCTTGTAAGACAGACTTCAGTAAAGATGAGGACATGATTCTATAGGGTAAGTCATATCAATTGATATGTAATTTATGACTTTCCATTTGGATGTTTTTTTTTTTTTAGATGTTTTCCACGCAAATTTATATATTTTGGACTCCATTTTGGATGTTTTTTGTCAAAGATAAGTGGCAACATTGCTGTACACAAAACTGTTGAATGGGAGTGGACTGTGATGCTGACAAAGATGATGCAGGGATGAGATGAGATAGATCTACCTACAAGTACTTGGAAATCGACAAGCTGAATGAGAAAGTCAATCATAGAGGTAATATCTGCAGTAATAAACCTCAATGGATTGGGGGAAAGGTGGGGGGGGGGGGAATGTGGGACAGTGAGAAAGATTCTCATATAAAATGCAGCTTTTGCTTAATATGATCAAACTATCTTATCAAAGACATGCTGAAACCAGTCATATACTTCATTAAGAGCATCAGGTAAGTAAATTTGACCATCTGCGACATTCTGCCACAGAGAACTACACTGAAGACCATGCAAAAGATGGAACTATGGTATCAACGACAGCCTTAAAAAAATTTAGATCTTTTAAGCATTCATCAGTCATAAACTCCAGCAGAAGGATCTGATTTTTCAACTCTTAGAGTTTGGTCTTGATCCATTTGCCTGCACATCCATTTTTCAGATCTGGCTTATCTGTATGCAGACTTGGTTGCCTAGCCTTTCAGATCTGGCTTATCTGTATGAAGACTTGGTTGCCTAGCCTTTCAGATCTGGCTTATCCGTATGCAGACTGGTTGCCTAGCCTTTCAGATCTGGCTTATCTGTATGCAGACTTGGTTGCCTAGCCTTTCAGACCTGGCTTTGTATGCAGACTTGGTTGCCTAGCCTTTCGGATCTGGCTTATCTGTATGAAGACTTGGTTGCCTAGCCTTTCAGACAGATACATTCCAACTTTCTTGATACCACTGTCGGAACCAACGCAAGGCGCATAGCCTGCAGCTGGTATTGAACCTGGCACCCCGGCATTACGAAGCATTCAGATCGACTTAGCCACAGAGCCGACAGATAAAGGTATACTGAATATATTGTTCCTGCTAGGTTCAGAAAACCTGGACTGTGAATGAGGCAGTGTTTTTTTTTTAAAAAAGGAGAAACGTATGGTTTGATCACCAGAACAAAATAAAAAAGTGCCTGTAATAGAGATTAGCTTGACGTATGTGGTCACAACTTTTGAAATGTGGAGAAACTAAATGCCTCCTCAGAAATATATATTAGGTATTAATGAAACGGTTTAGCTAGCTTTCAATTGGTAAGCTAGCTTTCAACTGGTTTCCTCGATACATGCCCTTTTGCATCTTTTACAGATGACAGTATAAAATTAAGTTTTTTAACCGGAAAGAGTAACCTGAGCAACAAATGCCTGCAGAAGCTGAATGTGTTGGCCAAAATGTGCAAATATCGCAATCATGTTGTAAATGGGATAAATGCATTTACATTTCCAGATGAACAAAAAAAAACGAATATGTTTTGGTCCCTGTGTGTGGTTCCAGGGTCCCACTGTGGGGGGAAAACAAGAATAGACTCGCTGCCTCCCCAGCAAGCTGTAGTAAGAGTCGACTAACTGGGAAATTCTTTGAAGTCAGAGTGCATCTACCTGAGAGGCAAGGAACAAAGTTGGCATACAAATAAGTCAGATCTGTAAAATGGATAACACAACACTCAGGTTCTGGAACATGTCTAAAGTCGAGAAGTGGATGAAGAACCAGAACTTTCCGTTGGAGTTTACAGCCGGTGAACACGAAGAAGATGATTGGGATTCGTAAGTAAATGCTTCCTTTATTTGGAAAGAATTTTCACGAAACTGACAGACCTTAGTAATCTGGTAATCCGGCAATCCTAGTTTCAGCTTCATAACAAACAGGTCACCCCACATTGCTCCGCTCTAGTGCCAACGTAAAACAAACGCAGCTCACAGTGTCACGCCATTCACTCAACTCAAGCTGAGCGACGAAATTGCAGACCTTAGTGCAATACCTATGGGCACAGAATACTCACTGCATGAATTACCCATGGGTGCGAATAACTCCTAGGTGTAAATTACCCATGGCTGTGAATTACTCCTAGGTGTAAATTACCCATGGCTGTGAATTACCCATGGCTGTGAATTACCCATGGCTGTGAATTACCCATGGGTGTGAATTACCCATGAGTGTGAATTACCCATGGGTGTGAATTACCCATGGGTGTGTATTACCCATGGGTGTGAATTACCCATGGGTGTGAATTACCCATAGGTGTGAATTACCCATGGGTGTGAACTACCCCATTTGTGTGAATTACCCATGGGTGTGAATTACCAATGGGTGTGAATTACCAATGGGTGGGAATTACTCCATGTAGGTGAAATACTTCTGTGCATGAAATACCTCTTTTAAGGATAAAATATTTCAAGTTACCTGATTTCATGTCATGTGTGCTTGAGTAGTAGAGTTCATGACCGGCCTCGTAGGGCGACAATATTCTCGCTTGCTCCAGTGTAAGTGATGGAATGCACTTAAGTCCAAGCAGTTCAAAACTCTCATCCACAAGCTCAAGATCTTCTAACAAGTAGACTGGTAAATGGTTCAGGATCCTGGCTGTAGATTAGACACACTGTTCACACATACAAACTGCTTTTGGACACAAACTGCTTATAGACAAACTATAGACAAACTGTTCATAGACATAAACTGCTTATAGACAAACTACAGAACACTGTTCACAAACAAACTGTTCACAGACACAAACTGTTCACAGACACAAACTGTTCATAGACATTAATTGCTTATAGACATTAATTGCTTATAGACATTAATTGCTTATAGACATTAATTGCTTATAGACATTAATTGCTTATAGACATTAATTGCTTATAGACATTAATTGCTTATAGACATTAATTGCTTATAGACACAAACTGCTTATAGACACAAACTATAGACAAACTGTTCATAGACACAAACTGCTTATAGACACAAACTATAGACACACTGTTCAGAGACACAAATTGCTTATAGACACAAATTGCTTATAGACACAAATTGCTTATAGACACAAACTGTTCATAGACACAAACTGTTCATAGACACAAACTGTTCATAGACACAAACTGTTCATAGACACAAACTGTTCATAGACACAAACTGTTCATAGACACAAACTCTCTGTACCTTTAGCTTGGTCAGCAGGAAGATACAACTAATATTCCAGATGCTGCTATCAAGTCTGCCAAAACTGCTTTGAGATTCTAACATGATCTCATTGACGATGCTGACTCTCAGACAGGGTACTGTCAAGATAAGTGAATCTATCCACATTTAACTTTTGATCATTTACATTGATAGTAAGTGAATCTATCTACATTTAACTTTTGATCATTTACATTGATAGTAAGTGAATCTATCTACATTTAACTTTTGATCATTTACATTGATAGTAAGTGAATCTACATTTAACTTTTGATCATTTACATTGATAGTATCTATCTACATTTAACTTTTGATCATTTACACTGATAGTAAGTGAATCTATCTACATTTAACTTTTGATCATTTACATTGATAGTAAGTGAATCTATCTACATTTAACTTTTGATCATTTACACTGATAGTAAGTGAATCTATCTACATTTAACTTTTGATCATTTACATTGATAGTAAGTGAATCTATCTACATTTAACTTTGGATTATTTACATTGATAGTAAGTGAATCTATCTACATTTAACTTTTGATCATTTACATTGATAGTAAGTGAATCTATCTACATTTAACTTTTGATCATTTACATTGATAGTAAGTGAATCTATCTACATTTAACTTTTGATCATTTACATTGATAGTAAGTGAATCTATCTACATTTAACTTTTGATCATTTACATTGATAGTAAGATCATGTGTTTGGACGTTAGCTGGTTGTTGTTATCGATGCAGCAGCGCATGACCTTTCGCCCTCTGGGCCAATGCTGTTTAGTTGAATTTGCATGTTTTCACAAGCTGTTCTTTTTCTCTGTACAAGGTGTTTCACTTGTCTGGTCTCAGAAGGAGTAGCATTCGGAAGCCGGTTAAGACAAGAGAAGATAGTTACAAGAAAATAAAACCTTTTTAACATACCATAGAAAGTTGAACCATATCTGATTATGCGTTTACCAATCACTGCCACAACTGCTATTTGTTCCTCATCATCTATGACATCCAGTGAAGGCTTTGACTCCAAGTGAAGGGAATTTTTATTCACATCCAGAATCTGTTGATACAGAAAAATTATGATTATGTGGTACTGTCAATAATAATCATCAAGTGACTTGTCAGCTGGTGTAGGTGTTCATGCATCTGCACAGATTTAAGTCTGCAGTGTTCTGGATCAATTCCACTGATGATAGTCCTTCATGCCAATGTCTTCAGCCATCAGGCTTCATTTCTCCTGGTCTGCTTCTACCTCTTCTACCAGTGATCTTTCTAGTCGTCATGAATGTATGCAAATAGTAAGTTAATAGAGGAAGTAGCCAGCCAACAGTTTCATTCCAGTGACACCATTAGCAGCCTTATTCCCCATATTGTTTTTCCTTTGAGTGTGCTAAATTCCCTGATCACTCCTAAATGCACTATTTTCTTCAGACCCTAATGATCTATTCATACTTCTGTATTGTTCACTGGCTCCCAAAGTGCCATGCCACAACTAGCTAGTGATGCTCAGTTCACCACCTAGTGTTGCCGAACCAGCCAGCCAGTATGCCTGTTCACTTCCCAAAACATCTGTATACCCCATTTTTTTTAAAAATGTCCAAAAGAGGCCAACTACCCATGACCTTTGATACAATGCTTGCCATTCAGCATGCAGCATAGCCTTCCCCAGCATTCTGAACATGCCTTGTGAGTCTTAAAATCACAACATGAATGTGCATCTAGTTCTCAAGCCAGCCAATAGCTGCTGCTGACTGCTTCCACCTCTATTCTCATACTACATACACATTGTGGTATCATAAGCTAAGCTTTGTTGCACTATGTGACATCCATTCCTTTTTGCTGCGAAACCTTATGCACCACTTCTGCCCCCCCCCCCCCCCCCCCCCCCCAAAAGGTATTATAACAGTTTTATCAATGCTCAGTCTAGGTCACACACTGACAATGAGGGAAGCCAAAAAAAATGCTATATCAAGAATTACAGATGGACAGAAGAAAGACATAACCTCTGCTTTGATATAAACATGTGTGCAAGTGGAACAAGAACTGTATGAGGTATCAATAAGGGGACCATATATTTCATTTTGACCGGGGCAGTCCGAGTATTTTTCAGTGTGTCCGAGCCATCCAGTCAGAACGCCAAAAAAGTGTCAATTGTCTGGTTTTACAAAAATCTAGGAATAAGCTTAATAACAGAACATACACTTACTTACATCTGTAGACCTTAGATTTTATAGTTTTCAATACTTTTAATACCTGAAATGTGTTCAGAACTTTCATTACAATATTTTTTTCATTGCAGTTAAAAAAGCATACGTTTATTTCTTAGTTGCAATGGTTGAGCTTTTACTAGTGGAGCCAGTAATTAACTTTTCACCTTAGGGACCAGCGGAAAGAAGTGGGGTGGCAGGGTACAAACTGACTTGCTTGTGATGTCCTGTTTTGAGCTCAATTTGAGTGGAATGTCCTGTTTTCAGCTCAATTTGAGTGGAAGGTCCTGTTTTCAGCTCAATTTGAGTGGAAGGTCCTGTTTTCAGCTCACCCTAGGCATCAGGGACATCAAATTAAGTAAGGACTCATGGCAACAGAATGTCATAGACTAGTTGCATGGAAGGGGAAAATCATGAACTGAATAGGGACAAAGCAGAAAATTATTGCAGAAAAACATCAAAACCAGCACTGAGTTGGGGGGAAGTCAAGGGTATTCCCTAACACAACACATTTTTTTTAGTATATATATATTTTTTTTTTAAAAATAAATATATATATATATATAAAAAGGTTAAGATCAGAAACAATGACATCCAAAGTAAAAGAGGGGTGCGGCAGCTCTGGATTTCTTTACAAACAGGTGAAATTGACCATATAATGTGGAAGTCAGCAGACCATACACCACAGTGAGCAGTGTTGTATAGACCAAGTGGAAAGCGAAGAGGTCAACCATGCTAGCAGTGGAGAGAGGGAATCACAGAGTTACTGGGAATAAGATGAGATGTGTGTAGCCAAAATCACACCAAGAAAATAATCGATCATTCATTCAATTGCAAGTGGATCAAGATGAGATGAGAGGTGTAAAGAAAGCCAGATGAATTGGTCAATCATTCAGTTACAAGTGGATCAAGATAAGATGAGGTGTAACCAAAGCCACAACATGAGAATAATCAATCAATCATTTTAATTATTCCTTCCAGCACTGAGTCAGGCAAAAATATACAATTTACATCTACCTCCGACATAGTGCCTCCAAACATTGCCAGGAAAGCATCCGTGTACACAGTAGCATGGAACAGCTGCTTGGAAGTCAGGTTTGTTCCAATTCTGGCTGCAACAGTGCCTTTAAAAAAATAATTTATCAAACCATTAACAAACAAAGGAAAACTTGATAAAAGTTTCAAACAAACAAAAATATAGCAAGAGTTTTCTGTCAGCTCTCATTTATATATCACTATATAATCTGACTGGCATTCATATATACAGAAAAAGATGTAGGGACACAAGAAACAAGAAGAACAAATGATGTTATCACACTGGGCACTGAATAATTGCTAAAAAAAAAACAAAAAACAACACTAGATTTATAAAATGTATGAGAACCTAACACTTAAGTCATGGAACAAGACAAGATTTGATTGTATAAAAAAGAAGAAATGTCTGGTAAAACCACTAGCATCAACAGGTTTAAGACAGAGAAGATGGTGCTGTATTGAACATGCAGAGAAGAAAGAAGCAGACAATCACAAAACGCATTAAAATGGGAAATAAAAAGACTAAAGAGGCAAGGATGACCAAAAGAAACCCTAAAATAAATGTTTAATAGGCCAAAGGTACTGAACTGGACTCCCTGAAGTTAACGGATGGCACAGATTACAATAGAATGGACACTATGTCATATAATGGCACAATAGGAGAATATTTTCCCCTCAGCGCTGAATATCATATAAAGTTGAGTCGGGTCGAGAACTAACATCACAGCACTCTGGGCATTCCCATGTGTGCGCCGTCCTCATCCTCAGCAGTCAGAGCAGAGTTCCAATACTGATGGTACCAGTCACAATCTGGTTATATGTCTGTCTTGCCTTTACTCTGAGTGTAGTGAGCCGGCCAGACCCTCTGGTTACATCCAGGTGCCTCATTCTCTCCAGACCATAATCTTGTTTCACTACTGATTCTGTTGCTTGTTCCCAAAGGGCCTTGACCACATCTGCCTTGTCAATTGACCACCCAGTGGTGCAGATCCAGCCAATCTGTCTGCCTGTTCATTACCCACTACCCTGGCATAGCCTGGAGAAAAGATCCAAAGTATGCTTACCACCGGTGACCTTTCCAGCGAAGCTTGCCACTCTGCTCGAAGCATCCCTGTCTTTACCTTTCTCAGCACGCTTTCAGAGTGTTACAATTACGACATGTGTATGTATCTTGTTCTCTGGCCACCGGAGAGCTTCAGTTACCACCTTCACCTCCATTTGAATATCATCCAGAACTCCGGCTTACCCATAGCTGAATTAGTCTTTCAAGATATGGATACTCTATTTGCTTGATCCCAGAAAGCTTTCACGTCTGCTTTATCTTATAAAATAGCTTAGCAGATGGATCACCACAGTCTGGCGAGATTGATGCAGTGGAGTGACGAGAGGTTCTGGCAGATGCTCGAGACTCAGAGGAGAGGTAAGTCAAGACAGAAATTTAATCAGAATACTGAAACCATTAGTATCGGAACTCTTCACTGGCTGCTAAAGATGGTGGGGACGGAGCACTTATGGGAATGCCCTGAGTGCTATGATGTTGGTTCTTGAGTCAACTCAACTCAAAGTAGCTCACCATCCAGACATAGTATCTTTCAACCTGCTTGTTATCCCGCACACCTGAATGTCCTAGATACCTACAATATGCTTTCAACCTGCTTGTTATCCCACACACCTGAATGTCCTAGATATCCACAATATGCCTTTCAACCTGCTTGTTATCCCACACACCTGAATGTCCTAGATATCCACAATATGCCTTTCAACCTGCTTGTTATCCCACACACCTGAATGTCCTAGATATCCACAATATGCCTTTCAACCTGCTTGTTATCCCACACACCTGAATGTCCTAGATATCCACAATATGCCTTTCAACCTGCTTGTTATCCCACACACCTGAATGTCCTAGATATCCACAATATGCCTTTCAACCTGCTTGTTATCCCACACACCTGAATGTCCTAGATATCCATAATATGCCTTTCAACCTGCTTGTTATCCCACACACCTGAATGTCCTAGATATCCACAATATGCCTTTCAACCTGCTTGTTATCCCCCACACCTGAATGTCCTAGATATCCACAATATGCCTTTCAACCTGCTTGTTATCCCACACACCTGAATGTCCTAGATATCCATAATATGCCTTTCAACCTGCTTGTTATCCCACACACCTGAATGTCCTAGATATCCACAATATGCCTTTCAACCTGCTTGTTATCCCACACACCTGAATGTCCTAGATATCCATAATATGCCTTTCAACCTGCTTGTTATCCCACACACCTGAATGTCCTAGATATCCACAATATGCCTTTCAACCTGCTTGTTATCCCCCACACCTGAATGTCCTAGATATCCACAATATGCCTTTCAACCTGCTTGTTATCCCACACACCTGAATGTCCTAGATATCCACAATATGCCTTTCAACCTGCTTGTTATCCCCCACACCTGAATGTCCTAGATATCCACAATATGCCTTTCAACCTGCTTGTTATCCCCCACACCTGAATGTCCTAGATATCCATAATATGCTTCTGATCCGAGTGTTTTCAAGTGATGCCAGCTACTCTACAATCCAAGCCCCAGGAGTGTAGCAGGTTCGCATCAGTCTCATAAATCGCAGATGAGATGATCGAATGAATGATGAATTTGTTGAATTTGTTATGTAAAGGACCTGCTACATACAAGGCAGCTGCATCAGAGGACTGAGCACGTGTGGATGTGATTGAAGTCAGTTGTCATAAAATAAAAGACTGAATTGTTTTTAATCATTTATCAATCATTGGTAAATTTTCATGACAGCATTAGGCTCACTTCTTACTGTTAACCAGCTGTAAACTCAAAGAATGTTCTGGTTGTTCGTCCACTTCTGGACGTTGGTTTTGTTCAAAAACAGATCTGGTTTATTTGTATGGAGAATTGTCCTTGTCTCTAAGGCAGATTTACTCCAACATCAAAGGTGGTTAAACTATGGGGGTGACTGCAGTCAAGCTAATACAATGAATTCCAGAGAAATTTGACTAAAAAGCTCAACAAAATGGGAAAGAGGAAAACGTGCACAAAACAACAAAACGTAACGTTTCGGCTGGGCAGCCTTTTTCAAACACAAGTGAAAGACACAAACGAGGAATGGAGAGTATGTAGATCTCTAAGGGGTGACGTGAGCGCTTTAAAAAAATGTGATGCGGAAAAAATGAAATAAAATAAAATAAACGATGGCTAAAAAATATAGTCACAATACTGGGAATAAAAGAAATGCAAGTGGTAATGATACATAAATGATACTGATAAGAAATAGAATAAGGTAATAATATGAAATAAAATAAAAAATTAACATTTAAAATGTGATAAGATTAGAACTATTTAGATGAAGGTATGTTGGATATTGATACCTCTTGGACTAAGAACGCCAAGGCTGTGGATAAGGCGATTTTCCAAAGCGAGGCGGGTAGTATGATCGCCAGAGCAAGATTTTAATGCTGTGACAGATATGTCATCTTTACCGCTGTGGTCAGGGCTATTAAAATGAAGAGGGATTGGTTTGAGTGTCTTCTTGTCGATATCGGAGAGGTGTTCCCGGAAACGATCAGCTAGCTTCCTGCCAGTCTCTCCAATGTATGCCTTGCTGCATCGTTTGCAGATAATTGCATAAATTACGTTGGTTCTTTTCAAATTAGGGAACCTTTTACTTGCGAATCCCGCAACGTAATCATACTACCCGCCTCGCTTTGGAAAATCGCCTTATCCACAGCCTTGGCGTTCTTAGTCCAAGAGGTATCAATATCCAACATACCTTCATCTAAATAGTTCTAATCTTATCACATTTTAAATGTTAATTTTTTTATTTTATTTCATATTATTACCTTATTCTATTTCTTATCAGTATCATTTATGTATCATTACCACTTGCATTTCTTTTATTCCCAGTATTGTGACTATATTTTTTAGCCATCGTTTATTTTATTTTATTTCATTTTTTCCGCATCACATTTTTTTAAAGCGCTCACGTCACCCCTTAGAGATCTACATACTCTCCATTCCTCGTTTGTGTCTTTCACTTGTGTTTGAAAAAGGCTGCCCAGCCGAAACGTTACGTTTTGTTGTTTTGTGCACGTTTTCCTCTTTCCCATTTTGTTGAGCTTTTTAGTCAAATTTCTCTGGAATCCAACATCAAAGGCAATGCCAATAATTGGTCGCCTCCTATAACATGCTTGTTGGGGCAGTGGGTGGTTGGGGGGGGGGGGGGGGGGAGAGGTATGGGGGGAGGCAGTTGGTATATTTATTCTTCACAAAATGAGGCCCAAAAATCCACACTAGAAGGGCACAAGCAACTTACCAAGCAATCCTGCCAATGTTAAATGTGCCATGACTTACCAAGCAATCCTACCACTGTTAAATGTGCCACGACTTACCAAGTAATCCTGCCAGTGTTAAATGTGCCACAACTTACCAAGCAATCCTGCCAGTGTTAAATGTGCCACAACTTACCAAGCAATCCTGCCAGTGTTAAATGTACCACAACTTACCAAGCAATCCTGCCAGTGTTAAATGTACCACAACTTACCAAGCAATCCTGCCAGTGTTAAATGCACCACAACTTACCAAGCAACCCTGCCAGTGTTAAATGTGCCATGATTGATTCTATCAAAGACCCCACATTTTGGCCAGTATTTTCATTGGCCACCATGAATACAGTGACTGGGGCAAGAGCTTCAGCTGACCGGTCTGTCTCCTGATCTGTTTCCTGATCAACACAGAAAAGTCCTGGACAGAAGAACATCTGCATTTCTTCACTGATCCCTAGGATTGAGGGGAAAAAAATGGAATATGAAAAATTCTAGGAAATGGAAAATCTGGAGGAATAAAGACATTTAACAGAGAAATTGGTCAGTATAAAGAGAGGAAGCGGTGTCCGTGGCTAAGGCGTTGGATTCCGACTCGTAACCAGCATACCGCGATCGAAACCCACTGCAGGCTGCGTGGATTTTTGTCGTGGTATGGGACGTCGCAGGTCGACCCAGCCTAAAATGGGTACCAGGATGGGCTGTCCTGGGAAAGTAAAGACAGCCAGCGTAATGCTGACCACATTACCCACCGAGTGCTGATGGTCTGTAAAAATATGGGACGCTCTGCCCATATGCCCGATGCGCCGAAAGGCGTGAAAAGGGATCTTTACTTTTTTTACTTTACTTTATAAAGAGATGAAGATTAATTTTAAAAAAATATATATATAAAAAAAAGTTGACACAGACTGCTGACACAGACTGCTCACCTAAGAAGTCACCAAGTGTTGTGTGCTAAACTCACTTTGCAGTTCAATTGTCAGAGGCATTATTGCCTACACCAGTGCTAAAGGTGCTGGATGATGGTAACAGGGACTCCTGAAAAGGGTCTATCCTGCTTGAGGGAAGAGATGAGTGCAAAAGGTCCGCGCTGTGCACGAAGTTGGGAAAGAGGTGTTTTTGGAGTTCATGGCTAACAGTGGTTTGACAGGACACTCCTACATTTGCTATTAAAAAGGAAGCATCCCGAATTAGTAAACTTTAATGAAATGCTTTATAAGAGGCAGTGGGTCTGTTCTATTCCCCTCCTCTCCCCCCCCCCCCCCCCCCCCAACCTCCACAATAGGACCCCGGAGCACACACAGGGAGAACACATAATTAGAAAAATGTGTTGTAAAGATGCATGTTCACAGATTCCTGCAGACAAGACATGACAGGTTATTTACCCAGGGTTCCTGCCATCTTGAGTGTCATCCTCAGCCTCCTGACTCCTCGTAGAATATATCCTCTTCTATGAAGAATGCAGCACACAAACCCAAAGTAGTTGGGAGGACACAGAGGCGAGACAATAAGAAAGGCATCAGATCTGCTGGTGGCAGTCAGTGCGGCTGGCGGGCGCTGCTCAGGCACCATGTTACCTCCCTTGTCTGACTGGGGGAGGAGAACAAGAATTTAGTATAACTCTGAGTCCCAGGAGGTTTAGCATTACAGGCTCAAGGGGTGGTGAAAAGAGATAAATTGACGCATCATGTGTTAATTGGGCTTCTAGGTAGGAACCTATGAACGTATGATGCGTTCCTTGGGACTCAGAGATAATATGAACTAAGAATCGACATCATAGCACTTGGGAAACTCCCATAACCACTGTCCTCATCTTCAGCAGCAAGCAAAGAGTTCCAATTCCAACAGTTCCAGTAACTGTCTGACTGTACATCCGTTCTTGCCTCTCCCTTGAGTGTTGAGCGTCGGCCAGATCCCCTTAACTCCCCCGCAGGCCATTCTCCTCAGACTACGAATTTAATTTTAGCTTGAAAGCATTAATAAAGTTTTCAGTCAAGTTTACTATGCATCTAATCCAGTATAAAAAAGATCCAAGTATCTGAGGTTTCGGTCAGTCCTTGCCGTGTGTAAGGTCAGTCCTGAGGGGTAGATTTCCTTTCTAAATCATACAGAATTCAAACATTTTGCATGTGGATACAAAATGAACTGCATAAATATGATTTATCATTACTAATCGCTATACAGAAGAAAAGCAGTCTTTACTGAAGTACTGAATTTGAACATTTCCCCCAGTGTGGGTTCCAGGCTCCTTTTAAGAACAAGAAAAGACCCACTGCTCCCCGAAAAGCCTGTCATAGGTGATGACTAATTCGGAGTTTTCTTCAAAATTGGATTGCATCTGCCTGAGACAAGGAACCAATGGTCTGCATACAAATAAGCCAGAGCTATAACATCTCAATGTCTTAAGCCATCCACTATCATTTCTCTTGGTCTGCCTCTTCTACCAGTGATCTTTCTAGTCATCTTGTTATTTTCCAGTGCTCCTTTTCTCATTACATGACCAAAGAACTTTGTCTCCACATCTCAGTTGCCTCCAAACTCCTTAATTTGCTCTTATTTCAAGATTCACTGGCATAAACAGGCTCAATGTAACATTTCAATAATCTGGAAGGAGAGAAAGGTAACAGCAACAGCATTCAGGCTTGTGGATTCTAGACAGAATTTGCATCAGAATAACAAATTTGAAATTATATAAACTGGTGTATAAAATAACTACATAATTATTTATTAGGATACCTTTTTTCCACGCTTTATTTTCACTTCCTTCTTCAGATATGGCATGCCAAATGATAGTGGCACATTCTCTAGTGAAGCCCGACCTCCAAACCATCTTACCAGTTCATCCTGCAAGGCAATCCCAAATTTGGCAAATATTTGTTTCACCCAGCAAAGTTGTTTCATGTTTTTCATTACCTTCAGCTCACAGAAATTCTAAAAATTAACTTCAGTTTACAACCATACAGACACCTAATTCAACACAGGAAACATTGACATCCAAAAAAATCTTAACATCAAAGAAGATTAGCTTGTAAATGACACCTTATCTCAGAAACAAATATGAGATCAAAGACAGCATAGACAGAAAAGACATGCAACAAAGAAAGACAGCACAGACAGAACAAACATCCCACAAAGAGACAAGACAGAACAGACATATAACAATGACAGAGACAGCACAGACGGAACAAATATCCCACAAAGAAACAAGACAGAACAGACATATAACAATGACAGAGACAGCACAGACGGAACAGACATGTAGCAAAGACAGAGACAGAACAGTCATGCAATAAAGATAAAGAAAGCACAGACAGAACAGACATGCAACAAAGACAAAGCAGACAGAACAGACATCCAACAAAGACATGGCACAGGCAGAACAGACATGCAGCAAAGACAAACACAGAACAGACATACAACAATGACAGAGATAGCAGACAGAACAGACATCCAACAAAGACATGGCACAGGCAGAACAGATATGCAACAAAGCTAAGAGACAGCACAGACAGAACAAATATGCAACAAGGGCAGAGACAGCACAGACAGAACAAATATGCAACAAGGACAGAGACAGCACAGATATGCAACAAGGACAGAGACAGCACAGACAGCACAGATAAGCAACGAAGATAGAGACAGCACTGACAGAACAAATATGCAACAAGGACAGAGATAGCACAGACAGAACAAATATGCAACAAGGACAGAAACAGCACAGACAGAACAGACATGCAACAAAGATAGAGACAGCACAGACAAAACAAATATGCAACAAGGACAGAGACAGCACAGACAGAACAAATATGCAACAAGGACAGAGATAGCACAGACAGAACAAATATGCAACAAGGACAGAAACAGCACAGACAGAACAGACATGCAACAAAGATAGAGACAGCACAGACAAAACAAATATGCAACAAGGACAGAGACAGCACAGACAGAACAAATATGCAACAAGGACAGAGATAGCACAGACAGAACAAATATGCAACAAGGACAGAAACAGCACAGACAGAACAGACATGCAACAAAGATAGAGACAGCACAGACAAAACAAATATGCAACAAGGACAGAGACAGCACAGACAGAACAAATATGCAACAAGGACAGAGACAGCACAGACATGCAACAAAGATAGAGAGAGCACAGACAGCACAGATATGCAACAAAGAGATAGCACAGACAAAACAAATATGCAACAAGGACAGAGACAGCACAGACAGCACAGATACGCAACAAGGACAGAGACAGCACAGACAGCACAGATATGCAACAAGCACAGACAGCACAGATATGCAACAAAGACAGACATAGCACAGGCAGAACAGACAGGCAAAAAAGACAGACATGGCACAGGCAGAACAGACATGCAAAAAAGACAGACATGGCACAGGCAGAACAGACATGCAACAAAGACAGACATGGCACAGGCAGAACAGACATGCAACAAAGACACATGGCACAGGCAAACACTTTCAACAAAGACTGATATGGCACAAATAGAACCGACATGCTACAAAGACAGACATGGCACAAACATAACAGACATGCAAAAAAGACAAAGACAGCACAGACAGAAATTACATGCAACAAAGACAGACATGGCACAAACAGAAAAGACAGACATGGCACAAACAGAACAGACATGCAACAAAGACAGCACAGACAGAACAGACATGCAACAAAGACAGACATGGCACAAACAGAACAGACATGCAACAAAGACAGACATGGCACAAACAGAACAGACATGCAACAAAGACAGCACAGACAGAACAGACATGCAACAAAGACAGCACAGACAGAACAGACATGCAACAAAGACAGCACAAACAGAACAGACATGCAACAAAGACAGCACAAACAGAACAGACATGCAACAAAGACAGCACAGACAGAACAGACATGCAACAAAGACAGACATAGCACAAACAGAAAAGACAGACATGGCACAAACAGACATGCAACAATGACAGGCCCTTAAAGACATGATAGGACAGAAATCTGGCAAAAAACATGGCCCAGACATGTGTCACCAACAATCATGGGAATACACACTTATATGGTGAGTGTGTGGATTCGAATCCTACCAAGCGTGTCAACTGTAAGGTTTTTATTTCAACACTGCCCACCCACATGAGAACTGGACTAATGTCTGAGCTTTCCACTCCACTGGTGCCACTAAGTCGACCTGGTCAGTCTTATCTGAATTATCTGACACCTCAAACACTGCAAGAGTATTGATGTTTTACTGTAACTGTACAAAAGGGAAATTAAATGCTTTGTTTTGGATGGCCTTGATTTAGGTTATTTCCAGCGGGTATCTGCATTAGCGCAGTCAAAAGGAGATTCGCTTTCAAATCCAGCTTCGACTCGTTCAGCCCATAGCCGGTGTTCAAAACCGGGCGGTTTCCAGGCTTCACCCAGCCTCTAGAAAATGGGTACACTGGGGTGAATTGAGGAATGTCACTGTAGCTACGGAGTTTCCTGTGGACGGTGACACAGGCGGACGGTTTCTGTCCGTACTGGTGGCAGAGCACTTATGATTTATAACCGTGTGCAATGACGCTGGTTCACATCTCCCAACTTTACATTTATATCCAGAACCATATTCCCCTCTCTAACTCAAAATACATAGAAAAAAATTAGGTTGAGAAAATACACATTCTAAAGTCAAGAACGTGTTGTCACAACATGTCAGTGATAACCAAAGGGGTGGTTAAGCAAGAATTCAAAAGAAAGAAACTAGGAGAGAGTCTGTTGAGTTATAAACAAACTGAAGAAATGGACAGGGCAAATATTTGTCAGCATGCTTACTTATTGCCTGTGTCCCACAGGCAAATAACAAGTTCTAAGCTGTTGTCATTCATCCATCACAGATGATGATGACCAGTCCTTTCATCCACTGGATTAGGTTTTGTGAGTGAGCAGGTGGCTGATAAGGCCAATTCCAGAACTGAAAGTGCTTGAGCAATGTGGGCAGGGAATAAAAGCCGTAGTCCAGTTATAGAACTGAAAATGCTTGAGCAATGTGGACAGGGATTAGAAGTCATATCTCTGGTAATCTGCTTCAGTGTCTTTCCTGGCTTGCCTTTTCTGAATTGCTGCTGCAGATCTGGCAGCTTATTTGGGCACAGCTCCTCGATGAAAAGAGAAGAACCAGGATGAGCGGTCACATGCAGCGACTTCTCAGGTTTTAAGATCGATCCAGAAGTCTTTTAGTGAGCTCTTGAGGTTGTAGTTGAAACATTTCTTCTGTCCAACTTTATAGCATTTTCTATCCTTTTATTGCCCTTAAAATTGGGCTTTTCAACTAAGAATACTCAGGGGCCAGAGTGTTGGAAATGAGGATCGTCACAGGCCAGAGATCTGAGCCCCAGCGCAGAAAGATCATTGATGCAACACAACAGGCAATTGGACACGTCGGCCATTTTCTAGGCCATTGAAGGTCGGCCATTTTCTAGGCCATTGAAGGTCAGATTCAGCCTACAGGTCTACAGCCTACTAGTTGAATAGCTCTGCATGATTAGAAATTTTAGCATGGTTTCCATTTTTGATTTGCACAAAGGTAAAGAACACTTTCTTGCTGCAGCTGGCAGTTTTTATTCAATACTATACCGACTGGGCTAGTGGATAATGAGGAATCCCTGACACTAACACGATTGTGTGACATGGGGCTAAAGCATGGTGAAGCACATCTATGCTGTCTTCGAGGTCAAGATAGGAGACAATATAACCAGCTTCTCATGGGAACAATTAGTAAAGTACTTTGGAGTAGCTGCTGCATTGGAGGACTGAGCACACATAGGAATGCCCAATGTGCAGTGATGTCTATTGTGATGACATGATATAACATTTGAATGTTGAATTAAGAATCAAAATCATAGCCACTGGGACATTCCCATAAGCGCTCTGTCCCCATCTTCAGCAGTAAGCTAAAAGTTTTAATTCTGATTACGCCAGTAACTGTCTGAATGTATATCCATCTTGCCTTTTGCTTGAGTGATGAGCGTCAGCCAGGTCACCTGGTAGCTCCTCGCAGCGGCATTTTCCTCAAACCGTAATAATCTGTTTGTGCCTCCGCACTGTTAACTCGCTCCCAAAGGGCCCTCACAACATCTAGCTTGTCATACAATTCCCTACCAAGTGGTGCAGAACTAGCCAGTCTGTTTTCCAACACACCAGTATGACACCTTTCAACATGCTCTGTGGTTCACTTACAAAATTACAGCATGTGTGAAGCTGATTCTCAAGCGGAAGGCAGCAATAACTGCTTCCACCTCCATTCTCAAACTAGATGTTTGTTGCAATAAACGATGTACACTTGCTTTTGCTATGAACCCCTATGAACAATAAGCCATCTGTATAGGTAATCACAGCAACTAGATGGGAATTGTCATGAAATCATTTATTGGCTGAATATGCAGCACCAGCTGGCAAGTCCCTGCAATCACGACCTCAAGTAATTAAACCCTACACAAGTCTGATTCTTTCTCAGACACTGACCCACTCCCCTTCTTCTTCTGCCTTTCTATCCCCCAAATTTATCAAGCCTGCCACATGTATAAATGGTTATATTCAGCTTGCAGCATCCAAGACCTCTTTTCAGTCTGTTAACCTTAGCTCTACCTAGGGCTTCATGCAGGAGGTGCTTCTTGTCTGCAGCTACTCTGAGATATGACTTTGCTTGCAGAACTTTGAGCTTATCTGCTGTAGTAGGCAGTGCAAGTATATATGCCATACATTCTACTGTACATCCCAGAATAACCTGCATGGCTTCATTCTGTATGCGTTCAAGTTTCATCATCTGACTCTGGTGATGCTTTCACCAAAGTACTTTGTTTTAATCTGTAATGTCTTCTATCCACATTTCTGGAGCTCAGCTTCTGCCCCATTCTCCAGAAACTGTACTTTCAACTGTTTTTTCCAGGCGACCATGATGTTTAACATGGTCAAAATACCTGTTCTCATTAGAAGATGCTGTTGAGCCAGTTCTCAGTATTCAAACCATGTAGGATGGTATTTTTTTTTCCCTTGATTCATGGTATTCTAGAAAAGTTTCTGTAGTATCAGATCAAACTCTTGATTTTTTTTATTCTTCCATATGAAGCCATGGGAGAGAGATGTGATTTAAATTTTTACTTTAACCTGCTAGCTTTAACCCTTTCCCTTCGATGTTATAATACCCTTTCTTTCTTCCAGAGACTACCATACTTTGTTCTCCTCCTGCCCCTCAGCATTCAGTTTATAAAATGAACATTTTAAGCAATAAACACATGTCCTTGGAGTAAGGAAAAGAATTTTCATTCAATATAGAGACACTTTTAACATACAGCATACGGCTTCTGAGCATGAAAATCTCTGTAGTTGCATTAAAGGTAATACATACTGACCTGCTTGCAGTAAGAATTCATATGTGCTTTTAGGAACTAAATGGCAAATAACAGCCCTACAAATACTTTGGCAAAAATTGTCAAAACTGGACTTGACAAGATTTTAGCACAGTTCCAACAAATTATGCTAAAGCCATTAGAAAGAAAATCTGCAATAACAGAGCAGTTGACTCACCCGTACGATCTCTTTATTTGTGGGATTGTAAAAGATTGAAGGATCCGTGACATTGCCACCAAAGACTGAATTGATAGATCTTGGGTTCAGAATACGTGCCACATGAAGGTCAGCCGGGCCAAGAGCAGCCATCCAAGTTGAGATGGCATTCGGCCCCCGAACGGCCAAAGCCAGAACTGGTGAATTCTTTTTCAGCACATTCTCGTTATACGGAGTGCCATCTTGTTTGTTTATCTGATCAGGACTGGGATACAGAAGCCTGATCCCTGCCAGGTCAAGACCATCCTGGGAATAGCAAAAATAAGCAGTCTGTGACAAACAACAAAACAAACACAAAATGAGTGCATACACAATGCAGTTCTAAAGCTAGGTTTGTAGACAGTGATACAAGTGGGAGGATAATAAGAGATGACCTGTAATCAGAGTGAGTATTCAGGATGAAAGACAAAAGTGTTGGAGTTCCGTTGCAACAAAACATTGTAGAGATGGCTGACAATGGTAGAAACAAAACGAAACCTATTTACATTATGGGACGTCGCAGGTCGACCCAGTCTAAAATGGGTACCAGGATGGGCTGTCCTGGGAAAGTAAAGACAGCCGGCGTAATGCTGACCACATTACCCACAGAGTGCTGATGGTCTATAAAAATATGGGACGCTCTGCCCATATGCCCGATGCGCCGAAAGGCGTGAAAAGAGATCTTTACTTTTTTCTTTACTTTACTTATGAGCTGAGTTGACACAGTACTCAGATCATTCCCATCAGTGCTCCATCTCTAGAAGTCAGTGTAGAGTTCCAATTCTGCTGGTACCGGTAGCTGTTTAACTCTTTGAGTCCCAAGTGGACACATCATACGTTCATAGGTTACTGCCTAGACGCCCAATAAACGCATAATGCACCGATTTTACGTCTCTTGACTACCCCTTGGGCCTGTGATGCTTAACCATCTGGGACAGAATTAATCAGATTATCTTGCATTTCATTTTAGTGAAGTCAATCTAGCGTGAACATATTAGCAGCATAGTTATAGCTGGCACCTTTCTATCTTTCTAGACAATAGTGTTATATTGTGCTAAGAGAAGACATGGGACTCAGTCCATGACAGTGGTGGATGTGACTAGCAAGGTTGAAAGTCTGCAATTAGAGCATGGGATTTCAGGACACATGTATTTAGTTGGAACTCTTCGCTTGCTGCTGAAGATGGGGATGGAGTGCTTTTGAGAGTGTCCCAAATACCATGTCGATTCTTAATTCAAATATGTATTTAGTCTGTTTCTTCTCAAGCAGTGAGCTCCCATCCTTTCCGCAATTATTTCTTCATTCTCATTCCCTTCTGATTTGCTGACTCCATGTTCTGATGAGAATTATGGTGCTGCAAGGAGTGACCTAGGGATCTGGCTGATGCTCAACACGGTCAATGGCATATTGTTTCCGGGAATCCACAGCAATAACTATATCATTCATGTACTGCTTCTATTTAATTCACCATACAGGATGTGCTTGAGGATTCTACCCTCGTCCATTTTCCTGTAAAAAAGTAAAGGACCCTTTTCCACACCTTTAGGCGTATAGGGCATATAGGGCTAGACCTATATTTTAATAGACCATCGGCCTAAGATGGGTGATGTGGTCAGCATCACACCGGCCGCCTTTACTTCCCGGGATTGCACCCGGTACCCACTCAAGGCTGGGGCGACCTGGGTGCCAAGGTCATTTTATGAAGAAAAGTCTGGCTCTGCCAGGGAGCAAACCCACAACCTTCCGATCCGCAGCGCACGTCTAGCCGCTCTGCATCGGCGACTCCCCCATTCTCCAGGTGTGGAGAAAAAAGAATAATGATATCTTGAAGACAGTTCATGATTGTTGAAGATGGGGATAGAGTAAAGTAAAGTACCTGCTGAATGATGATAAACGGGAATATGTTTTAAGAGATTTGTAGGAACAATGTCTAAGAACAGTCAAAACATGGAAGGGGGTGGGGAATGTTTTAAAGATTAGTACAAAAAAGTACTTTCTTGAAAGCATTATATATATATATATATATATAAAGTATTTTTAAAGAGATGTGCATGGAGAATGTCTTGAAACAGTCATAACATAGGGAGGGGGGCGAGGGAAATGCCTTAGAGGTTAGAACAAAAAAGCACTTTCTTGAAAGCATACATAATTTGTATATAATTTGTATATTTTTTTAAAAGTATTTTTAAAGATGTCTAGGGAAAACATCTTGAAACAGTCATAACATAGGGAGGGGGTGGGGAGGGGGTGGGGTGGGGGGAGGGGGAGGGGGTGGGGGAATGCCTTAGAGATTAAAACAAAAAGTATTTTGGTGAAAGCATATATACTTATTAAAAAATAAAATGTGAGTCAGCCAATGAAACTTGAATGCATACAATGTGAAGCAATGTGGGTGATTCTGGGATGTATTATGGGATGTATTCTGGGATGTATTCTGGGATGTATTCTGGGATGTATTCTGGGATGTATTCTGGGATGTATTCTGGGATGTACAAGAGATATGTTATGGCAATGTGCTGAGTGCTGTGATGATTCCCAATTCAATATTCAACAATCCAAAGAGGAAAACTGGAAAATATCACAATGAGAAAGAGGTGAGAGCCAGATGAAGACCAAGAGATGTCTATGGCTTGACAAGGCACAGAGAACTAGACCAGAAAAAAATGAGTACATGTGACTAAGCATGAATAGACATCAAATGCCACATGGCAGGAATATGTTAGCTAATCAACTAATCATCCCATCAGACAAGTCCATAAGCGCTCAGATCCCATCTTTAGCATATGGTAACTGATCAACAGCTCTGTTGGTTTACTATTCTTCTTTGGCTACCTGTTTAGTGCTCATGACTGACAATACATTCTTTGGACCCGAAGTTTTTTTTTTTTTTTTTTCAATAGTTCAGAGAATGCAATAACCAACTCTTCATGTAGCAGGTCCTTTCCAGAATGCAGCATCCAGCAGAGGCTGCCCAAAAGAATCTCCACCTACATAGGCTAATCCACTTATGTACTTTCTTGCTTAAGATGTTTTTTGTGCCACCTACAAACTGGTTGGTCCCTGCCTCTTATATACAGTACCATACTCTCCATTGCTGTTCTTTCTAAGCTTTGTAATGTTTGATATGGCCAAAGTATTTCCATTTCCATGACAAAATTTTAACAAGTCAATTTAACATAATGTGCAGATCTTTTAGAATGTCAGAATGTCTTTTCTTGGTACATGTAATTCTAAGAATCTGTAGCATTTCAGCTCAAAATTCCCTAATTTTCTTCCTCAAATGTGAAATAGTCCATGACTCACATGTGTTTGTTGCTACAAGGAAAGTCATCATCCATTGCCTTGCGGACTGGCGTGGGTGATCATGCCTCTCCACAATTTGGAATGTGCACTTGTGTGTTGACACCCCTTCATACTATGACAAGATGGAGAGACGCCAAATGAGCTTAGACACCGAAAGAGCTGAGGCGCTGAAAGAGAGATGCCAAAAGCGTTGAGATGCCAAAAGCAATGTGACACCAGAAGCATTGAGATGCCAAAAGGGCTGAGACACTGAAAATGTTGAGAGCCGAAAATGTTGGGAGCCGAAAGCGTTGAGACAATGAAAGTGCTGAGACGCAGAAGGCGTTGAGATGCCGAATGAGTTGAGATGCTGAAAGAGCTGAGACGCTGAGACGCTGAGTTGAGTGGCTTCTTTTTCTGGGGAAAGCTACAGACAAGGATGTAGAAATACAAAAACATCCCAGTTTCAATATTCACAAACAGTCACAGCTTCAGCACTTCCCTCTGCAGTAGTACCTTTTCTTGTACACAGGCGCCTGTGGTGCCTCAAAGAGACTCATGACAACAACCTCCCACAAACATTACAAACAGCGAGATAATCCTGAACAAAGCCATCTCATAACATCCCCACAACATAAGACAGGCCGCGACCGGCTGCGGCATGAAAGGGAAGTGAAGGAATTGTCGTCGTGCAGGGAAGTTCATGATAAGTTCCAGATTTTCTGTCCAGGACATTCAAGTATGCAAGATATTGAGCAGACATAGAAGAGCTGCTACTGCTCATCTGGGAGGTGAGCTACTACATGATAAAACTAATGTGGCAATTCTCTCTGGGATCAAATGGACAGTAAAATAAAACAGACAGTATCCATACATTGAAAGACTAATTCAGTGGGGAGTGAGTAGAGGATCTAGCAAATTTTCATTATAAGGGGTTACAGCCAGAATTAAAATCAGGTTGCTACTGATACTGTTAGTTTGTCTGCTGTGAATGTTTAATTTCATGATGGTATGGTCAACCTTTGAGTAACAGTCTGAAGCGGACAAACTGATGGATCGATCGGTGTGTCTTTTGTGGTTCAAAAGAATCGTTTCATAGCACTGGCAATGAGATAGGACCTGTTCACGTTTCCTAGCCTATCAACACACTTTCGCAGGCTGATCTGAGTTAAAGGGATGTCACGTTATACTGATTGATTTCTTCGAAAAGAGTATTTCGTGAGCCTGGCTACTGAAGATGTCCATCCGTCCGTCTGTCCATCCACCTACCCACCAGCCCACCGATCCATCCATCCATCAATCCATAAGTCCCAGGGCTTTCTTGCTGACAGTAGGCAACAGACCTCAATACCAGCATCTTTTATAAAGCATCCTTTCTTCTGTAATAAACACTTTGTGTGTGGTTAAACAATAAAAGCAAATAATGTACAAACTCATTTCCGGTTGTATTACCTCTGACATTTTGCACAAGGTAGGCATCATGGCTACTGGCTTGGTATAGATTTGATCAAAGAAAAGTGTCAGTGCAGTCTCTATAATGCTGGTGCTGTCATCAAGGCAACCATCGGTGCTGCACAGTGCTTCGTCACTATCTATCGTCTGCCAGTGAAATCCCAATGGAATGCCGAAGATCTTTCTGCCTGCATGTGGATCTGGATTGATCTGAAAACGTATAAAATATACCTGGATTGATCTGAAAACATTGTATAAAATATACCTGGATTGATCTGAAAACATTGTATAAAATATACATGGATTGATCTGAAAACATTGTATAAAATATACCTGGATTGATCTGAAAACATTGTATAAAATATACCTGGATTGATCTGAAAACATTGTATAAAAATATACCTGGATTGATCTGAAAACATTGTATAAAATATACCTGGATTGATCTGAAAACATTGTATAAAATATACCTGGATTGATCTGAAAACATTGTATAAAATACACCTGGATTGATCTGAAAACGTTTAAAATATACCTTTCAACTTAGTGACAATATGAACAATTGTTCAGACATGACAAATAACACCTCAGTGTTCAGACCTAAAGTTTCCACTTTTAAACCTCTCAAGCAGGTGGACACTGGTCTTATCTACATTTACCGCCCCATGTGGGTTCAAGGCCCCACTGTGGAGGAAACCAACAGACCCATTGCTCAACCAAAAGCACGTCCTAAGAGTTGACCACAACAGAAGCTTCCTTCGAAGTTAGAGTGCATCTGCCTGAAAGGCAAGGAACCAACAGTCTGCATACAAATATAAGCCAGATCTGAAAAATGAATGTGTAAACACTCAGGCTTTGGAATTAGACAAAAGCCAGGAGATAGATGAGCAGCCAGAACTTTTGGCCAGAGTTTTCAGCCGGTGAATGTGAAGAAAAATAATACAGTTCAACTCAGCAACATTATGAACAAGAACTGTTCAGACATGACAAATTACACAGCCTCTAGGAAATGGGTACCAGAGTGATACTCTGGGGTAAATGGAGGAACGTCGCTGTAGCTACAGAGTTACGTGTGAACGGCCACACAGGCGGGCAATTCTTAACTGTACGTACTGGTAGCAGAGCACTTATGGTTTATAACCGTGTGCAATGATGCTGGTTCACATCTCCCGACTTTACCTTTACTTTCTGACTAGCATATACCTTGGTAATAGACCCTTTTTCACATCTTCATGTGTATTGGGCATATAGGGCTAGACCTATATTTCATAGACCAATCGGCACTGGCTCCATCGAACCAGAAAACATGACCTTCCGATCCAAAGGCACAGCGTTTAGCTGATACAATGAGAGTTCCCACAATTTTAAAGTGCTGAGTTTAAATTTGTTAGCACAGTAATTCCCTAGGACAGGATGAGGTTCACTGTTGCCATCCTAAAGAATAATTAATGGTTAATTAAAATAAAGAGGGTTAACTCAATGAATCACAGAAGGTCAAAATTGATTCCCCAGGAAGCCAATTACAAAATCAACAAAATAATGGATAGACGACATCCACAGGGTCCACACATCCCTTTGGATGTTGTATCATGCCCCGATTAAACATTTGTCTTCTTTCTCTTCATTCTTTCATTGTCTCACCGATGACAGGTTGTAGCATAGTGTTGTGGTTTTCTGTATTTGTCTTGCGTTTCTAGTGTGATGGACTTGTTAAATCTTTTTCAGGTTTCAGCTACACTACCCATCTCTTTCTTGGTCTCTAGGTTTAAATCTGAATTAAAGTGGAAAAAACAATTTCAAAATTGTTTTTTGCTCCCAGGTCAACCCAGAATAAAATGGATACCAGGAAATTTCCTGGGAAGTAAAAGTGGCTGGAATGATGCTGATGCAGAGTGATGAATGAATGGTCTTTTAAAAATAGTAGTGTCATGTGTCCACTGCGCCATTGGTTTACGTTTAGAAAGGGTTCTTAACTTTTAGCAAATATTTACATAGATAAACAGATGATTCTTTTTCTTCTTTTGGTTGACAGGCTGTGAACTTCGACGGCAAGCTCTGAATGTCCACTTCTGGACTTTTAGTCTTGTTCCAGAACTTGTTTTATATTATACACATCCATTTTACAGATTTGGACTTTTAGTCTTGTTCCAGAACTTGTTTATATACACATCCATTTTACAGATCTGGACTTTTAGTTTTGATCCAGAACTTGTTTATATACACATACATTTTACAGATCTTGACTTTCAGTCTTGTTCCAGAACTTGTTTATATACACATCCATTTTACATATGTGGACTTTTAATCTTGTTCCAAAAATTATTTATATATACATCCATTTTACAGATCTGGCTTATTTGTAAACAGACTTTGGTTTGTCACTTCTCAGGCAGATATACACTGACTTGGTTTGTCACCTTTCAGGCAGATATACACTGACTATCACCTCTCAGGCAGATATACACTGACTTGGTTTGTCACGTCCTAGTTTGTCATTTCTCAGGCAGATATACACTGACTTGGTTTGTCACCTCTCAGGCAGTTATGACTTGGATTGTCACCTCTCAGGCAGATATACACTGACTTTGTCACCTCTCAGGCAGATATGACTTGGTTGTCACCTCTCAGGCAGATATACACTGACTTGGTTTGTCACCTTTCAGGCAGATATACACTGACTTGGTTTGTCACCTCTCAGGCAGATATACACTGACTTGGTTTGTCACCCCTCAGGCAGATATACACTGACTTGGAAGGATGAAGCCCTAATTAGTGGACTTTTATGACATGCTCGTAAGGTGCAGTGGGTATTTTGATCTGCCAGGAAACCACACAGGGATAGAAAGGATAGAGAGGATAGAGAGGATAGAGAGGATAGAGAGAATAGAGAGGATAAAAATAGTCTGGGGTAGCAGAGAGCAAACCATCTACATGGATGAATATAACTGCAAGGGTTTAAACCTGAAGCTGAGAGAGTTAAGAGAAGTTTTCTGTACAAATACAAATTGCTGGACTTTAAAAAAGTCTACATTACTGTTTGTTGGACTTTTTTAAACAGAGAGAAAGGTGCCGGTGCTAAAGTGTCCACACATACAGACACAAAAACTCCTCCACAATGTGTTTATTACAGTAGCACTGTAATCTACCTAAATACCTATATCATTCATATCCTTTTAAACATTTTTGTATCAAAGTAGAGATGGAATTTGACATCTACAAATCTGTATTTCACACACACACACACACACACACACACACACACACACACACACACACACACAAAGTGATGACCTTAAGGACTGCAATCTCCAACCTTTAGATGTGACCTAGCAATCCAAACATTTCGGAGTTTAACAGAGAAAACTAATGATATCTCCTCTTTCCAAATCCTGATTGTTTGATCTTGTCTTGCCACTTAATGCCAAGTACTCTTCTTAAAGCATCATATATGAAAGCTATAAGCATAATGTAGGCTGTAGCCCAAGTAGTAGAGCACTCATTTAGCATGTGAGAAGTACCGGGATCAATACCCGGCAGTTGCAGATAATATGTGAAGGGCTTATCCACAAATGTAATCACGTGCCCTTACCTGAATAAATGCCGAGAGTGGTTTCGTAGGCATCCTTGGAAGTGGTGGAGTGTATATATATGGCTCTGCATTTCTATACTCTGGCTTTAACCCTTTCATCGTTGGAGGCGGAAAGATTTGGTCATAGGGAAAGAAATCTTGGAAGGTAATCAATGACAGAGCTTTGGTCACATAATGCAGGAACTGGCTGCTTCCCTTGGCTTCACGTTTGTTCTTGTAACAAAAAATATTTAAAAAGATAGAGTAATGTAAAGTTAACTATGCTTGTTGCATCGTGTGTGTAGTAGAATTCTGCCTTTTTCAGTACAGACTAGAAATCTAACTACAGAAAGTTGTTAAGCATTGATAATTTTTAAAAATAATTTCAACAATTCAGAAAGTTGAGTTGAAATACCTTCCCTTTGTTTAAAAGATCTGTCTTTTGCTAATGATGTTCTGCCAAGTTGAAAACACTGAGTTGCAAAGAAAAATGATTTAGTAAATATAGCATCACAGGCTAGGAATACAAATAAATTATAAAAACAAATATACAAAGGTACCAGTAAAAGGTCAAGTAGATGTAACACTAGAGAAAAAAAAAAAGTACAGTAACGGATCAATTTATTTAGGTAGTAATTTTGATAATATTTGAACCAAAAGCACTCCATCCCCATCTTCAACAGCAAGCAAAGGGTTCCAGCTAAATACAAAGATAAGACATTATGACACACTGGCAAGGCATTAGCAGCTTTAAACAGCCTGAACAAAACATGGGATTCTCAGGGTCAAAGTTTGTGCCATCTACACGATGATGGTCGGCTACAGTGCATCACTGTGGTCTTTAGGAACAATGCATTGGTTGGCCCCAGTCTCTTTCATGGTGCAACTCTCGCACCACTTTCCAAAAAACAGTTTTCTATGGAACTCTTTTCTTGTTTCTTCTGTTCTCTACTCCTGGAATGCCTCACGGCATCAGAGCAGGAAGAGATCTCTAGAACGGGCCCTTCTTTTCCATGTCTCTGTTGATCTCTGGCTGTTACCGCTGTGTCTGTATAACATTGCTCTCGGTGGTGCCCTGTCTGCTGCCAGTCTTGTTACATGGCCAAACCATTTGATTTGCTGTCTACCTCTTCCTAAGTTGATCTTTCCTCGTTACACCTAGCATAGTACATAAACATTTCATTTCTGAAACGATTATTTTCCTTCTGCCTTCTGATGACAGTGTTCATGTTTGACACTGATAGCATGGTGTTGGTAAGAATATTAGATTTTATCCCAATATATCCCCCCCCCCCCACCCCCCATTCATGGTAATTCCACAGGTCAAAGAACAGTCTAATATCTCAGAGTGGAATGGGAGGAGGGGTTCCGCTGTGTTGTCAGGTTGATTTCTCTGTTGCTAAGCGTTGCCAACTGTTGCCAAGGTGTTAGCGTGCGTTTCTTTTGCTCATTTCTTTTGCGCGTTTATGTTTTCAGTCTTAATTTCCAGTGGAGGGCGTCTCTCCACTCCAGTGACATGTGCTCAGTCTTCATAGCCATGAATTTCCTAGAATTAGCAGCATCCATGCCTGACAAGGAGACTAATGTTTTCCTGCAACATCATGGTATTCTGCACAGCACCAGACATTGTCCCAATTATGCGATGCCTCTATCCCTGACGGAAAAAGATGACTTATGGCTGTGCCGAAATTCGACCTGTCATCTAAACAGACTTGCAGAAAGGGACATGGCTGGAAGGGTCCCAACTTGCCTTACAGACAGATCATTGTTTCTATACTGCTGGTGTCACGAGTTTAACAATCACACAATTATGCCAAGTATAGCTGGGCATGCTGAAGAATGTCAAGTGCTATGGTGATCTGGAGAGAATAATGAAGGGTGCAGATCAGATCAAAATCCCAGGTCTGCACGCTGTCTACTGTTGGCTGCTGAAGACATAGCCTATGATGAATAAGATGTTCAATATAGTCTTGTGATGAATAAGATGTTCAATATAGTCTTGTGATGAATGAGATGTTCAGTATAGCCAGTGATAAATGAGGATGTTCAATATATGGAAGTGGGGGTTTAACAGTCATGAGCAAGACATGATGATTCCTTGGCTGAGCCCAGTACCAGAGCACCATGTATTGGGTCTGCATTTATGGAATCCCCCTTGGATGGCAGGGAATGCTCATGTTCTGCCCCTGCCTTCTCCTGAGTGCTGATCAGCATTATGTGGCTTCTCTGGACCGATCTAATGTGGGACACCCCCTATGAGCTGGGAAACAAAGATGACCACACAATAATGAGACTGCAATGTCCCACGAAACTAACCAGGAAGGCTAACCCGGTCGACAAATTATCGCCTGTAGAAGTTGGATGTGTTGGCAGAAATGTGCAAATATCAGAGCCGTGCTGGAAAGGGGAACAAGGCATTTACATCTTCCGATGAACGCAGAAGATGATATTTCTTTCAGTAGCTATGTATGGTTTTTTTTTCCCCAACAGGAAAGCACCATTGGAAATCTATGCAATTTTTTTTTCTCAACAGTACAGCCTCAAAATGATTGTAGAGTGAAAAGAAGGTTTCAGCTATGCTATACATGTTGACAACTACTGTTGCAGTTCCTGTATACTTTCAGCAATCAATATTGTGTCATCTGCATAACAGATTCACTTAACAGATTCACACAATTTTTACTTACCTGGCCCTTTTTGTAGTAAGCATAGACGTAGTTATGTGCCGCAAATGTATCTGATGGTGTCACCAGCACATACAGCTTCAACTCATCCTGGAGAAACAGTTGCTGCAGACCAATGACAAAAAATGCTGGCGACACTTTGGGATTCCATTCTGATGAAACTGGCCGTGACAAAGCTGCTTGATCCCTTGGCACAAAGGAGAGAAAATAAGCCAGCAGAGCAGCATATGTAGCTGTTACACCTTCCTCTGTAGGAAAAAAAAACAGTTAAGGCTCTTACAATCAGCTTGTCCTTTACAGAATGTTTTCAAGGTATGCCTTAAGTTTTTTTTTTTTTTTTTTTTTTTTTTTTTTTTTTTGTAGTTAACCCTACCAGACCGCTGGCCCGCTTTTCCGGGAATTTCATAACCAGCCGCTAAACTGCTGGCCCACTTTTCCGGGAATTTAAGTAGTACGTGACAAATATGTGTCACAGACTAAAAATAACCAGCCAATCGCCATCAGACTTCGTTGTTAGTGATTGCGAATGACTTCCCACGTGTGTTGAGATTTCTTTGTGTGGTTGGATGTGAAAAAAATTCGGAAAATTCTCAATGAAACGAGCGGCTTCGACAAGAAAGTGACATAGGTCTAGGCTTATCACCGTCCAACAGTTGATCGATACTTTGGTTAATTCAGACTGAATACGTTTATAAAGAATATGTTCCCAGTTGAAGTGACACAGTCAGAGCTATTGTGAGGAGGAGAATTATGAAAATTATAGATTTAAAACTAGATCGATAGTAAGAGAAAGGGGCGTGTCCCTCAAACAGCAACATTTGGTGCTTACTTTGATAATCAAGACTGATCCTACTAGGTGGATTGGCACACAAAGGGGGAAGATTGACGCTAGATGAAAGGTAAACCTATTTTCTACAATGTCTCCAAGATTTATCTTATTCTAGCTACTTGTTTGCATATAACAAATTTTTTGGTACATCATGTTGGTTTTTTGCGTGTTAGTGCCCAGGAGCTCAGGTTATAGGGACAGTTAGGTTCAGGGTGTCAGGTCTGGTAAGGTTAATTCTCTATTCCTGTGTGCTTTCATAGCCAATACACCTTCAATCTTCTGTATCCCCTTTCGTGGTGGTCAGTCTCTGGTATGCTTTCCAGAAAGTGCACCATACATCACTGTTCTCTCCAGACCATTACACACTTGGGAGTTGCCGTGGCGCAGTGGCTAGACACTCGCCGTGGATTGGAAGGTCGTGGGTTCGCTCCCTAACGAAGCTGGACTTTGTTTTTTAAATGACCTTGACTCCCAAGTCAACCCAGCCTTGAGTGGGTACCGAATGCAGTCCCGGGAAGTAAAGGCAGCCGGCTTGATGCTGACTACATCACACATCTTGTGCCGAATGGTCTATAAAAATATAGGTCTCGTCGTATATGCCCTATATGCCTGCCTAAAGGGGTAGAAAAGGGACCTGTACTTACTTTTTACTTACTTACCATGGCACTTGACATTTCCAAAATATCAGTATTCTGGAGAGGATGCTGTTTATGAGCCAGTTCTCCTTGATGTTTATGTCATGCAGGATGACTTTCTTGTTGGTACAAGTATTCTAAAGAACTTTTCTGTAGCATTTTAGTTCAAAAGGTCCTACTTTCTTTTCTAAAGACACCGGAAGATATCAGAGAAGCTCTATATCACAACGATGTGTCTATGGTTGAGGCCAACCAGAAGAGCATGAAGCAGGACCTTATATCAGACAGTGAAAGTGCACCGTTAAAAATAATAGTTTACTGGAGGGAAAAGTTAAGGGCAATCGAGCAAGAGGATAACATCAAGAGGTATGTTGAATGTTGAATTAAGAATCGACATCACAGCACTTGGACACTCCAATAAGCGCTCAGTCCCCATCTTCAGCAGCAAACGAAGAGTTCTAATCCAATAACAGTCTCATTGTATATCTGTCTCATCCTTCCTGTGAGTGTTGAGCGTCGGCCAGATCCCCTGGTAACTCCTCGCAGCGCAATTCTCAGACCATAATGATCTATCTGTGCCTCTGCACTGTTCACTCGCTTTCAAAGGGCCCTCACAATATCTAACTTGTCATACATCAACTGACCACCAAGTGGTGCAGAGCCAGCCAATCATCTGCCTCCTGGTTTTATTCCGATGGTACCAGTAACATCATGAGATAAACAGCAGTGTACTGGAGACTCTAGAGTGCACTGGAGACTATCTAGAGTGCACTGGAGACTATCTAGAGTGCACTGGAGACTATCTAGAGTGCACTGGAGACTATCTAGAGTGCACTGGAGACTATCTAGAGTGCACTGGAGACTATCTAGAGTGCACTGGAGACTATCTAGAGTGCACTGGAGACTAGCGTGCACTGGAGACTAGCGTGCACTGGAGACTAGCGTGCACTGGAGACTAGCGTGCACTGGAGACTAGCGTGCACTGGAGACTAGCGTGCACTGGAGACTAGCGTGCACTGGAGACTAGCATGCACTGGAGACTAGCGTGCACTGGAGACTAGCGTGCACTGGAGACTAGCGTGCACTGGAGACTAGCGTGCACTGGAGACTAGCGTGCACTGGAGACTAGCGTGCACTGGAGACTAGCGTGCACTGGAGACTAGCGTGCACTGGAGACTAGCGTGCACTGGAGACTAGCGTGCACTGGAGACTAGCGTGCACTGGAGACTAGCGTGCACTGGAGACTAGCGTGCACTGGAGACTAGCGTGCACTGGAGACTAGCGTGCACTGGAGACTAGCGTGCACTGGAGACTAGCGTGCACTGGAGACTAGCGTGCACTGGAGACTAGCGTGCACTGGAGACTAGCGTGCACTGGAGACTAGCGTGCACTGGAGACTAGCGTGCACTGGAGACTAGCGTGCACTGGAGACTAGCGTGCACTGGAGACTAGCGTGCACTGGAGAGACTAGCGTGCACTGGAGACTCTAGCGTGCTCTGGAGACTCTAGCGTGCTCTGGAGACTCTAGCATGCTCTGGAGACTCTAGCGTGCTCTGGAGACTCTAGAGTGCTCTGGAGACTCTAGAGTGCTCTGGAGACTCTAGAGTGCTCTGGAGACTCTAGAGTGTTCTGGAGACTCTAGAGTGTTCTGGAGACTCTAGAGTGTTCTGGAGACTCTAGAGTGTTCTGGAGACTCTAGAGTGTTCTGGAGACTCTAGAGTGTTCTGGAGACTCTAGAGTGTTCTGGAGACTCTAGAGTGTTCTGGAGACTCTAGAGTGTTCTGGAGACTCTAGAGTGTTCTGGAGACTCTAGAGTGTTCTGGAGACTCTAGAGTGTTCTGGAGACTCTAGAGTGTTCTGGAGACTCTAGAGTGTTCTGGAGACTCTAGAGTGTTCTGGAGACTCTAGAGTGTTCTGGAGACTCTAGAGTGTTCTGGAGACTCTAGAGTGTTCTGGAGACTCAAGAGTGTACTGGAGACAAGAGTACTGGAGACAAGAGTGTACTGGAGACAAGAGTGTACTGGAGACAAGAGTGTACTGGAGACTACTCTAGACAAGAGTACTCTAGACAAGAGTACTGGAGACAAGAGTGTACTCAGAATAATGTACTGGAGATGAGTGCACTCTAGACAACACTACTCAAAGATGTACTCTAGACAAGAGTATTGGAGACTATAGAGCGTAATATGGTGAATATAGTGACCATCTGTACCCTTAGGATATAATATGGTGAATATCATAGCAACCACCAATACATCAAGGATATACTAAGGTTAATATAGCAACCACTTATACATCAAGGATATACTAAGGTTAATATAGCAACCACTTATACTTCAAGGATATACTATGGTTAATATCATAGCAACCACTTATACTTCAAGGATATACTAAGGTTAATATAGCAACCACTTATACTTCAAGGATATACTATGGTTAATATCATAGCAACCACTTATACTTCAAGGATATACTAAGGTTAATATAGCAACCACTTATACATCAAGGATATACTAAGGTTAATATAGCAACCACTTATACTTCAAGGATATACTATGGTTAATATCATAGCAACCACTTATACTTCAAGGATATACTAAGGTTAATATAGCAACCACTTATACTTCAAGGATATACTATGGTTAATATCATAGCAACCACTTATACTTAAGGATATGTGGTGAATATCATAGCTAACACCTTTAATTCAGTAATACAATATGGTGAATATCATAGCTACCCCTATACTTCAAGAACATCTCCCGGTACCTAGCGTGTTGACTGAAAAAAGTTAAAATTTGAAAAATTCCCTTTCATGTGGATCCAGACTTGCTAGGCTACTGTTACAGCACCCTGATTTCTGAACCAACATACAATGAGGGATCAAAGTGAATTAAAATGTTCACATTAAAATATTTAAAAAGTACAGAGTGAGTCAGAACTACAGCTACACATCGTAGTGTGCATCTCGTAAAGGATCACTTTTCAAAGTTGACAGTGAGAAAATTAAATGACTTGTACTTTATTGTGTCCTTGAAGAATAATTTCTTTTCCAATAGAGTACATCTATGTGATTAAAAGTTTAAAAAAAGAAGAAAAAAGGTAAAGTCAGGAGATGTGAACCAGTGTCACTGCACACGGTTATAAACCATTAGTGCTCTGCCACCAGTACAGACAGCTGATAGGAAACTGTCCGCCTGTGCCGCCGTCCGCACAAAACTTCCTTAGCTACAGTGATGTTCCTCCATTTACCTCAGATTGTTAACTCTGGTACCCATTTCCTTGGGGCTGGGTGAACCCCGGAAACCTCATGGTTTCGAACACTGGCCATGGGCTGCAGCAAGTTGCAGCTGGTTGTGAAAGTGAGCCTATGTGATCAAAAGTTTAAACATCTAGCCATATTTATTAATCACCTTATATGGTAGGGTTGTCAGATTTGGTAAAATATAAAATGGAGGTAGGTCTGTTTTATAAGAAAATATTTAATTACAAACAGGCAATTGTTGTTATTGATGCAGCGGCGCATAAGCTTTCATCCTTTGGCCTATCACAAACAGGCAATAAAATACCTACATTCTTCATGGGAACAAAATGTTTTGGGGTGGGGGGGGGGGGGGGGGGGAGATCTTGGCAAATTACAAGTGAGGACTGAACTAGAAAAAATAGGCCCTACCTGTATCAATATTTTGGCTCAGTTTATTCCTGTGCTGCAAAACTCTGGAATTGCATGATAAGCTGACAGTCAGCAGCACAGTCTCTCTGTTGGAGTCAAAGTTCGGTGGCAGAGGTGATGGTGGCTCTTCAAAAGTCATATACTGTATGAGTATACAAAGATTCACATGCAGTTGGCTCCAGTAAACTATACTATAACAATAAACTTACTATACTATAACGATAAACTAAATTCAACAGTTAATTCTTATTGTAAACTCCCTGAGCTGGAGAGGTGGCCTAATGTGATTCACCTGGGAGGGTTAACAGGGTTGAGTTGATTGTTGCTGTTGTGGCCGTTTACTGACAATCTAGTAATAGAATGTTGAATAAATGTTGAATTAAGAATCGACATCACAGCACTTGGGACACCCCCATAAGCGATTCATCCCCATCTTTAGCAGCAAGTGAAGAGTTCTATGGCACCAGTAAAAATCGGCCTATCACAATAGGCATATTCACTGATAATGATATGCCAATTACAACAGAAAAAGGGAAAGGGGAAGCATTTTTGAAGAGATTTATAGCCCAGACTGATCATAATGATAGGGAGCTTAGAAATTCAGTTAGACATCATCTGTAAATCACTATAAATGATTATTATTTTGAAGATATTAGGATGGGAACATGAAATATATATTGCAAAAAGTAAAAGACACTGCACCAGGGCCAGACAGAGTCAGTTATGCTCATTTGAAGAGTACACATGATAAAGACTTGAGGGAGATTGCTTTTTTACTTCAACGAGAGCATCAAAACAGCTTCAGTACCTCAGGACTGGATACACAGCTACCTAATCCCACTTCCAAATCAGGCAAAGATCTTTCCAGACTCGACAGTTTCATGACTATCATTCTAGAAAATACTTTTGACAATGTGATACAGAAGATTGTTGTTAAGCTACAAATGTTTCTGGAAAAGGAAGAGCTCCGGCCAAAAGGTTTGGGTAGTTATTTGGCCACTGAAAGATACGTGGTCAAATGCAGCTACTTTTGCTTTTGATGCTTATAAGGGGTTTCAGAACAGATAGGCGACGGTTGTGGCAGAACTTTTTGATCTTGAGGATGCATACAAGAGTCAGATTTGATATTTTTATATCTGCACTTATTGAGTTTTGTCCTTGGCTTGTGACTGGATAGCAGCTGTCCTGCATTCTCGTATGGTTGCCCTTTGCCTGGGTACATGGACCTCAGAACCAAGTAATATCGACCAAGGACTACCCCAGGGCTCTGCAATTTCACCAGTGCTCTTTAATGTGTATACAAGTAAGATTGCAGAACTTTAAGCACCAGGTGTCAGAAGCATATTAACATTTGTAGATGATGTTCTTGCATATAGGCAAGTGAGTGATGGGCGACATAACTCTTGAGCTACAGGCAACTAGACAATTGACTGGTTTGCAGAAATAACTGCTCTAAACTCAGAAAGGGCGGTTGTTTTGTTGTGCTCTATGGACAATAGAATTGTGAGAGCTAATGTTCCAAGCTTCACAATTAATAACAGTAACATCAAAAGAGAAAGCAAACTGAGGTACCTGGGTATCATTTTCGATAGAAGCCTGTCCTATAGGGATCATGTAGAGGCAGTTGCAGTGAAATGCCAAAAAAGACTCAATACTCTCAAGATTATGGCAGCAATGGCCATGGAGCAAAGAATGTTGTTCACAATGTTCCAGCATGTGATCCTGCCGGTGGTAGATTATGGACTTGGCATGCTTACCATATTAAATAGTCAGCTGATGAAACTCGAACGCATACAAAGTGAAGCTATGCGGGTAATTCTGGAATGTACAAGAAATACCCCGGTAGTATGTATGCGATATATACTTGCACTGCCTACTATTGCAGATAGGCTTAAAGTTTTGCAAGGAAAGTCGTATCTCAGAGTAGCTGCAGACAAGAAGCACCACCTGAATGAAGCCCTGGGTAGAATTAAGGGTCACAAAAGAGGAAGGTCTTGGATGGTGCAGACTGAAGATATGATTGGACATGCGTGCAGGCTCGATAAATTTAAGCGAGGAAAGAAGTGGGTCAAAGTGTCCGAGAAAGTTTCAGACTTGTCTCAGATTCCCTTTTCAAGCTCCTAGGCCTGGGCTACACAAAGTAACACTCTAGAGAACCCTGAAGTCATGTTAGGATAGACCGTGTTCATTTTGACAAAATATCAAAGGATTGTTCATTTGGACAGCACAGCACTGTTCATGCTGACAATAATTTCAAAACATTTTCTTTGGACTTCAACACTATAAAAATAGTTTGGACAACACTATATAAAGGGACTTCATTTGGACAGTTAATGGGGACAATAATATCAAAAACACTACTTGGATGTTTATTATCAAAATATTTCATTAGGACAACGCAATAAGACTTAGGGTGGGGGGGTGGGGGGACACATCAAAACACTTCAGGGGACAACACCACACACTTACATGTTCAAAAAGACTTGGAGTATTTTCTCCTGCTGCTTGTTTCCCTTGAATAGTGGCTGTAGACCTCGCTCCGTCAATCTGTTTCCAAATTTCTTGTTTCAATCTTATTTCTGTTTCCGTTTCTTCAGTTCGCTTTCTGAACAAGTAAGATTATAATTTTTGCAAAGCTTTAGCATTAGCGATGAACTCCAGAAATAAATGAATAACTTATTTAAAAACAATGGTATCCAAAAATAAAAATAAAAACATTGCTTACAAAATGTTTTTATCTTCAAACGGTTTATTGGTAAAAAAAATTGATAATTATTTTTGCCCTTTTTAGTCACTCAGTGCTAATGTAATGTTCAATGTTGAATTTAAAAAAATCATCACAGCACTCGGGACACTCTCATAAGCGCTCCATCCCCCTCTTTAGCAGCAAGTGAAGAGTTCTAATTCTGATGGCACCAGTGGCCATCTGATGTATATCCATCTCATCCTTTCCCGGAGAGTTGAGCGTTGGCCACATCCCCTGGTAACTCCTCGCAGCATCATTCTCCTTAACTCTACCAGACCACTGTACCACTTTTCTAGAAATTTCCTAATCTACCGCTAAATGGCTGTACCTAATTTTCGGTACTTTGCGTTCTACATGAAAAAAATGTGTCACAAACCAAAAGTAACCAACCAATCATGGTCAAACCTCACGGTTTGTCATTGCAAATGTCTTTCCCCATGTGTTTGCATTGTCAAACCTCGTGGTTTGTCATTGCAAATGGCTTTCCCCATGTGTTTGCATTGACTGTGTGGTTAAACATGCACAAATTCAGAAAATGCACAATAAAGCGGCTGATAAACCAAGCACTTCAACAGGAAAGAAGTAGCTCTAGGCTTTTCACAGTCCAACAGGTGATCGATACTTTGGTTGATTCAGTCTCTGAGGAGTCAGAATTTCAACAAGAATACATTTCCAGTTCAAGTGACAGATTGTAAAAGCTCAAGTGACGAGGAGACTTGAACCTTAACTGAACTATAGCTAGATCGATAGTAAGAGAAAGGGGGAGGGGGGTCCCTCAAACAGCTGACAGGGGAGATCTAGGTGGTGACTAAACTATGCATATGTTGGCTATTTTTGCTTCAATGCCCAGGAGCCCAGGTATAGGGGACAGTTCAGGGCCTCAGGTCTGGTAGAGCTGAAAAATCCACCACCACCTATACTGAGCACATAGATAGGATTTTAATGAAAGCCGAGCGGGGTCTGGCTGCGATGAAGCACATAGATAGGATTTTAATGAAAGCCGAGCGGGGTCTGGCTGCGATGAAGCACATAGATAGGATTTTAATGAAAGCCGAGCGGAGTCTGGCTGCGATGAAGCACATAGATAGGATTTTAATGAAAGCCGAGCGGGGTCTGGCTGCGATGAAGCACAAAGATAGGATTTTAATGAAAGCCGAGCGGGGTCTGGCTGCGATGAAGCACATAGATAGGATTTTAATGAAAACCGAGCGGGGTCTGGCTGCGATGAGAGTGATGGCGGCGGCAAACTGTTAGCAGCGTCAACTGTGTATTCTATACCAGGGTCTAGTCCTTACTGTTTTTTAACACGCAATGGCGATCCAGACTCTCAGCCATGAGCAGATGGAAAGGATGGAAAGGATACAGAACTAGGCTATGCGCATTATACGTGCGTGTACAAAAGATACAGCATGCAGTGCTATGCGCTACCTTCTCGATTTTCCGACCATGGAAGACAATACAAATTTCCCGAGCTCGTGCCTACCTCACAGTCAAGGTGGACACACAGCATCCATTACATAGTCAAATCATGAAGATAAAAGGCAGCAGGTTAAAAAGAGGCAAATCATGGATGGGTCAAGCCGAGGACATTATTCTAAGGTATGTTTACATGAGGACATAGAACCCGGCGAGGAGTGGGTGCAAGTGCCTTTGGAGTGCTGTACATCTTTTTCAGTTTGCATTTAACTAACTAGACAGAAAATGGAGACATCAGAGTCAGGCTGCTGTAGGAGCAGAATTCAAGCCTTGATTTTGAGAATGCTCTAGACGGTGATGCTGTCATTTACACAGATGCTTTTGTAATCCGCCACGTTAGAAGCTTGTGGGCTTTCATGGCTCAGTTTGAAGGGAGAGTTGTAAAAGAAGATTCTGGAGCTTTTGCCATAACTACAAGTAGTCTGACTACCGAGGTCATGGCTGTGACTAAAGCAGTAACATGGCTAGAGACACAGACTTTCTCTGGAGCATGCTTTCTCAGTGACTCGATGAGTATGCTCAGGAAGATAGAGAAGGGCTGGGTCCGAAGGCGGTGGTTGGTGGCTCTACAGAATTCACGGCTGACAAGGATTAGTTTTCTTTTCGTGCCTGGACATGTAGGGGTACAAGGAAACGAGCAAGCTGATAGGCTTGCAGGTGAGGCTACTGTGAAAGCAGGACAAGCCATGGACCAGGCTGATATACTGAATGCGCTAAGAGAGTTAAGACATTTGCATGAACCAACTGAGAACTGAATCTGCAACCATGGTCAGACTGCAAGAACAACATGTTAAAGGGGGTGTTGCCAAACAAGAACACTACTCGGGCAGCCAAAGAAGTATAATAAACCAACACAGAACTGGTGTCGTTAGCCGCTACTCGCAGGATTTACTGAGGAGGGGACCCTCGCACTTATGGACTGAGTGGTTCGATGTGCAATGAGGATAATCTGTTGACTAAGAGCTGAAAATAACTTTTTTTTTAAATGTTCTTAATAAAAAAAAAAAAACAGGATTAGAGAAAATAAAACTGACACAACTTTCATGGAGGTTATTTTAAAATATTAAACATGACTAATATACAGTATTATTATTATTATTATTCTTCTTCACTTCCTCTTTTACCGCTGTGGGTGTCGAGGGAGATATAAGGTTCTGTTTCTAGCTCTTCTGGCCGCCTCGACCACAGGCACATCGTGCTGTTGTAGAGTTTCTCTGATGTTATCCTTCCATCTTGTTCTTGATCTACCTTGTGCTCTACGTCCTTCTCTTTCCATGTATGCTTTGTATGGTATGGTGTCACAAGGCATTCTCTCTAAGTGGGCAAACCATTTCACTTGCTGTCTTCGTATGTAATCCAGAATTGGTTCTGTGCCGACTTTTTCTCTTATGATCTCATTCCTGATATTAGAGATCATAATATACAGTATTATTTTCTCAATTATGAATTTCATTTTGTAATGCTTTTTCTCTTATGATCTCATTCCTGATATTAGAGATCATAATATACAGTATTATTTTCTCAATTATGAATTTCATTTTGTAATGCTTGACACTAACTCAAGGGTTTACTGTAAAATTATTTTTTTTTTTAATAAGCGGTTGATTACAAACTAAAACTCAAAACCAGGCATAAGTGAAAATAAATTGATTTTCAACCTACACAGCTTCTTTTGTGTTTTGGGGATCTTTTTTCTGTGCTTTCCCTTTCTTGGAACGTTTTTTCTTTTTTGGTTTGTTTTCCGCTTGACACACCTCTTCATAACTTGCCAGTTGCGGAGTTGATGCTTGGACTGCCTGCAATGAGCTCTCCATTTCATGCCTCTCCTGATTAGAAATAAAATAAATAAGGAATTGCTGTTTCATCATTCAACCTAAGAAGGAATTTGTTGCAGCTAACTTTAAAATCGACATGTACTTTGTGACAGCTAACTTTAAAATCTACATATACTTTGTTACAGTTAACTTTAAAATCTACATATACTTTGTGACAGCTAACTTTAAAATTGACATATACTTTGTGACAGCTAACTTTAAAATCAACGTATACTTTGTTGCCGCTAACTTTAAAATCAACATATACTAAGCTATTGCTCCAAGTGTGCGTTTTGTAGCCCCCTTTAAGGGAGAGGGGAGAATAGACCAACTTTTTCTAAAAGCTTGCAAAAGTTTAATAATGACAGATTTACTTGAATCTGAAGTGCTGGGCAGATATTATAGCCCATCTGTGAACTACATCTTTTTGCAGGGGATAGGAAACTTTACATTTTAGTACCTAAATTTTCAAGTTGCAATCACTGGCATATTTTTGTTTGTATCTGGTTTAGTTTTCAAGTTCATCATTTAAACTGATTGTTCCATAATTTAAAGAAATGTTTTAGTGAAAGAAATTGTGTGACACTTGCCAGGTGGTCTGTTAAGACTCAAAGAGAAGACTAATCCATAAACAAATGCCTGAAGAAGTCAGATGTATTGACCAGAATATGCAAATATGGCAGCTTTGATGTTAATGGACAACAATTACATCCAGAATATTACACCAGAAACAGGAGAAACAAGTATAGATATTATTTTACCACATTGAGGTATAGAAATCTAGTCAGTCTTACCTGTTCAGTACTGACCTCAAGTGGGTCCTTAGGATTTGGCTGATGTGTCTCATCATTTTGTCTTTTAATGTCAACAGGATAAAAACGATGAGCCTGGCCCTTTTTACTTTCTGCTTTTGAACGAACAAGATCCTGTTTGGGTAATGAAGTGTCATGAGCAATGCCCTCTTTTGACACTGAAGTACCAGAAGCTGCATTTTCTGACTTTCTCCATTTCGTATTGATGAACTCTATAGCTTTCTCATAAGTCGGGGGCAAATCCTCTCTCTTACTCCCACTGACCTTTTCTTCATCATTGCTGGTGCTCTCTATGCTAAAGAAATAAAAAATACAAGAAATCCAGGACTTAAACTGCAAAATGTTTTAGTAACAGCATAATTTTCTTCATTTTATCTTCATTATTGCCAGACTCATATACTCTATCCTATTCACTTTTCATCTTTATCAACTTCCTTTTCATATTTTTCACATTCATTATCATCCCATTCACATACATTATCCTTTTTTATCCATCACTCTTTTCTACAGCTTATTCTACTCTATTCACATTCATTATCATTCAACTATATTGAACAACATCCTCTTTTGTTCATATTTACAATTACATGCATCAAAAATGAACTGACAGGAAAAGTTTTCACCAGCAAACATCAAAAGAAAAAGAAAAAAAAAAGCTCACGCAGTTGTTACTCAAAGTAATAAATGCTTTGAAATAAAGTTAAAATATAACAAGGTGTTAAAGTAACAATTGGGTTAGAATGGGTTAATTTGACAACTCTTTCGAACAGAAGTTAGAATGGGGAAAAACAGTTTATTGGTTTAAAAAAAGTTACCAGTTTATTGGCACCGATTGTCTATAAAATATATGTCTAGCCCTATATACCCTATACACCTAAACACGTGGAAAAGGGTCCATTATTGGCACCAAATGGGTTAAAAGAGAGCTCAGTAGTCTTAAGTAAAAGAATAAAGCAAAGGAGACCGACATTTATAAAATCAAACAGACCAGTAGGAGTGCAGTGGACAACGGCATATACGCAGTCAGAGAAAAGCAAATCCATTGGGGGAAATAAATGACCAAAAGGTACAGAGAACAATAACTCAAATAAGCTGATCAGTTAAAACAAGAAATTCAAACAGAATGGAGAAACTGTTTGCAGAAATCTTTCAAACACTTAAGATACAGTTCTGAGATTTTGGAAAACCAAAGATAAGTAAACCCTTAAGATAGAGATAAAACTATTACAAAAGAATAGATAATCTAATGTTGCAAAATTAAATTTACCTATATGAATTAGCTTAACTGCCTCAACTCTACCAGACCACTGTAACGCTTTTCCAAGAATTTCCTAATATATCGCTAAACCGCTGAACCTAATTTTTGGTACTTTGCGTACTAAGTAAAAAAAAATGTGTCAAACTAAAAGTAACCAACCAATCATGGTCAAACCTCGTGGGTAGTCATTAACAAAATTGACAAAACTTAACTTTCATGGTGGTTATTTTAAAATATTAAACATTACTAATATACAGTATTAATTTCTCAATTATGAATTTCATTTTGTAATGCTTGACACTAACTCAAGGGTTTACTGTAAAATGATTTTCTTTATAAACGGTTGATTAAAAACAAACTGTCAAAGCCAGGCATGAGTGAAAATATTCTGACTTTCAACTTACAAAGCTTCTTTCGTCTTTTGAGGAGGAGGATCTTTGTTGTGTGTTTTCCCTTTCTTTGTAAGTTTTTTCTTTTTTGGTTTATCTTCTGCTTGACACACCTCTTCATAACTTGCCAGTTGTGGAGTCGATGCTTGGGCTGGCTGCACTGAGCTCTCCATTTCATGGCTCTCCTGATTATAAATAAAATATATAAGGAATTGCCGTTTCATCATTCAACCTAAGGAGTTTGTTTCAGCTAATTTTAAAATCTACATATACTAAACTATTGCTCCAAGTGTGCGTTTTGTAGACCCCTTTAAGGGAGAGGGAAGAACAGACTAACTTTCTCTTATAAAGCTTGCAAAATAATGAAAGATTTACATAAATTTGAAGTGCTGGGCAGATATTCCAGCCCAGCTGTGAACTACATCCTTTTGCAGGGGATAAGGAACTTTACAGATTTCAATACATAATTTTTTTTAACAGTTGCAATCACTGGTATTTGTTTTTGTTTCTGTGGTTGAGTTTTCTAGTTTATCACTGAAACTGATTATTCCATAATTTAAAGACAAAAGTTTCAGTGAAAGAAATTGTGTGACACTTGCCAGGGGGTCTGTTAAGACACAAATGTCAAAATCACCTAGGTCAAGGTCACATTTTCCTGCACAATTCAGAGTGAAAGGTAAAGGTGACCTTGTTGCAGATAATAGAGGGAATTGTTTGTTAGCTTATCGTACTGGTTAAGGTTATAGAATGAGCTGAAATGACTAGACTCCTTCACTATCTTCCTTATGACAATTTCCAAGAAATCTTGAAAATATGAAATAGAATGGCCAACCACTTTGCACACTTTCTTTAAATCAATTTAAAGAAAAGCAGTGTAAACAAATATAGTACTAGCCACATATTTTTTTTAGACCAATAGGCACTCAAGAAATGGTTTCACTTTGTAATAAATTTCCAGGTGCCCATTAAAAAAAAAAAAAACTCAGCTGGGCTAACCCTGAAGGCACTGTCAATAAAAGAGTCTTGCCTCGAAGAGCATTTCAACACAACAGGACCAACAAAGCAAATGTGACAGCCATTCTCTTACCACAGCCTGAGACAATTCACTTGGGATATACACCATAACACTATTCTTCCAAGATGTACCCCGGTTTTAAATATGCTTTTCATTTTGGTATCAAACTACAGAAAATCACTTTCATCACAGCCTCAACAGAAAAGAACAAACCAATTTTTAGGCTTCGGACTGGACACTGGTCTTTGAGCACACCTGTACAGGATAGGCATAAAAGAATCTGCTGCCTGTGACTGGAGCAGAAAGAACCTGAGCACATACTACAGTGTACAGCCCTAACCTCTCCTAGCAAAGACTGGATCTGGCCTAAGGGAGCCACATTGCAAGAGAAGCTATGGGGGACCGGTGGCGACCTTAATCGCACAATCCTATTTTTGACCCAGACGGGACTCAATGTTTAGCATGACTGATGTTGAACGCAGAAGAAGATCACAGAAAAGTCACCCACTCCATCACCTCATGTATTTTCTTGCCCAGCATGTCTTCAATAATTTGTATTATCAAATCCCTTGCCGACTGGCATCTGTGAGCATGCACCTCTACAGTCTGCAATCTTCAACAGCACTGTCAGTTCATGTGTTGAAACCCCTCAATCCCATAACAAATGCTGTCTAGTATCTTCTCAGGTTGTCTTCCTCTGTATCTTTCCTTTGTTCACAGAAGTAGTAGATTTCACCCCACTAGGTATCTTTCCTTTGTTCACAGAAGTAGTAGTAGTAGATTTCACCCCACTAGAACATCACAAGTGATAAACACCTGATGACACAAAGTGCTAACATGCAGGTGAGGGATGACGATCACCTGTGGAGAGGTCCCTGAATGCGGTTTCAGGGAGAGGTCCCAGAAACCGCGTTCAGACATCTGGCCATATTTATGGCCTGCCTATATTGCGGCCCCTGGCAAAAGCCAGAGTAGGGCTTCAAATGACAAAAAATTTCGTCCTGAAAAGGACGAAACTGGATATAATTAGGTAGTATGTATATGTTTTCACAACTGAATAAAGCCTATTAGTTCTTGACAAGTGTGGACAAGAGATGGTAGACATGAGAAGCTGCTTGCTGTGCTAAGCTTTCTAGTGCCTGAATGTTTTGCTGGTTGCTGTACATAAGTATTCTATTTGGGTCAGCAGCGTCCTATCTGTCTGCACTTAAAAACTTCATAGCAGTTTTAACTTTTGCTACCAGAGGAAAGCTAAATTAGTAATAAATCAAAACATGATTGCATCCCTTAGTACCTGAAGAGTTAAGGTCCTTGCACATCTTTTTCCTTGCGGTATTATAAAAGGCTTTGTAATTAATTTTTTCTTTCTCGGAGTCGAACAAATATTTCCCAAGCAGGAATTCCTAAAATACTCTTTTATGGAAGCCAGCAGTCAGGTATATGAGCTATATCGCCAGCCTAACAAATCTATCAAACACTTCAGAGAAGGCTAATTCATAAACAAATGCCCAAGAAGTCAGATGTATTGGCCAGAATATGCAGATATGGCAGCCATGATGTTAATGGACACAACAATCGCATCCAGAAGAAGAAATTTTACACCAAAAACAGGAGAAAAGTATAAATATTATTTTACCACACTGGGGTACATAAATCTAGTCAAGTCTTACCTGTTCAGGGTTGACCTCAAGTGGGTCCTTAAGATCTGGCTCATCTGGCTCATCATATTGTCTTCTAACATAAAAACGACGAGCCTGACCGTTTTTACTTCCTGCTTTCGAACGAACAAGAAAACGGCGAGTCTGACCCTTTTTAGTTTCTGCTTTCGAATGAAAAAGATCCTCTTTGGGTAATGAAGTTTTATGAATGATGCCCTCTTTTGATACTGAAGCACCAAAAGCTGAGTTTTCTGACTTTCTCCATTCCGTCTTTGTGAACTGAATGGCTTTCTCATAAGTTGGGGGCAAATCATCTCTCTTAGTCCTACTGACGATTTCTTCATCACTGCTAGAGCTCTCTATGCTAAAGAAATAAAAATACAAGAAATCCAGGACTTATAAAACTACATAATGCTTCAGCAACAGTATAATTTTCTTCATTTTAGCTTCATTATTACCAGAGTTATATACACTATCCTTTTCACTTTTCATTTTCACACTCATTATCATTCCATTCATATACATTATCATTTTCATCACTCTTTTCTACAGCTTATTCTACTTTATTCACATTCATTATCATTCAACTATATTCAACAACATCCTCTTTTGTTCATACTTACAAAAACATGCATTACAAATGAACTGACAGGAAAAGTTCTTATCCCTAGCAAACGTCAAAAGAAAAAACCAGATTCTGTGTCAAGGCACATTTGAGGCCTGTTTATTCAACCAGATTGTGTCAATGCACGTTTGAGGCCTGTTTATTCAACCAGATTTTGTGTCAATGCACATTTGAGGCCTGTCCATTCAATCAAATCCTGTGTCAAGGCATTTTTTGTTGGTCTTCATTCCTTCTACAGAACCTGGTAGTACCATATGAGATTTCAAACTGAAAAGACTGGGAAAGCTAAACCAGACAACAAAAGCCTGCACAAGTCGGATGCATTGGCCGAAGGCGCAAATATCGCAGCCATGTGGGAAATGAGCACAACACACCGACATATTTGCATAAAAGAAGAAAAAAAAACAATAAGATGCTGACCAGCAGCAGCGGAGATCATGTTGCATGATGACAAACATGATTTAATACATGTTAATGACAAATAATACACAATACATTTTAATGACATGAACAGGATTTAATACATTATGACATGAACAGGATTTAATACATTATGACATGAACAGGACATAATACGTCACAATGACATGAACAGGACATAATACATCACAATGACATGAACAGGACATAATACATCACAATGACATGAACAGGACATAATACGTCACAATGACATGAACAGGACATAATACGTCACAATGACATGAACAGGACATAATACATCACAATGACATAAACAGGACATAATACGTCACAATGACATGAACAGGACATAATACATCACAATGACATAAACAGGACATAATACGTCACAATGACATGAACAGGACATAATACATCACAATGACATAAACAGGACATAATACGTCACAATGACATGAACAGGACATAATACGTCACAATGACATGAACAGGACATAATACATCACAATGACATGAACAGGACATAATACGTCACAATGACATGAACAGGACATAATACATCATAATGATATGAACAGGACATAATACATCACAATGACATGAACAGGACATAATACGTCACAATGACATGAACAGGACATAATACATCATAATGATATGAACAGGACATAATACATCACAATGACATGAACAGGACATAATACGTCACAATGACATGAACAGGACATAATACATCACAATGACATGAACAGGACATAATACGTCACAATGACATGAACAGGACATAATACATCACAATGACATAAACAGGACATAATACATCACAATGACATGAACAGGACATAATACATCATAATGACATAAACAGGACATAATACATCACAATGACATGAACAGGACATAATACATCATAATGACATGAACAGGACATAATACATCATAATGACATGAACAGGACATAATACATCACAATGACATGAACAGGACATAATACATCATAATGATATGAACAGGACATAATACATCATAATGACATGAACAGGACATAATACATCATAATGACATGAACAGGACATAATACATCATAATGATATGAACAGGACATAATACATCATAATGACATGAACAGGACATAATACATCATAATGATATGAACAGGATATAATACATCATAATGATATGAACAGGACATAATACATCATAATGATATGAACAGGACATAATACATCATAATGACATGAACAGGACATAATACATCACAATGACATGAACATGATATAATACATCTTGATATGAACAGGATATAATACATCTTAATGATATGAACAGGATATAATACACAGGAATGACAAACAGAAAATACATGTTAATGACATAAACAGAACATAATACATGTTAATGATATAAACAGAACATAATACATGTTAATAACATAAACAGGATATAATACATGTTAACAACATGAACAGGATATATGCTAATGACAAACAGGATATAATAAGAGTCCCTCCTATCATCAAAATCACTATCATGATTTTCTACATAACAAACAAAACAAATTACAGATCCCTGGTTGGGTTGCGATTTAGGCAGGAGAAAATATGTCTCCTGCCCTTGTAACAAGCATCCCAGAACTGGCGACTATTTCAAAGTCTGCTGAAATCTGATAAGTTGGGCTATAGGCAGCAGATACTGCAGCTAAGCAGTAACTCAAAACAAGTGTGAACCAATAATCTGGTCATCTTAGTTTCAGTTTCATAGCAAACGGGTCACCCCATAGTTGCTCTGCTCCTTTGCCAATGAAAAATACACAGAATGTTTATCACAGCCAATTGTGGAAAGATTGACAGACTGCTTTCTAGTATATGCATTAGCATACACACACATTAAAATCATACGGTAGCCATCCGAAGTGCTAATACAAACAGTCCGACATTAGAAATGTAATTCACCATGGATGGTAGCAAAAGTCACCAATAGATTAGCAGCTGCACACGCCAACAATTGTAATCACATAATGGCACCACCAATATTGTGACATTGCTGACAACAGGCATCGCGCCATTTTCCTGAATCTACATTTCACACGACTACATTGGTCACAGTGGAAAAAAGATCCAAATAAAATTCGCAGCTCAGTGTCATACCATGCACTCAGCTCAGAAGCTAAGCGATAAAACGATCCTTTCAGTCTACAAATGGATCAAAAATGCAACGGCTGCCATCTGGCAGAAGCAAAAAATTTGCCACGGTTCAAATCAGTGACCGTACCCAGTGTCAAATTTGACCGGAAGTGTGAACTACCCATTTAATGCAGAAGCAACAGGAGGAAGAAAAGAAGAAGGATGAGGAGGAAAAGGAATAGAATAAATTAGAATTTGTTTCTTCCTTTCTGGAGTGTCATATATTGATGTACACAGTGTGGCCACAATGATGGTGTTTGGATGGTAAAGATCTGTTGTCATGGAATATAGCTGTGCAAATAAATAGGTTGTGGCTAATTGGGGCAATCTGTATGAAGACAAAAAAGGGAGAGAAAAAAGAAAAAGAAAAAGAAAGAAAAAAAGAAAAAACCAAATAAAGAAAAAAGAAACAAAGAAAAAGGAAAGAAAAAAAAAAGAAAAAGAAAAAAAGGAACTAACAAAGACAAAACAAAGAACAAGAAAAGAGAAACAAATAAAAGGGAAAAAAGCAGATGAGGGAAAAAAAGGAAAAAATATTAACAGACAGATGAAAAAAAGGAAGGAAAGTCTGAAGGATGGAAGGAAGGAAGGAAACAAGGGAGGAAGGAAGGACAAACTGACTAACCTATAATTTCTAACATCAAGCATTAAAACAGAATATTACCTTTGACCTTCAGGCAAGGTCATCAATATCCGTGCAGTCTCTAATGCCTGCTTCTTCTCCTGTATGATTCGTTCAAAGATCCGAACATCAAGATGAACCCTTGGTGGCTCAGAGTCGGCCTCTTCTGCAACATAGCAGAAAAAGTTGAATTAACTGTTTCCCTGCTTTTCATTTCCCATTTTCAGTAAGTCAGTATGTAAACTTTTTCAGTATAAGCCCATAGCTCACATTAGTAAGTAAACAAACTTGTTTCCTACTTTTCATTTCCCATTTGAGAATAAGCCCTTAGCTCACATTAGTTAAGTAAACTTTTTCAGTATAAGCCCTTAGCTCACATTAGTTAAGTAAACTTTTTCAGTATAAGCCCTTAGCTCACATTAGTTAAGTAAACTTTTTCAGTATAAGCCCTTAGCTCACATTAGTAAGTAAAACCCACATCTTCAGGCATGGTGGGCATATGGGGGCCAGACCTATTTAACCATCAGCACTTGGTACGTGGTCAAGATTACGCTGGCCACCTTTACTTCCCAGGACTTTACCTGGTAGTCATTTATGGCAGGGTCTAATTGGAAGCCAGTCTTTTTTCATCAGGACCCGAACCCATGACTTTCCGATCTGCAGGTGAGCGTCCAACTACACCAGTGTGGCTACCACACACCAGTGACTACCAACTCACTCACATGGCCTTAAGGAATTCATTCATCTTTGTTAGTCCTTTAAAAAGCAGTTGGCATGTGTTTACAGCCAGTCTGTGATATCTGCCTTTCAACACTACAACTCTGAGTTGATTTGATTAAAGAACCGACATCACAGCACTCAGGGCATTCCCATAAGTGCTCCATCCCCATCTTCATCAGCCAGCGAAGAGTTCAGATACTAAAGGTGCCAGTAGCATTCTGATTAAACATCCGTCTTGCCTTTCCACTGAGCCTCAAACATCTGCCAGAACCTCTCATCACTCCCCCCTGCATCAATCTCACCAGACAGTGGTGATCCATTTGCTCCGTGGAAGAGACTGGGACCTCGCAGCGTAATATTCCCATAGTCACATGGATAAATTGTAGCTGAGCTTCCATAGTGGAGATGGCAGTTTTCGTTAATTCTTTCAGTCCCAAGGAACAATACATTCTCATTAACTACGCTATATTTCCAACTGACGTATGATACAATTATCTCTCTTCAATTTATCACAGGGCAATTTCAAAACATGAATTCAGCAATTTAAAATAATCTTTCCAGCTTGTTATAATCAACATTTGTTGAATATTAGGTTTATTTAGAAATGTGGTTAAAAGCATAAAATATTGTAATGACAAGACCTTATCTCATTCCCAGAGAAGCTGGACAGCATACAAAATCAAGCAATGCAAGTGTTTTTGGGATGCACATGAGACACGTCAGTAGTGTAAATGGCACACAAACTTGCATTGCCATCCGAATATGAGAACTACAAGGTTTTACAGGCAAAAGTTACTTTAACTCTGAGTCCCAAGAAACGCATCATATGTTCATAGGTTCCAACCTAGAAGCCCAATGAACGCAACATGCGCTTATTTTACGACTCTTTACTACACCCTGGGCCTGTGATGCTAAACCTCCTGTTAAGGGTGCCCAGGAATGGATAACTGGTGAAACGATCAGCTGTGAAAGAGCTGATCAATGAAAGAGCTTGCCGATGTAACAATATATTGTAGTGATAGTTAAGAAAAGTTAGTGGGGATTTATTGCAAAGGTGAATGGATACTCCTTGAAAATAGAAAGCTTCACAAGCAGCATTGCTACATCCAGTATGAGAATGGAGGTGGAGGCAGTAGTGGCAGCTTTCCAATGGCTTTAGAGCAGCACGTGCCTGACTCCCAGAGCATGCCTCAGAAAATTGAAACTGGTGTCCTGCGTGCAGACTGGCTTGCATCCCTTGATAAGCCCTCAATCAGGAGCTAGTCATCGATTTTCTGTCCAGGATATTCAGGTGTGTGAGATAACAAGCAGGCTGATAGATTAGCTATCATTTGATAAAGCGGATGTGGTGAAAGCTCGATGGGATCAAACGGACAGTGCAAAAAAACAGATAGGGATTTTAATACACTGAAAGACTAATCTCAATGTGGATGCGTGCATGCATGCATGTAGAGATTCCAGAAGATATTCAACACTGAAGAGGAAACAGAATTTTTAATAAGGTTGCAACTGGTACTATTAGGCAACTTTTCATAAGTCTTAATGGTGCAGTGAGGAATAGACCATGGAATCTAGGAGACACTAGTCTCAGGGAAAAGCAAGACAGACAAACAGGCAACACCAACTATGTGTTCACTGACTGTAAATTTGGTGGAAAGTTGGTGTTCCTTGACCTCTGAACTTTGTTCCAGAACCTGAGTTGCATGCACATCTGTTTGGTCTGGCTTATTTGTATGCAGACTTGTTTCCTGGCCTTTCAGGCAGATGTACTGTGACTCTGAAGGATGCCACCCCACCCTCCTCCCCCCACCCACTTAGCTGACATATAACATTGTTAGAGGCATTCAGTCTATGCTCATTTTCCCTGCAATGAGGCCCCAGAACCAATACGGAGAAGATGTCCAAACAGACTGCTGCTCATATCTGTGGCTGTGATATTGGTTCTTAACTCAACAATGATGTGAGGCTGGAATACTACTGTTTTGACCATGATTTTAACAATTATAATAATTACAGTTATAATAATAATAATACTATCTCACTAATAATAACTAACAATACCTGATGCCTGACCACCTGCGTCTAAAATCTGTGATCTATCAGCCATGTTTTGATTATCAGAAATAAGTGATTTATCAGCTTTAAGCCCTGAACGTGTTTTAGCTGCCCCTGTATGAGGATCTAGTGATCTCAAGGCCTCCACGTCTGCTCCAATTTTTATTGTCAGGTTTTCCAGTTTCTGTATCAATGTCAGCTCTCTTAGAGCATCTGCAACAGAATTTAAAATTACAGTTAAACACTTCGGTGGCAAAGCTGCAGTGGTGTAGTGGCTAGATGATTGGCTACATATTTGACAGTCATGGGTTCAAATCTGAGCGGATCCAGCCTAAAAAATTACCTTGAATCAGTTATTCAGCCTGAAATAGGCACCAGGTGAAGTCCTGGGAAGTAAAGATGACCGGCGTGATGTTGACCATTTCATCCTCCTTGTGCTGACTGGTATATAAAGTATAGGTCTAGCCCTATATGCCTAATACTCCTGAAGGCGCGTAAAAGGGTCCCTTACTTAATGAGCTGAAAAATGTGGATAATCAACTCTGATCAAATAATTGTTACATTCAGTGTATGTCACAGTTTCTAGGAAAAGTGATGGAAAGCAGACTATTTACAACCAGAAGAGTTTTAATACTATGTTACATATTTTCAATTCTAAAATGGATTGAGAAGGTGAGAACATCCAAAAGAAACCCTGAAACAGATGAGACGCTAAAGGTGCTAGACTTGATATCATCTGCAATAAAAGGATTGTACAGGAGAAATAGACTTCATACCCTATGTGACACACTATGGTATAATAGGACACTAATGATGATGATGAAAGAGAAAATGCTCTTCAGTTATGAGAAGGGCAACAATGGAGAACAAAGAGAATAGAAAGATCAGTGGTAAAGGATGCAGATTAAGAGAAGAAGTTTTCTAGGAGCATGGCATGGAGTAATAACACCAGAATTAATCCAGAATGAATAGGCTAAAAGAAAAGTTAATGCCTCCATCGTCTAGTAAAACATGATGATAGCTTGTCATGTTTTTAACTTCAACATTCATCTCAGTAGGAAATGGGTTCAGAGTGTTAACTTATTCCCAAAGTTTATAGATATCAAAATTTCTACAGCTACCTATGATTGTTTTGTCATTCCCGCTTCCAACAGGAGACCTTGACTTTTGGCCTGATGACTGGCTAGGGCTCTGTAAACTCATTGGATTATTTTTTTCACATGTTGCATCCAATACCGAATCTGTAAAAGTGGAATACTAATCTTTATCGGATAATTCTGACATTAAACAGAAGAATTTTTGTTAAATAACTGATCAATGCTTACTAGCAATGCCAGACTTAGACAAGTACAGCAGATGAAATCTGAGAATGTGGAGGTGGTAGCATGATAGTTTTCATTAGGAAAAAAAACTGGTTTGGTCATTTGACTCGCCGCACACTGACAGTAAACCACAATAAGCATAGATGTACATACCAAATGTTACTCAAAAGAGGCTAATGATGCAAATCGTAGACAAAGCAAAAAAAAAATCCTTGGGAAGTATGTTTTCTGTACTTTCAGCTTCAGTAACCTGTCCTAGCTTCTGAGCTCTTCTAAATCTGCTGCCTCCTGTGTTTCTGCATCTGACTTCTGCATCAGTCTCCTGCATTTCTGGATATCATCTTCAGTTGAAATGCCATTGTTGAATGAATATGTATAGCATAAATGCAAGATAACATTTGTGCAGAGTCCTTTGTTCACCCAGCTGTAAGCTCCAGAGGAAGGTCCTGGTTGTTCACCCATTTGGACTTTAGCTTTCTGCCAGGGCTTGAGTTTAGTGTGTACATCTGTTTTACTGGATTGTTTGTGTGCAGTTGTTTGTTCCATGCTACTCTAGCAGATGCACTCGAAGGAAGCTTCCAGTTAGTCAAATTCTACCTCATGCTCATTTGGGGAGGCAGTGGGTCTGGTCTTGTTTTACCCACAACAGGTACCCAGAACCCACATGGAGAAAAGAGTCCTTTCACGGAATAGTCACTATTATGACCAATCAAAATCACTAAATGTGACTGCAGGTGGGAGCATCCCAATAATCTCTCCAGGCATGAGAAGAAACCATCTAATCAGAGTTCGCCATGAAACAGGACAGAAAAACAGATTTCACAAAAAACCAAATGGGTTCAAAGTGTTAATTCCTAAAGTTTATAGACATCAAAATTTCAACAGCTACCTGTGATTGTTTCCTCATCCAAGCTTCCAATAGCAGACCTTGACTTTTGGCCTGATGACTGAATAGGGCTCTGTAAACTCACTGGATTGTTTTCATGTTCTTCACGTGTTGCATCCGATACCAAATCTGTGAAAGTGGGAAAATTTTTTGCATTTTTGTTTCTTAATTTTTTTGTTTAAATCTTTAAGGCCCAAACAACGGTGTGAGCATTGTTTGAGAAGTTCCGTTCTGCCCAAACAACGGTGTCATCATTGATCCTGTGTCCCTTACATTTTGCTTCGCACACGCCTTCGTACTAATTTCGAATGTTTGGAGGTACAATTAAACTTTTCAGGGAAAGTCACTCTGCCTTTGAGTTTCATTTCCTGGACTAAACCACACATGGATAATTTGAGAGAAAAAAAAACTGAATTTGTTTTCAAGTTCATTTACTAAGTTCGTTTTTGAGTGCCATGAATACCAATGTTCTAACCACAAGTACAGGTCCCAGAATGCGTCTTTCTGTGGCCGAACTCTGAAATTGTTTCAGTCAGATGTTTTTAAATGTGATAATGATAATAACAATTTAGATTTTTCGGAAAGTGATTTGGACGAAAGTGATTTACATGGTGAAGCTGAGCGATCAGCTGTTCGGAATCTAGAATTCTGAGTTTATTACACAGACAATGTCCCATACTACCGTATTTATGGTGTAAGAGAATGAAAGTGCTCTAAACAAAAAGACAGTACTATACTATGGCTAAGCTACATTGAAATCATCGCAGCTACAGTCTGTACAAAGTAAATAGTAAACAGTGTGTAATGGCTTATTTTTCTGACATTTTTTTTCTCTGAAATTTCGCTTAGCACTCAGTGAGAACTAAGAGCCACAGAGTGCTAAACTAACCCAGAAAGTTATCATAACTTTGGAATATGTTAGGAAATTGAACAAACTTTGAAGTTTTGTTCTTAAATTTTGATACTACTCTTGTGGCTGCAAAACCATGGTAAGTGAAGAATTTGTGTGTAAAATATTGTCCTTGTGAAATTAACACCTGCTGAATTCTTCTTTCCCACTAACTATAACAAAATTAAACAAACACTTATCAGATTCAAAATGTACATTCATTTCTCTTAAAAAATACTTTTAAGGGGATTAGAAGTATATTACAATCTCTATAGCCTTTCTTGTACACCCACCCCTCTGCCATTTTTGTAAAGGGAAATTAATGTGGGCCAAGTCTGTCAAAATTCATGGGCCTGAAGGAGTTAACTGATGAACGCTATGCTACCACAAAGAAAGACTTCCACAAGTACACAGAAATGCAGCAGATGAGATTCCTAAAAAGAGCACTTGATATACTAAGAAGTAAGATCAGATGTGATGAAATCTGAAAGTGAGGAGGTAGTAGCATGATAATTTTAATTCAGAAAATAAATGGTTTGGTCCTTTAACTCCCTGTCAACTGACAGTTTATCACAATAAGCAATAATCAACAAAACAAATGCCACTCAAAAGAAGCTAATCTTACAAATCATATTTAAAGCCAGTAAAGTCCTTAGGAAGTGATTTTTCTGTGCTTTCTGCTTCAGTAGCATGTCTTAGCTTTCAAGTTTTTCTTTAATCTGCTGCCTCCATTTTTCATTCAGATGAATCAGCAGTCTTCTGTGTCAATCTCCTCCATTTCTGGATATCAGCTTCAGTTGAAATACCATAATTGAAATAATATGTATATCAGAAATGCAAGATGACACACAGACATGATGAAACGTCACTGGACAATATCAGTAGAACCCTAAGTGGCAGGAGGCAAAGAAAACACCCAACAGAAACCAGAGAAAGAACTAAGCGGCAGACACTGAATGATGCAGCAGACACCAAAACATATGCCTAAGAAGAAACCATCACATTAGAGTTCACCAAGAAACAGGACAACCAAACAGATTTACCTTAAAACCAAATGGGTTCAAAGTATTAACTAATTCCAAAAGTTCATAGATATCAAAATTTAAACAGCTACCTATGATTGTTTCCTCATCAGAGCTTCCAATAGGAGACCTTGATTTTTGGCTAGGGCTCTGTGAACTCACTGGTTTATGTTCTTCACATGTTGCATCCGAAACCAAATCTGTGAAAGTGAAATACTGTCTTTAATCTAAGCTAAATTTGGTACAATGTGTTTATTTTTGTTTTATTTTTTGTTTCATTTCCATCTGTTAAGTAACTTATCAATGCTATTCTAGCAATGCCAGACATGGACAACTACAAAAAGAAGATCATTTGACATACCAAGAATTGAAAAGATCAGACATGATGAAATCTGAAAGTGAAGAGGTAGTAGCATAATAATTTTTATTAGAAAAATATATGGTTTGGTCATTTAACTGTCAACTGACAGAATACCACAATAATCAACAAATCAAATAGGACTCAGAAGAAACAAATCATAGACAAAGCAAATACATTCCTTAAGAAGTGATTTCTCTGCGCTTTCAGCTTCAGAAGCTTGTTTTAGCTTACGAGCTCTTCTCAGACTGCTGCCTCCCATGTTTCTAATTCAGATGAGTCTGACTTCTGCATCAGTCTCCATTTCTTGATATCATCTTCAGTTGGAGATGCCATTGTTGAATGAATATGGGTAGCAGAAATGCAAGATGACACAGATCTGATGAAACATCAAAGGACAATATCAGTAGAACCCTAACTGGCAAACAGCAAAAAAAAAAAAAAAACACCCAACAGAAAGCAGATAAAGCATTAACTGGCAGACACTGGATGATGCAGCAGACAGCAAAACAGATGCACAGAGTCCCTTCTTTGTTCACCGGCTGTAAGCTCTAGTGGAAAGTCCTGGTTGTTTGTCCATTTGGACTTTGGCTTTGTGCTGGGGCCTGAGTTTTGCATGTACATCCATTTTACTGGCTTATTTGTGTTCAGTTGTTTGTTCCTTGCCTCTAGCAGATGCACTCGAAGAAAGCTCATTCGACCTCATGCTCGCTGGGGAGGCAGTGGGTCTGTTCCTGTTTTCCCCACAACAGGTACTCAGAATCCACATGGAGAGAGAAAGAGAGTCCTTTCAAGGAATGGTCACGATTATGACCAATCTTCTTCTTCTTCTTCACTTCCTCTTTTACCGCTGTGGGTGTCGAGGGAGATATAAGGTTCTGTTTCTAGCTCTTCTGACCGCCTCGACCATAGGCACTTCGTGCTGTTGTAGAGTTTCTCTGATGTTATCCTTCCATCTTGTTCTTGGTCTACCTCATGCTCTACGTCCTTCTTTCCATGTATGACCAATCAAAATTACTAAATGTGACTGCAAGTGGAAGCATCCCAATAATCTCTCCAGGCATAAGAAGAAACCATCTAATCAAAGTTCGCCATGAAACAGGACAACCAAACAGATTTACCTTAAAACCAAATGGATTCAAAGTGTTAACTAATTCCCAAAAGTTGATAGATATCAAAATTTCAGCAGATACCTATGATTGTTTCCTCATCCAAACTTCCAATAGGAGACCTTGACTTTTGGCCTGATGACTGGCTAGGGCTCTGTAAACTCACTGGATTGTTTTCTTTATGTTCTTCACGTGTTGCATCCGATACCAAATCTGTGAAAGTGGAAAACGGTCCTTAATCTTAACTAGATTATTTTTGCATTTTTTGTAAATAATTTTTTTGTTTAACTAATGAACGTTATGCTACCACTATGAAAGAATTCCACAAGTACAGAAAAATGCAGCAGATGAGATTCCTAAGAAGATCACTTGATATATTAAGAAGTGAGAAGATCAATCATGAAATCTGTAAGTGGAGAGGTAGTAGCATGATAATTTTCATTAGAAAAATAAATGGTTTGGTCATTAAACACCCTGCAAACGGTATACCACAAAAAGCAATTATGTGCAAACCAAATGGGACAAAAGAGGCTATCGATGCAAATCAAAGACAAAGCAAATAAATCTTTTGGGAAGTGATTATTCTGCACTTTCAGCTTCAGCAGCATGTCTTAGTTTCCGAGCTTGTCTTAAATCTGCTGCCTCCTGTGTTTCTAATTCAGATGAATCTGTCATCTTCTACATCAATTTCCTCCATTTCTGGATATCATCTTCAGTTGAAATGCCATTGTTGAACGAATATGTATAGCAGAAATGCAAGATAGCACAGATCTGATGAAATATCGCAGGACAATATCAGTAGAGCGCCAAGTGGCAAGAGGCAAAGAAAACACCCAACAGAAAGCAGATAAAGCACTAACTGGCAGACAATGGATGATGCAGCAGTCAGCAAAACAGATGCACAGAATCCCTTCTTTGTTCACCCAGCTGTAAGCTGCAGTTGAAAGTCTGGTTATTTGTCCATTTGGACTTTGGCTTTGTGCCAGGGCTTGAGTTTAGCATGTACATCCGTTTTACTGGCTTTTTTGTGTGCAGTTTGTTGTGCCTTGCCACTCTACCAGATGCACCTGAAGGAAGCTCCCAGTTAGTCGAATTCTACCTCAAGTTTGTTGGGGAGGCAGAGGGTCTATTCTTATTTTCCTCACAACAGGTACCCAGAACCCACATGGAGAGAGAGAGAGAGTCCTTTCAAGGAATAGTCACTCTTATGACTAATCAAAATCAAATGTGATAACAGGTGGAAGCATCCCAATAATCTATCCAGGCATAAGAAGAAACCATCTAATCAGAGTTCACCATGAAAAGGACAGAAAAACAGATTTCACATAAAACCAAATGGGTTCAAAGTGTTAACTAATTCCTAAAGTTTAAAGATATCAAAATTTCAACAGCTACCTATGATTGTTTCCTCATCCAAGCTTCCAATAGGAGACCTTGACTTTTGGCTAGGGCTCTGTGAACTCACTGGATTGTTTTCTTCATGTTCTTCACATGTTGCATCCGATACCAAATCTGTGAAAGTGGAAAACTAATCTTTAATAATATTTGCATTTTTGTTTCTTAATTTTTTTTGTGTTTAACTGATGAACACTAAGCTACCACAATGAAAGACTTCCACAAGTACAGATTCCTAAAATGAGCACTTGATATACCAAGAAGTAAGAAGATCAGATGTGATTAAATCTGAAAGTGAGGAGGTAGTAGCATGATAATTTTAATTTGGAAAATAAATAGTTTGGTCCTTTAACTCCCTGTCAACTGACAGTTTATCACAATAAGCAATGATCAACAAAACAAATGCCGCTCAAAAGAAGCTAATCTTACAAATCATATTTAAAGCAATAAGATTCGGAAGTGATTTTTCTGTACTTTCTGCTTCAGTAGCATGTTTTAGCTTTCAAGTTTTTCTTAAATCTGCTGCCTCCATTTATAATTCAGATGAATCAGCAATCTTCTGTGTCAATCTGCTCCATTTCTGGATATCATCTTCAGTTGAAATACCATTATTGAAATAATACGTATATCAGAAATGCAAGATGACACACTGACATGATGAAACATCACTGGACAATACTAGTAGAACCCTAAGTGGCAGGAGGCAAAGAAAACACCCAAGAGAAACCAGAGAAAGAACTAAGCGGCAGACACTGAATGATGCAGCAGACAAACATATGCATGAGAAGAAACCATCACATTAGAGTTCACCATGAAACAGGACAGCCAAACAGATTTACCTTAAAACTGAGTGGGTTCAAAGCATTAACTTTTACCAAATTTTAAAGATAAAATTTTAACAGCTACCTATGATTGTTTCCTCATCAGAGCTTCCAATAGGAGACCTTGACTTTTGGCTAGGGCTCTGTAAACTCACTGGTTTTTGTTCTTCACATGTTGCATCCGATACCAAATCTGTGAAAGTGAAATACTGTCTTGTGGCAAGCAGTGAAGAAAACACCCAACAGAAAGCAGATAAAGCACTAACTGGCAGACACTGGATGATGCAGCAGACAGCAAAACATATGCACAGAGTCCCTTGTTTGTTTACCCGACTGTAAGCTCCAGTGGAAAGTCCTGTTTGTCCATTTGGACTTTGGCTTTGTGCCAGGGCTTGAGTTTTACTGGCTTATTTATTTGCAGTTGATTGTTCCTTGTCGCTCTGGCTGGCACACTCAAAGGAAGCTCATATTTAGTTAAACCCTATGACACGCTTGTTGGGGAGGCGGTGGGTCTATTCTGGTATCCCTCCCCCCTCCCCTTCCCATAATTGGTACCCGGAACTCTCTCCAATGGGAGAGAGAGTCCTTTCAAGGAAGTCACTATTATGGCCAATCAAAATCACTAAATGTGACTGCAGGTGGGAGCATCTCAATAACCTCTACGGGCATCGGAAGAAACACCATGAAACAGGAACATGTTTACTGTGTTAACTAATTCCTAAATTTATAGATATCACAATTTAAGCAGATACCTATGATTGTTTCCTCATCCAAGCTTCCAATAGGAGACCTTGACTTTTGGCCTGATGACTGGATAGGGATCTGTAAACTCACTGGACTATTTTCATCACGTGTTGCATCCGATATCGAATCTGTAAAAGTGGAATGCTGTCTTTACTCTTAATTTTAAAAAAAATTATTTTATTTATTTTTTTGTTAACTGATGAACGCTTTGCTACCACAATGCCAAACTTGGACAAGTACAGAAATGTACAGCAGATGAGATTCTTAAGAAGATCACTAGATTATATCATGAAGTGAGAAGATCAGACATGATGAAACCTGAAAGTGACAAGGTAGTAGCATGATAATTTTCATTAGAAAAATTAATGATTTGGTCATTTAACTCCCTGCCAACTGACAGAACACCACAATAATCAATGATCAACAAAACAAATGGCACTGAAAAGAGGCTAACAATGCAAATCATAAACAAAACAAATAAATCTCTTAGGAAATGTGATAATTCTGCACTTTCAGATTCAGTAGCTTGTCTTAGCTTCCAAATGTTGAATGTTGAAACATTCAATTCAGATGAATCTGCCATCTTCTGCATTAGTGTCTTCCATTTCTGGATATCATCTTCAGACAGAATGCCATTTTTGAACGAATATGTATATCAGAAATGCAAGATGACACACAGATCTGATGAAACATTGCAGGACAATATCAGTAGAACCCTAAGTGGCAGGCGGCAAAGAAAACACCCAACAGAAACCAGAGAAAGAACTAAGTGGCAGACACTGGATAATGCAGAAGATAGAAAAACATTTGCAAAGATGTTTCTTTGTTCACTAATCTGTAAGCTCCAGTGGAAAGTCTTGGTTGTTCATCCATTCAGACTTTGGCTTTGGGTTAGGGCCTGAGTTTTGCGTGTGCCTGCATTGTGGTTTTACTGACTTATTTGTGTGCAGTTGGTTCTTCCTTGCCACTCTAGCAGATACACTCAAAGGAAGCTCCCAGTTAGTCAAATTCTACATTATGCTCATTGAGAAGGAAGTGGGTCTGTTCCTGTTTTACCCACAACAGGTACTCCGAATCCACATGGGGGAAGAGAGAGTCCTTTCAAGGAATAATCACTATTATGACTAATCAAAATCAGCACAGCCAAACAGATTTCACTTAAAACCAAATGAGTTCAAAGTGTTAACTAATCCCGAAAGTTGATAGATATCAAAATTTCAACCAAAATTTCAACAGCTACCTATGATTGTTTCCTCATCCAAGCTTCCAATAGGAGACCTTGACTTTTGGCCTGATGACTGGCTAGGGATCTGTAAACTCACTAGATTATTGTCTTCACGTGTTGCATCCAATACCAAATCTGTGAAAGTGGAATAGTGTCGAATCAAGAGGTAGTAGCATTATAATTTTCATTAAAAAAAAATGGTTTGGTCAATAAACTCCCTGCCACTGACAGTATACCACAATAATCAGTGATCAACAAACCAAATGGGACACAAAAGAAGCTAATGATGCAAATCATAGACAAAGCAAATAAAGTCCTTGGGAAGTGATTTTTCTGCATTTTCAGCATGTCATTAAAAAGCATGTCTTAGCTTCCAAACGCTTTTCAAATCTGCTGACTCCTGTGTTTCTAATTCAGATGGATCTGCCATCTTCTGCATTAATCTCCATTTCTGGATATCATCTTCAGTTGGAGATGCCACTGTTGAATAAATATGTATAGGATATATCCAAGATATCAAACAGACCTGATGAAATATCGCAGGACAATACTAGTTGAACCACAAGTGGCAAGCGGCAAAGAAAACACCCAACAGAAAGCAGAGAAACCACTAAGCGATAGACACTAGATGATGCAGCAGATAGCAAAACATATGCATGAGAAGAAACCATCTGAGTTCATCATGAAACATGACAGCCAAACAGATTTCACATAAAACCAAATGAGTTCAAAGTGTTAACTAATCCCAAAAATTGATAGATATCAAACTTTCAACAGCTACCTATGATTGTTTCCTCATCCAAGCTTCCAATAGGAGACCTTGACTTTTGGCCTGATGACTGGCTAGGGATCTGTAAACTCACTGGATTATTTTCTTCATTTATTGCATCCAATACCAAATCTGCGAAAGTGGAATATTGTCTTTAATCGGAACTGGATAATTTTTACAAATGTTTCTGTATTTCTTTTTGTTAAATAACTGATGAATGCATGCTACCACAATGCCAGATTTGGACAATTACAGAAACATACAGCAGATGAGATTCCTAAGATCACTTGATATATCAAGAAGTGAGAAGATCACTTGATATATCAAGAAATGAGAAGATCACTTGATATATCAAGAAATGAGAAGATCTCTTGATATATCAAGAAATGAGAAGATCACTTGATTTATCAAGAAGTGAGAAGATCACTTGATTTATCAAGAAGTGAGAAGATCACTTGATATATCAAGAAGTGAGAAGATCACTTGATATATCAAGAAGTGAGAAGATCACTTGATATATCAAGAAGTGAGAAGATCAGACATGATGAAATCTGAAAGTGAGGAGATAGCAGCATGATAATTTTCATTTGCAACCCAAAAAAAATTGGTTTGGACATTTAACTCCCAGCCAACTGACAAAATACTACAATAAGCAATGATTTACAAACCAAATGGGACCTAAAAGAAGCTAATGATGCAAATCATAGACAAAGCAAATTAAGTCCTTGGAAAGTAATTTTTTAGTACTTTCAGCTTCAGTAACTTGTCTTTGCTGCGGAGATCTCAAATCTGCTGCCTCCTGTGTTTCTAATTCAGATGACTCTGCCATATTCTGCATCAATCTTCTCTATTTCAGGGTATCACCTTTAGTTTGAGATGCTATTATTGAAATAATTGTATCAGAAATGTAAGATGACAAACAGACATGATAAAACATCGCTGGACAAAATAAGCAGAACCCTAAGTGGCACACGGCAAAGAAAACACCCAACAGAAAGCAGAGAAAGCACTAAGCGGCAGACACTAGATGATGCAGCAGATAGCAAAACATATGCATGAGAAGAAACCATCTGAGTTCACCATGAAATAGGACAGCCAAACAGATTTCACTTATAATCAAATGGGTTCAAAGTGTTAACTAATTTCTAGAGTTTAGAGATATCAAAATTTCAACAGCTACCTGTGATTGTTTCCCCATCCAAACTTCCAATAGGAGACCTTGACTTTTGGCCTGATGACTGGCTAGGGATCTGTAAACTCACTGAATTATTCTCTTCATGTTCTTCACGTGTTGCATCCAGTACTAAATCTGTGAATGTAGAATACTGTCTTCAGTCTTAACTTGATAATAAAGTGGGTCTATTATGGTTTTCCTCACAATTGGTACACTGAACTCACATGGGGAGAGAGTCATTTAAAAAATAGTCACTATTATGACCAATCAAAATCACTAAATGTGACTGCAGGTGTGAGCATCCCAATAACCTCTTCAGGTGTGAAAAGATACCATCTAATCAGAGTTCACCATGAAATAACACAGCCAAACAGAGATTGCAGTTATAGCTTTTACACAGCTGTATATGAAACATACTTTTTCTGCTGTTGATACTTCACCTGGACATAAGGTGTAAAAGGATTAAGTTAAGACTGAAAACCAATAGTAAAGGTTTCTACACACACACTAGATCATCATCATTTAGCAGGTCCTTTACAGAACGTCACTTCCGTCAGTCTATCGGGGGTAGGCTCATCTGTCCCTTACCAGACCTCCCACCTTGTGCACTTTCCTACCCAAGATGTCATATCCTGTACCCATCTTCCTGCAGGTCAGCCCCTGCCCCTCTTTCCCTGTACCCTGCCCTAAGCTACTGATCCCTCCAATCTACTGTGGCCTTGTCCTTTGTTAATGTGTCATTCATGTCAAGAAAGGCCCGGGGGGAAACGTCGATCTGTCTGTTTTTTTTTTTTGCAGGTTGTTCCCCCTCCCTCCTTTCATTAAGCATTTTAGTCACAGTTCATTGGATTTATTTCACTGTGGGCTTGATACTGTCAAATTCTAAGCCTGAGACTAAAATTTTGTATAACCTTCAATGCTCACTGCCTTTTTTCAGCAATTACATGCCACTGTTTCAATGCCAGTTGGCACCTTATTTAGGAGTAATCTCTGGAAATACAGGCTAGCTTGCAGTTGCCCATGAGAGTTCCAAAGTTAAAAACTGCAACATAAACAAGTACACTGCTAATATAATAAATCAATTAGAACTGACTCACAGAGCATACTTAGAAATGAGGAGACAGGCATGCTCCATAAAGAGTGGCAAGCATCACTTCAGACATGCTGGGCAGTTAGCATCCTTTCTCCAGGATATGTCAGTGTATTAGGAAACGAACAGGCAGATGGCTGGTTCTGCACAACTTGATGCATGACAAGCCAGATATTGTAGGGGCCTTTTGGGGGTGAGTGAATAGTGCAGAAGCACAGTTAGATCATTACAGTCTGAGGTGAAAGGTTCTGTGTGGAGTGACCAGGGAATCTGGTTGACAATCAACACTCAAGGAAAAGGTGAGACAGATACAGACTCACTGGTACCATCGGAATTAGAATTCTGCACTTTCTGCTGAAGATGGGGATGGAGCACTTATGGGAAAGTCCCAAGTGCTGTGATAATTCTTAAACAAATATTAGAACATCAAGTATTTCCTGAGAACAAGAAGTTCTCAAAACTGAGGATGAACTATGTGAAAGAGGTACTCAGAGAATTAGAACATTAAACAGGTAAATGCTAAGAATCAGAACTTGACAATACAGGTACTCACAGGGAATAAGAAATTCACAAAACAGGTACTCACCAAGATGTTGCTCTTCAAAATGTTCTCTTGAAAGAATTCTTTGTTCCTGAAGTTTAAATCTGGACATAATTTCCTCGACTTTTCTCCGAGCTTTCTCAGCAAACGTTTGTGGTTCTGCCAAGTCTACAGCCTGCAACCCTTCTTGTAACTGAAAATGGACTTTCTTGACAGTTTTAGGGACAAGTGTGTTGTCCACTGGGTCACTAGCAACTTCTGTGTTATCATCCTCAGTTCTGAAGTGTGTACTGTCACTGGTCTCACTGGTTTTTTCCTCACTAGCAGTATCCTGTGTTACAGACAATTTTTCTGCACTCCTTTCAGCTTCAGTACCAGGTCTTAGTGCCTGAGCTCTTCTCAAATCTGCTGCTTCCTCAGTTTCTTTAAATGATGAATCCTCCATTTTCTGCACTAGTCTATACCAGTCAGCACCCTGTATCTTAGACGATTTTTTTTTAGTTTTACTTTCAGCTTCAGCAGCACGCCTTACTGCCCTCGCTTTTCTCAAATCTGCTGCTTCCGGAGTTTCTTCATGTGATGATTCTTCCATCTTCTGCACCAGTCTATACCATTGGACACCCTGTATCATAGACAATTTTTTTCTACTTTCAGCTTCAGAACTGCGTCTTAGCTCTTGAGATCTCAATTCTGCTGCCTTCCGCATTTCTACTTCTGATGCTGAATTTGCCATGTTCTGCATCAGTTTCCTCCATTTCTGGGTATAATCTTCAATTAGAGATGTCATTGTTGAACGAAAAGCAGCCAGATCATTATCAAACAATGCAGTATTGCCCTCCCTAATTACAGACACATTTTTCTCTGAATTCTGCGAAGGAAGATTTTCAAGGTTACCATGGGGATAATCTGGGTGAGGTGAGGTATCCAGACCTTTGTCATCTAAAACATCCTTGGTTCCAGTCACGTGTGGGCGAAATGCTGGCTCATCAGATTCGCTCTACCAAACAAACAAAAAACAAAATGTTTAATATACTTCGATATATGTACCTAATCCAGTTTTGATCCTTGGACATACACCAAACAGTACGTATACCAGATGTAGTTTCCCATAGAAAATACAGAGATTAATCCATTCCCATTAAAAAAATCCTATTTTTGGTATATTATGCTGTACACTTATGGGGCTGCATAAAATAATTTATACACTGCCTAATACTAAAATACATAAATATAAAAGCAAATGAAATAAATGACAGTTTAACTTCAGTTAACCTTGCTGAGTAGAGTCCAGTGCCTAATAGGATGGTGGTGCGCCCAGCTCTCTAGCGTAGTTGGCTAAACCGGATTGCGAGGTGACCAGGTGACAACTCCTAGTGGTCCGTGTTCACTCCCAGGGGTAGGCAGAAAAGCAACATTTCTCCCAGATTTACGGTATTTACAATGGAATCAAGGCCGAAAGGTTGCGATCTCCATAAAACCGAGCCTAAGGGTTAACAACTCATGGCTTTTGGATACTAAAACAAACAGGATGGTGGTGGTGCTGCTGCTGCTTTGAGGTGCATTGTAAGCTCCAGCGGCAAGTCTTGGTCGTTTATCCATCTGGACTTTGGCTTGGAGCTAGGGCCTGAGCTTTGTGTTACAGCCACTTTACTGGCTGATTTGTGTGAAGTTGGTTGTTCCTTGCCACTCGAGCAGATGCACTTTGGCTTCAAAGGAAGCCCCTAATTAGTCGGCTCCTACAACATGATTGTTGTGGAGGCAATGGGTCTATTCTTGTTTGCCCCACAGTGGGGCCCAGGAACACACACGGACATGATGGTTCTTAGAAGAGAGGTGTTCTGGTTTTTTTTTTCCTTCTTTCTTCGTTACCTGGACCTGACTGAGGCTCATCAGGTTTGGCTTTTACTAAAAATATACCCAAAAAAAATTTGCTTCTGTCTTTTCCTGTTTTGTAAATATAACAAGGTCTGGTCATTCCAGACAATGTCATTACAGCTTGTTAGGGCTTTGTTAGGGTGATATGCTCCTGGTAATTCATTGACATCTATCCGTGGCTTATCTCAAGAGATAAAGATATGGTGCGGTGTCTGACTAATTTTCAAAGATACAAATTTTAGCACACAAATTGTAATCAGAACAGAGCTTGTATACCAGGCAAACGTTTTCGCATCAAAACATGGTATATACCAAGCTGAACCAGGGTTGCCATATTTGCATTTTCGATGCTAGATTCCACAAATTTGGCATATTTGAAATTAAACTGGCATTAGATAATGAAGTGGCATATTTTGGCATATTTGGGTTTCTTGCTTTTCTTATCAAGATGTGCTCACATTTTGTTAATGGTTCCTCCGTTAGAAACATGCAGATTTACTAAAAGCAATGTAGACCTATAGTTAACATCTTTATTTCAGTTTGACTTTGTTGTGATGTCCTGGTACGGACTAATGGAGATTTCTTATTGTATTTGTGTCTTCCTAAATGGATCGTGACTTCAACAAACCAAGGTCCTCTGTAATTTATGTTGATCTACAAGAATAAATGCGGGATATAAAACAAATCCCACCACTGATACAAAGTGATTTAGACTGTTTGCAAACTACATGAGGACAAAAAATAGAGAGGATATAGACCTAGTTCTATCTGTGATAGATTTTATTACTTTTACCAATTGCCACGTCATCCAAAAAATGGAAAGCATCTTATGACATTGCAAGTATAATAGTAAATGGAAGAAAACATACCCAAGGCTCAAAAGATCTTCAGACGGATCAGAGGCATCATATTGTAAACTGTCAGTACATTGTTGCACCAAGAATTAGTAACATATCAAATCATGAAAAATCCGAAAAACACAGGATGGAAATTCTGTCAAAAAGCCAGCCATAGCTTATTACAACAATGACTTTTAGGCAAAGTAATGTTAAAGTTAAAGGCATCAGAGTTGCAACTTGCTGTAAGCATGATCTGCCATTGTGCAATATGCACAATTGATCATCTAAGTTGAATCTTGAGAGCGCATGGTCGGGGGAGTACATTGGAGCACATACAGTTGCATATAATGAAATGTTCATGCCTAATAAAAAATTATATTGTCTGCACTTAGGGATGACCTTACTGATTTTCGGAACAAAAAATATGCCATTATAGATGAGTTGCAAAGACTTCATCCCACATGAGAAAATGCTTAAAGATTTTACATCTCAAAAGGTTTACGCTGTATCTTCCACTGGTTCCAGTGAGGGTGACAGTGAAGAATTCAATCTCAAGCTTTTTAATGTAAAATGGGTACAATGTTATAATTTGGCATTTTCTGGCATATTTTGGGTAATGGTTTGGCATAAAATGAAGTTTTTTATCTGGCAACTAGAAAGAAATGGCAAAACAAATAATTACAGTTCTTTTTTTATTTCTCCACATACAAGAGTTTTATGTGGTGGCCAGTTTTTAAAAAGACTTGTTTGGCTTTCAGACAGAAATGTATGAGTCACAATATAGAAGAAACCTGGCACACACCCTATAAAATTCCAAAACAGCAGTGTAATATACTGCAGTGTAAAGCTTTCAAAGTTGGGCAGTTCAGGTCACACTGTGTGGTTTTTGGATCCCAATTGTAAAGTGGGAGGGGGGGGGGGGCAAATTAAGGTTGTTTCCTTCAAAGTCAAGAGTCCCTTTGCCTGAGAGATGAGGAAGCAACAGTCTGAGTAGAAATAAGTCACATCTGTAAAATGATGTGCACACACAAAAGTTTTGGAACAAAACCAATGCCTAGAAGTGGACAAATAACCACAACTCTCTGCCAGAGTTTAGAGCCAATGAATGCTAAGAAGAAAATGAACTTAGTGTGCATCTGTCCCACATCACACCCAACTAAAAAGACAAGACTATTTGCATTTCTGATCTATCTCACTTGTATGTCTAGAGTATTTTTTCATACCCTGTAACCCCTGCTGTGTTGACTGGCCCCTATCTCTTCCAGAAGCTGTCTTACTGTGCTGTTCATACGTTACATATGGATCAGTCTTTACTTTCTATCCTGTGCAATTATTTCTTCTATCAGAGGAAATTCAGTACAGCACCTCAGGCCTCTCTATGTTACAGTTTGTTTTGTGCTCCGTTTCCTAATCCACTTATTTCCTATTTTAGTCACTGTTTGGTGATTCTCTCTCTGCCCTCTGGGCTGACTGCCCTCTGGGCTGACTCTCCACTTTGCCGACTCTCCACTTTGCCGACTCTCCACTTTGCCGACTCTCCACTTTGCCGACTCTCCACTTTGCCGACTCTCCACTTTGCCGACTCTCCACTTTGCCGACTCTCCACTTTGCCGACTCTCCACTTTGCCGACTCTCCACTTTGCCGACTCTCCACTTTGCCGACTCTCCACTTTGCCGACTCTCCACTTTGCCGACTCTCCCACTTTGCCGACTCTCCACTTTGCCGACTCTCCACTTTGCCGACTCTCCACTTTGCCGACTCTCCACTTTGCCGACTCTCCACTTTGCCGACTCTCCACTTTTGCCGACTCTCCACTTTGCCGACTCTCCACTTTGCCGACTCTCCACTTTGCCGACTCTCCACTTTGCCGACTCTCCACTTTGCCGACTCTCCACTTTGCCGACTCTCCACTTTGCCGACTCTCCACTTTGCCGACTCTCCACTTTGCCGACTCTCCACTTTGCCGACTCTCCACTTTGCCGACTCTCCACTTTGCCGACTCTCCACTTTGCCGACTCTCCACTTTGCCGACTCTCCACTTTGCCGACTCTCCACTTTGCCGACTCTCCACTTTGCCGACTCTCCACTTTGCCGACTCTCCACTTTGCCGACTCTCCACTTTGCCGACTCTCCACTTTGCCGACTCTCCACTTTGCCGACTCTCCACTTTGCCGACTCTCCACTTTGCCGACTCTCCACTTTGCCGACTCTCCACTTTGCCGACTCTCCACTTTGCCGACTCTCCACTTTGCCGACTCTCCACTTTGCCGACTCTCCACTTTGCCGACTCTCCACTTTGCCGACTCTCCACTTTGCCGACTCTCCCACTTTGCCGACTCTCCACTTTGCCGACTCTCCACTTTGCCGACTCTCTTTGCCGACTTTGCCGACTCTCCACTTTGCCGACTCTCCACTTTGCCGACTCTCCACTTTGCCGACTCTCCACTTTGCCGACTCTCCACTTTGCCGACTCTCCACTTTGCCGACTCTCCACTTTGCCGACTCTCCACTTTGCCGACTCTCCACTTTGCCGACTCTCCACTTTGCCGACTCTCCACTTTGCCGACTCTCCACTTTGCCGACTCTCCACTTTGCCGACTCTCCACTTTGCCGACTCTCCACTTTGCCGACTCTCCACTTTGCCGACTCTCCACTTTGCCGACTCTCCACTTTGCCGACTCTCCACTTTGCCGACTCTCCACTTTGCCGACTCTCCACTTTGCCGACTCTCCACTTTGCCGACTCTCCACTTTGCCGACTCTCCACTTTGCCAACTCTCCACTTTGCCGACTCTCCACTTTGCCGACTCTCCACTTTTTGCCGACTCTCCACTTTGCCGACTCTCCACTTTGCCGACTCTCCACTTTGCCGACTCTCCACTTTGCCGACTCTCCACTTTGCCGACTCTCCACTTTGCCGACTCTCCACTTTGCCGACTCTCCACTTTGCCGACTCTCCACTTTGCCGACTCTCCACTTTGCCGACTCTCCACTTTGCCGACTCTCCACTTTGCCGACTCTCCACTTTGCCCACTCTCCACTTTGCCCACTCTCCACTTTGCCCACTCTCCACTTTGCCCACTCTCCACTTTGTCCACTCTCCACTTTGCCCACTCTCCACTTTGCCCACTCTCCACTTTGCCCACACTCCACTTTGCCCACACTCCACTTTGCCCACACTCCACTTTGCCCACACTCCACTTTGCCCACACTCCACTTTGCCCACACTAAGCATGTTTACATAATCTTTAAAATCAAAAGCTCCCCTTTTTCTGTTTTGATTTCTAACAATCAGTACCATTTAAAAAAATATAAAAAGTGACCAAAGTAAGGGCATCTGGCTCAGAATGCAGAAAACCAGCTGCAGGTTAAAAGCATCAGACAAAGCATAAACTATATAGCTCCAGCGAGAATTCCCAGTGATTATAACAACTGCACACGTATGAACCAACAGACTGAAATGAACCCCTGACCCGCATGACCCATGTGGGTTCCAGAGTTCCCTTTTGGGGGGAAAAAAAACACAGATCCAATGCCCCCTAAGATGCAGGTCGTCAAAGGCGATTAATTATGGGGTTTGCTGAAATCAGACACCCCGCTTCTCCACCCCGCTTCTCCACCCCGCTTCTCCACCCCGCTTCTCCACCCCGCTTCTCCACCCCGCTTCTCCACCCCGCTTCTCCACCCCGCTTCTCCACTCTTTTTTGCACATCCATTTTACAGATCTGGCTTACTTGTATGCAGACTATTGGCTCCTTGGCTGTCAGTCTGATGCACTTCAGCTTTAAAGGAAACACCCCTAATTGGTGAACTCTCATTACATGCTTGCTAGGGATCAGTGGGTCTATCCCCCCCCCCCCCCAAAATCACAATGAGGCCCCTGAACCAACATGGGGATTTATGTAAATACTGTAACGGAGTGCAATTTGTATATTTAGTAGGATTTCTCAAGCACTGTCTAGCATAAGTAACTGACTTCAGTAACATGCGGCACCATGGAAATGGTTTTTAAATGGCTTCAAAGACATGAGGTTGAAACAATGTAATGTCACAGAATTCTTTAACCATTCAAGACAAGGAAATGATACTGTGAACGACACCCCGCACAAGATTCAGTGAGAAACAGAAGATCAAATCATTTGGTCACCTTGTTAAAATGCAGTCACTGCAACAACAACCAACACATACACCACATGGGAACAGAGCCAATAAGGAAGACGCCATTCTAGGACAGTGGTTAACCTATGGTTCACGACCCTTTTTTGGGGGGTCGAATTACCCTTTTTGGGACAAAGGACCTTTTCTAAGGTGTCGCCAAAGACCATCGCAAAACAAATATTCATTGAAGTTATGAAGTAGTAATGAAAATAACTATGGTTGGGGGTCGCCACAACATAAGGAAGTGCATTAAAGGGTCATGGCATTAAAGGGTCATGGCATTAAAGGGTCATGGCATTAAAGGTTCATGGCATTAAAGGGTCATGGCATTAGAGGGTCATGGCATTAAAGGGTCATGGCATTAAAGGGTCATGGCATTAGAGGGTCATGGCATTAGGAAGGTTGAGAACCAATGATCTAGAAGAACATGGATTGATGACAAAGACCTTCTGCACTGACACACTTTGATAATAGCCATTGCTACCTTTTAAGCAAGAGATTGCAAAATCTTACTACCCAGAGAGCAGGGGAAATTACTAGAATTCCAGGTGTAAACATCCCAGCCTTCACCAGGGCTTGAACCCAGGACCTCCAGCATTCGAGGTAGATGCCAGGCATCGAAACCACTCAGCCCCTGTTTATAGCTCATTGTTATTGTAATAAAATAATAAACTGTAGAAGCTACTTACCTCAGGTAATTCAAAGCCTATAATTGGCAACCGATTTTGATCTGCGAAAATTATACGTGGTTTCAGTGTGCTGACTCTTGAAGGAAAATCAGCACCTGTAGCCTGACCATGATCACCGGAATCAACATCTATAGCCTGATCATCACCAGAACTATGATCAGATCCTTCATCATCTGCCTCACTGTCTGGTTTATCCTTGTCCATTTCAGTTTTTCACTGAAATAAATGCAATGTAGACATTTTTTTGTTAAACTAACAAAGTAAAGTTCAGCTGAAAGTGAATTTTGTTCTGGTGTACAGCTTTGGAAGAGAAACTTCCAGTGAATCAAAATGTTGGAGAAAAAAATGTGCTGAACTGGAGATAGGAAAACCTAATAATGAACTGCATGAACAAGGCCAAAATTAAAAGGCAGGCATTTTGGAAGAATCAGAAGCAGATAAAGATGACATGCAGTGAGCTGTATCTTATTAAAATCAAACAAGAAAAGCAATAGATCAAACCCACTGGAATTCTTGGAAAAATCTTGAACAAAAATATTTTACATAGGTTACTAATTTATTTATTAATTTACGTAGATCAGTGAGCAGCAATCAAGAGTATACAATCAAGAGACTGTGGCAGATATATTGCAGCCAACTTCCTTTTAGGAGAAGTGTGGCTGAGTCAGGTCCTGAGCTACGTGCTTTTATGACTCCAAGACATTTCCAGCAGGTCTGGTTGACAAATAGTAGAATGGAACCATGGAGAACAGCTAAAACAATAAACTACAAACATTCATTTACTGGTGCCTAAACAGAATACAGGCAATGAAATGTTATAAATGTTGAATTAAGAATCGATATCACAGCACTCTGGACAAGTCCTCCATCCCCATCTTCAGCAGTAGCCATCTGACTATATCCGTCTCCTCCTTCCCCTGAGTGTCGGCCACGTCCCCTGGTAACTCCTCCCAGCGTCATTCTCCTCAGACGGCAATAATCTATCTGCGCATCTGCAATGTTCACTCATTCTCAGAAGGCCCGCACAATATCTAGCTTGTTATACATCAATTACTACCAAGTGGTGCATAGCTGGCCAGTCTAGCTGCCTGCTCATTTCCCAACACCTGGAGAAAATATCCAATGGATGCTAACTATACGGGACCTCTAAAGTGAAGCTTGCCACTCTGCACGAAGCATGCCTGTCTTCACCTTTCTCAGCATGCTTTGTGAGTCAGTTAAAATCACGGCATGTGTGTACAGCTGACTCTCAAGCCAGCAGAAGGCAGCAGAGACGGCCTTCACCTCCATTCTCAAACTAGACGTTGTGATATCATATGCAAGGCTTCACTGCACTTAGCAACGTCCATTCGACTCCGCTATGAACCCCCATGCACTTCGTCTGCCCCTCACCACAGCGTCATCTGTACAGATAATTGAAATGTTAGGATAAAATCTCTAATGCTGAGCTTTGGAAGCAACTAAAAATCCAGTTAATAGGTGAAGAAAAGATGCAGGCATTGGATAGGAGACACTGTGAAACCTGAGAACACTTTAACTAGAATATTTTTGTGCTAGAACTCACAAGGGTATAGAATGATGCAGACCAAAAACACAGAGAAAGGAGCTAGAAAGAAAATTATGGAAGACATGCGTTAAGCTAAATGCAGTAGCAAAGCATAGAGTTTAACAAATACATAAGGCCTATCTATGCTCCATTGCCATTCATTAGGAGATAAGGGCAGAAAAAAACACGCCTGGGCAGTGTCACTACCAACCTACGTGTCCATAGGTTGAACACGAGTCTTGGTCCATTGTAAAAAATACCTAACAAATTCAAAAGGCAAGCTCTTATATAGTGTTTCTATATAGCAGTAACAGACACAGAACTACCTGGTTATTGCTTACCGTATAAACAGATAAAATGGAAAATACGATCACTCAGTGCAATCACGGGAATCCAAATAAAAACACACAAAAAAACTGCACAGAAACTATGTTTTAACACAGTTCAGACTGTTTTAAATAAACATAACAAAAACGGCATTAAATCTGAGACAAGAAAAATAAGTTTAGGAGTTTACGTTCATAACGACAGAATTAAACTATAATTTTCCTATAAATATATTTTGCAGAGTACATCTATAAGGAAACCTTGAATTTATAACAATATAAATGATACTTTACCTGGTTAGCTTGTTAAGATCACACTTTCTTGCAGGCAAACTGAGAAGCAGAGGGTGTTCTCACAGAACTGAGCTTTCAGCTGGACAATAACTTCGTTCACCTGAGAAAGGGGTGGGAGGGGAAGGGGGGAGGTGAGCTGGCCACTGTATGCCCGTGATTCTGTGTTGACAACTTGAACACGTGATCAGCTGTTTCTCTCTGACAGTGAGTGCTAGTCTTTGGCGGGAAAATTTATCGATCACAAAACAAACCAGGCGACTTCAACTCAAAGCCCTGAAACTTAATGATATTTCCATACAGTTGTCCTTGATTATTTCGCTACATTTAATATAAATATAACAACCTGTGGAAACTTTGCGAAAGGTCCACAAAATGTTAAAACATGTTCGCATTCCCAAATTACACAGACCAAAATATGTTTGCCATGGTTCCCCGTGTGGGTTCCGGGGCCCTATTGGGGGGGGGGGGAAGAATAGGCCAATTTCCCACCATAAAGCATGTCGTAGGAGTCGACTAACTGGGAGCTTCGTTCCAAGTCGGAGTGCATCTACCTGAGGGGCAAGGAAGCAAAAGTGTGCAAACAAATACGTCAAATCTGTCAAACGGATGTGCATGCAACACTCAAGTTCTGGAACAGGACGAGTCCGGAAGTGCAGAATACCCAGAACTTTCCACGGGAGTTTACTGTCGGTGAACGCGAAGAAGAAGAAGAAGAAGATTGCCATGGTAATTATGACAATAATGAAAATTGAAGAGCAAAAGAGAACTTTTTATTCATATGAACACCCACAACGATTATTATTGCTAATTATTCAAATATTCCTTTACAAAGTGTTAAGTAAGCTAGTTGAACATACATGGATGGTGGTATTTTATGTCGCCGGGTGTTTGTCGCTCGTTGTGCCATTCTGATGGGGATCCTAGTCAGTATGTCAGTCAATCTGTCGCATTGGTTAGTTGCGTATCCTTTACAGGACGTTGCAGAACCAACCCCAACAGCCCCTGGATGTCTGTCCCATTACAACCCATAAATACAGTGTTTAGCCCCAATAAGGGGCCAAATTTGATTGTTGTTGTAATTTTAAGCCCAACTCCGGCTCTTGTCGGGGATCCTAAACATAACCTAAGGGCTGAACGGGGTTTCTAGGACTTTGCTCTGGTTACCTTCATCCAAATGGCCGCACTTTGCGTCACCGGGTGTTTATCGATCGTCATGCGGTCGTGAAAGGGTTGAAGGTCACTCACTCACCCAATTACAAATTTAGGGCTGATTTTGGGTGCTTAACCCACTGGCGACCGGGTCAACTATTGGCTGGTCGGTAGGCGACTTCGTCGCAGGTTAGGACTATAATTGGGTCTGTCTCCTTTGATCAGGGGGCTGCGAGGTCTCGTGGCTAAAGGTTCCGAGTTCAATCCCCGGTAAGGGCTGCGATTTGTTCACGTGGACTTGGACTTCTAGTAATTCCCCCTGATCTCTGGGTAGTGATATCGGACGCCCGTGTGCATTGTTGCGCGCGTAAAAAAATCCCTTGGAAGTTGGAAATCGAGAAGACTAGCCTAACGGCGCTGCCCGGGCAAAATGTGGAGACACAATTCTACCCAAAGTATTTCAGGATCCTCGCCTGTGTTACAGAGCCTGTGCACTGTGCTGATTTTCTTCCGACTCAGACTTGAGTTAGAAGAAGAACGGAGCACTTATGGGTTACATTCGTATGCCATGATGTTGATCCGTTGTTCAAAACTTCAAACTACAATCCTTTGATCGCACCAACACTGCAGGTTTTGTTTTCATGGCTCTTGGTGCGTGAAATGCTAAGCCATTTTGTGTGGCGCAAACAAATCAGTCACAATTATAACCTAAAGCTACTATTCCGGGAAGCTGGCTGAACGTGATGATTTTTTTTTTTAAACAAAAAAAAAAAAAAAAACTGATGATAATAGGTGCTGAACCACCCTTGAATAACTGGAGGAATAAAACTTAGAGGTGAACTTTAAGCCCAGAAATGGCGCAATACTAGAATTTAGTCACGAAAGTGACACAAAAAACCCAGACCACAAATATAGGCGGAGACTGTTAGCAGCCTCGGCTAGCTAGCAGCAGTCTGAAAGTGGTCGACCTTTTCATTCTCAAAAGGACTTGGACTTAGAGGTGAAAGCTGTTCAAGGTCTCTACAGGTTCCGACTCCCAATAGGTCATAGGCCTTCTCGGCCAACTCTTGGTAAGTTGACATCTCCTTTGTTATCGCGTGTAGCTCACCGACTTCTCTCCTCAGCGCTTGTCACCTTCTGTTTGACCTTTCTGTCGCAGTACTTTTGTGATTTAATTATCCCCAAACAATGTAGGTCAGTTTTCATTGACAGCTTTGTTGGACTAGTACATTTTCGTGGAAGTTACGGGTATGTCCCGCTCTTTTGTTTGGTTTCCTTGATATCTTGCATTAACGTTTTAATTCCGAGAAAGAGAATGCCCGTGACATAGGTTTCAGCACTCTCGGGGGAGGGGGATTGGGGGGGGGGGGTTGTCCTGTTAGACCCAGTTTGTCGATTTTTTTTTTTTAATGTTAAAAGCGCTGCCGTGTTGTAATATAGAACACGCGATATCACGGTATTTCGGAAAACAGTCACTTTGAGGCAAGGCAAAGTGGCTCAAGATCGACCAATCAAAACTGAGCTAGGCTGAAGGTCGACCAATCAGAAGTGAGATAATGTGTAAGAGTGAGTAAATGGGAGACAAACATGGAACTAACTTTTTTAATAATTGCTTTACTGTAGTGTGCTTTCATAAAAACTAACCAGGACAACGCCTCGACACATTTTAGAAAATGTGACCTTGCGCAAGTGATTAGAAAATCATATCAGGTCACTTTAGATCTGGATATAAAGAATAATACGTCGCTTTTCTTCTTCTTCTTCTTCTTCTTCTTCTTCTTCTTCTTCTTCTTCTTCTTCTTCTTCTTCTTCTTCTTCTTCTTCTTCTTCTTCTTCTTCTTTTCCTTTGTCTTCTTCTTCTTCTTCTTTTCCTTCTTCTTCTTCTTCTTCTTCTTTTCCTTTTTCTTCTTCCTTTTCTTCTTCTTTGTCCAACAACTCTTCTTCTTCTTGTTCTTCTTCTTTTTCTTGTTCTTGTTCCTTTTCCTCTCCTTCTTCTTCTTCTTCTTCTTCTTCTTCTTCTTCTTCTTCTTCTTCTTCTTCTTCTTCTTCTTCTTCTTCTTCTTCTTCTTCTTCTTCTTCTTCTTCTTCTTCTTCTTCTTTTCCTTCTTCTTCTTCTTTTTCTTCTTCTTTGTCCAACACCTCTTCTTCTTCTTCTTCTTCTTCTTGTTCTTGTTCATTTTCTTCTCCTTCTTCTTCTTTTTCTTCTTCTTCTTCTTCTTCTTCTTCTTCTTCTTCTTCTTCTTCTTCTTCTTCTTCTTCTTCTTCTTCTTCTTCTTCTTCTTCTTCTTCTTCTTCTTCTTCTTCTTCTTCTTCTTTGTCCAACGGCTATAAGCTGCGAGGAAAGTCCTGGGGATGTTCATCCATTTCGACTTTGGCTTTGTGCCAGGGCATGAGTTTTGCGTGTACGTCCGTTTTACTGGCTAATTTGTAGTTTGTTGTTTCTTGCCACTCATGAAGATGCACTCCGACTTTGGAGAAAGCCCCCAATTAGTCGACTATTACAAGGTGCTTGTGGGAGAGGGGGGTTGGGCAATTGGTCTATCCTTGTTTTTCCTACAAATTGGCTCTGGATCCCACACGGAGATGTATTTTAATGCACACAACAGCAACAAAAAGCCGAGGATCTTCTTCTTGTGTTCGCTTTCTGATTTACACCGACAGACAGATTCTTGTGATAAACTTGACTGTTTTTATGATTTTCTTTGCGTGCACTGGTGACTCAATGGGCCAGTATTCCCTTCTGAATGGGCTGAACAAGGGACAGTCTTGCAGGACATGTTCTGTAGTCTGCACACATAGCCCACAAGGGCAAAAAGGTGAACTACTTAGACGAAGCCTGTGCATATGCTGGTTAAGTTTGTTGTGTCCTGTCCTGAGACATAGGATAATGACCTGCCCATGCTAGTCAAGTAAGTGGTAGTCAACTCTGGCCAGTAATCATATATATATATATATATATATATATATATATATATATATATATATATATATATATATATATATATATATATATATATATATATATATATAGCGTGGGGTTGCGTAGTACTTTGGTTTTTGATCCGCCTTCTGGCCCAGTATTTCCGACTTCATGATCTCTTGAGAGGGAGAGTAGGCTCATCCCTTCGCATTTACCTCGTTTGTTGTCCCATCCAGTTTCCCTCTGGGGGTTGAGACCCCAACCTTCAACTGGATTGCTGGGAAGAACAGGGTCCACCACGTGAAAGTGAGGTAGGCTTGAGCAAGAGAGGCTAATAGACATTAAGAGTCTTGTATTGCTCATCATTGCTCCCCGCCGAAGTTCTCAAGAGACAGGGATGTGAACTATCACCCGATTTATTCATATCCCTTACAGGACATTACAGAGCCAACCCTAGCATTTTTTGGCTGTTGTGGTTTAATAGGCAAATTTACATCCAGTAGTTTGCCATTTCTTACTGGACGGTCGGCTTCACGATACCACTGTCGAAACCAACGCAAGGCATCAACACCTCCAAGGCCTAAAGAGATTGTTTAATAATTGTCTAGAATTCATATCCATGTTATAAATGGCTCTTTTTAACATGTGAGAATTCTTTAGCCAACCTTCAATGACAGGTTAAAAGTCGGGAGATGTGAACCAGCGTCATTGCACATGGTTATAAAACTATTAATGCTCTGCCTCCAGTACGGACAGCTGATAACAAAAAATGTCTGTGTCGCCGTCTGCACGTAACTCCGTAGCTACAGCGACTTTCCTCCATTTACCCCAGAAATTGCAGAATGTGTTAACTCTAGTACCCATTACCTAGAAGCTTTGTGAACCCCGGGAACCGCCCGGTTTCGAACACTGGCCGTGGGCTACAGCGAGTCGCAGCTGGTCTTGAAAGCAAGTCTCCTATCGACTGCTCTAATGCGGCCCCTCTTTCAATGACAGGGATTTATTGCATTAAATGTTTACAATTTTATAAAATGCAATTTTGGCCTGTCATATTCTGTTCTTTATTTCTGTGATACATCTTCCATAGGATGTTATCCATGTGGCTAGATACTTCAATTTCTGTACTTGTCCTAAAATAAGACCCGTTGAATTTTATTATTATTCATTTAGTCACTATTCTTTTCTTGGATATCACTATTACTTCTGTCTTCCCATTAATAAAACCCAGGCAACTGTGTCACTTTCTTCCACCACCATACCTGTCAACCCCTGTTGTTCTTTCTGACTTGTCGCTATCAAGACGGTTGCATCAGGTACCAATTACTTAGATCAGGTGTTCTCAAACTTTTTCGCCATGGCACCCTTGTGGCGCTAAAAAAAAAAAATCACGGCACACCTACACTCAAAGCGGTTGAAAAACTAGGGAAAGAAGAGAAAAAACGGTGCAGATTTAATGTTCAAAAAGGTAAAAAGGTAAAAATTGGGAGATGTGAACCAGCATCATTTCACACGGTTATTAACCATAAGTGCTCTGCCACCAGTACGGACAGCTGATAAGAATTGTCTGCCTGTGTTACCGTCTGCATGTAACTCTGTGGCTACAGCGACGTTCCTCCATTTACCCCAGAGTATCAACTCTGGTACCCATTTCGTATAGGCTGGGTGAACCCCAGGAGCCGCCCGGTTTTGAACACCGACCGTGGGCTGCAGCGAGTCGCAACTGGATTTGAAAGCGAGCCTTTTATCGACTGCGCTAACGCAGCCCCAGATTTAATGTTCAGTTGTCTTTAATGTGTTTGATAAATTTGTTTGGATGAATTTGTTATTATATCCTTTTCATTTTTATTTTTAGAAATTCTCTCCATCATGGATGACTCTCCCTGAATTGCGCAGCATTTGAACATTTCTTAACATTCGTGTACTAAATCAGAATCAGTGCATTCCAGATGACTCTTTAATTTGGATGGAACAAAGCAGACGTTAGGAACATACACTTCTATGTCAGTTTAGGTACTGCCCTTCCTGTGCTTGTTCGTTCCCAACCGAAACAAAGCCAAACTTGAACTAATGCAACGGAATTCGCATTCTAATCTTTCACTCAGCGTTAGTTCGATTGTAATTTAAACGCACCTTTATATTCTCGTAAGCAATCTTCAAATTTGATTAGGGCAAATTAATCTTAAATAATGAAAAAATGCAAGATCTCTCCCTCTCTTTCTCTCACACATGCACGCATGCACACACGTGCACACACACACACACACAAACGCCTTGCATGTAAATGTAAGAACTTATTTGACCAGTCTATAAGTTACTAGTAAGACAACATTTTCTACCCTAAAACTTCAACCAAAATGTTATCACAACTTGACTTATCCACTGCACCTTAACGAATACAGATGGGGGGTCAGCGGCTCCTCAAGATAAATACAAGGACAGTTCTTAGCACGTTGGGGTTGGCATTTGATGCAGTATGATACACGTTGAGTGTGAAACATAAAATAAACTCTTTTTGACAGTGGCGAGGAATGACAACTTAAATTGTAACTTTCAAGTATTTTCATGCCTTCTTTAACAATGTCCCCCCAAGGTGTGGTAGCACCCAGTTTGAGAACCTCTGACCTAGGTTACCAAAAACCATATTATGGGACTCAGCCCAAGCTATTAATCTGTCACCCCTCTCCTTCTATGCCGAAGCCTACAGTTACTCCACACTATTTTTTGCTTCTAACTTTTGCATTGAAATCACTCATTATAATTGTTACTTCCAAATTATTGCACATATGAAAAGCCATGTCTAAATCATTCTAAAATTCCTTAGTGTCATCTTTTGAGTTAGTGCATACACGTGTACTAAGTTTATATCATGTGGTTTGCTATGGATATTTACTAATAGAACCCTGCCTTAAACAGTCCAAAATTCATTACCAGTTTTTGGACATTGTGGGTCCAAAATAATACTAACACGATTTTATATTCCCTGTCACTGAGTAAATGATTTTGTGTTTATCTGCGTACTTTTCACCCTGCACCTGGCCAATGCATAACACTAAATCCTAAATTTTGATATTAATTCTCTCCATTTCCCTCTATCTTTCTACTTCTTTCTATGAGTGCTGATCAATACATTTTCTGTTACTTTATTAATATCCATTTCCTCATGATGTTGTCCAACTTTCCAGTTTGTACAAGTGTTCTGAGGCTCTTTAAATTTTTATTCACCTCAAGCACAGGGAATCCCGTGTTTCCCAGAAAGTCCAATATTATAGGGGTATCAGGGTTAGGCGGTGTTCATTTCAAACCGTAACAAACCTATAATACTGGACTTTCCAGGGAAGTCCCTGATTCACCTTTGCTGGTGTGAATGTACAATAAATAACCGTGGTCCGTGTTCTGACATTCCATATATGAATGTCTAGGATGTTACTAACATTTACTTTCTGTATAGTAGCCGGATGATAGTCAAGTATCACATGTTGCTTTCTACCAGAGGAAGTGATTCCCTTAGAACCCACATTAACAACATTGTCTGAACACGATTGGGTTATCTTTACAGCAAGGCTGTCTCTAAAGAGCATAATTTAATTAGGGGGAAAACAGATATGCACACAATATTCATGTTAAAATAATTTTTTTATATTTTTTTTTATCAATAAGACTTAAAAGTAACTAACAACGATTGCTTTAAAGAAGTTAATGAAAGTATATCTCTATATACAACAATATGAAAGAGACAAACACTGTTCTATGGCCACATAATAAGAAAGACATTGGAGAAAATTGGAACAACTTGAAAGATCAATGGAAAATGGGGTAGAGGCAGACCAAGAGAGATGATGCTGGATAGGCTGAAACGATGGCATGGCGGGATATCACCAAGAGAGCTGTTCCGGGCAACCAGGGATCGTGATCTGTGGAGATGCATGAGTGCCTACACCAGTTGGCAGGGCACATGATAATGATGAAGACTCAAAACCCAAGATTTTCTATTATTTTCCAAATAAAATAAAGAAACCCAGTCTCAGATCATTGGGGGGGGGGGGGGGGGGAGGGGGGTGGGGTACGTGCATCACTGGCAGCCCTGGGTTAAAGCAAGGCTGTCTCTACAGCATAGTTTACATGGGGAAGGGGAGGGAACAACGGTGGTTTCCCCTTGAATTAATAAACAATTAGTTAGTTGTGTATCCTTTACAGGACGTTGCAGAACCAACCCTTACAGCCCCTGGCTGTTGTGTGGTTTTTTTAGGCAATTTACATCCAGTAGTTTGCCATTGCTTTCTGGACGGTCGTCTTTCTTGATAATAAACAATACTGAATAAAATAATAATTGTTAAAACTTTACATTCATAGTGGTTATTTTAAAATTAGTAATATATATATATAGTATTATTTATCTATTAACGTTTTCAGAACCAAAAAAACTCATGTTTTCAATTGTTACTCTTTATATTGTTTTCTGTTCCTGTCAAATTGTTCTGCTTGGTTTACCATTTATATTTCAACTGCTACTTAATGACTTCAGTCTACAGGCTGTATTTACTTCAGTCTACAGGCTGTATTTACTTCAGTCTACAGGCTGTATTTACTTCAGTCTACAGGCTGTATTTACTTCAGTCTACAGGCTGTATTTACTTCAGTCTACAGGCTGTATTTACTTCAGTCTACAGGCTGTATTTACTTCAGTCTACAGGTTGTATTTACTTCAGTCTACAGGCTGTATTTACTTCAGTCTACAGGCTGTATTTACTTCAGTCTACAGGCTGTATTTACTTCAGTCTACAGGCTGTATTTACTTCAGTCTACAGGCTGTATTTACTTCAGTCTACAGGCTGTATTTCTCAGTTATGTGAAAACACACGCACACACACAAAACAGATGAAGTAAGATACAAATACTAGAGCACAAACATTGCTGAATTAAAAAGAACTTTGGACTAAAAGAGTTGATTATGAATTCCTTTTTATTACTCTTTACCAATTTAAGGGTTTACTGTAATATGATTTTTAAAAACATTGGTGGATTAGAGACTAACACAGTCATAAGTGAAAATATTTTGATTTTTAACCTACACAGCTTCTCTCTTCTTCTGATGATAATCATCTTTGTTCTGTGTTTTCCCTTTTCTTGTACACTTTTTCTTTTTTGGTTTGTCTTCCGCTTGACATAACTCTCCATAACTTGCCTTCTGTGGAGTTGCTGCTTGGGTTGCCTGTGAGGAGCTTTCCATTTCATGGTTCTCCTGCTTAAAAATGAAAATGAAATATAAATAAAGGCCAGTTCATCTCTCAGCCTAAGAAGAGTTTATTACAGCTAACATTAAGATCTACATACATTCAACTATTCTTCCTAGTGTGTGTTCTGTTGCCCCTTTACGGAAGAGGCGAGAATAGACCCACTTTCTTTGTAAAAGGTGAATAATGAAAGATTTACTGACACTGGATGTGTTAAGCAGATTTTGCACCCTAGCTGTGAACTTCAATCATCCTTTTGAAGGGGAACAGAATTCAGATTTCTTCTTCTTTGTTGACCGGCTGTAAGCTCCCTCAGAAAGTGCTGGTTGTTCCTCCATTTGGAGTTTTGCTTTATGCCAGGGCTTGAGTTTTGTATGTACATACAGATCACTGTCTTATTTGTTTGCAGCTCGTTGTTACCTGCCGTTCAGGCAGATGCACTCCGACTTCGAAGGAAGTTTCAATTAGTCGACACCTATGATATGCTTGCTGGGGAGGCAGTGGTTCTGTTCTTGTTCTCATCAAAATGGGACCCAGGAACCCACACATGAGGATAATTCAAATTTCAGTACAGCATTTTTTAAACAGAGTTGCTGTGACTGTATTTTAAGACAATTCTGCTGTGGTTTAGTTTTCCAGTTCATTAAAACATTTTAATTATTGTATAATTTAATTACCAAAGTCTTAATGAATAGAATACAAGCTGGAAATAAAGTATACTATGCCATTCAAAATCTCCTAAAGTCAAAGTGTCTGTCTTGCAACACCAAGATCAAAATATACAAAATCTTGATAAGTCATTTTATATGGCTCTGAAACTTGGAGCACAGCTAAAAGAAATGAAGCCTTATTAAAAATTTTCTAAAACAGTCTTTTAACAAATCTTTGGACGCATTAAAAAGGTAAATATTAGAGAATGGAGAGTGAGAAGAAAAAACAAAATTCATAATCTGTTTAAATCACCACTGATTTACACATCGAAGGCTAATCAATGAAACTAGATGCCTGAAAAAGTCAGATGTTTTGGCTAAAAATGCAAAAATATGACAGCCATGCTGTAAAAATACACAACAGAATTACATCTGTAAATGAACACAGATGGAATATTACACCAAAAAATGAAAAACAAGAGTAGATATTATTTTATCATACTTTAGTACAGAAATCTGGTCAGTCTTACCTGTTCAGTGCTGACCTCAAGTGGATCCTTGAGATCTGGCTGATGTGTCTCATCATTTTGTCTTCTAATGTCAGGATAAAAACAATGAGCATGGCCCTTCTTAGATTCTGCTTCCGAATGAGCAAGATCCTCTTTGGTTACTGAAGTGTCATGAATGATATCCTCTTTTGACACTGAAGCACCACGAGCTGTATCTACTTTTGTCCGTTCCTTATTTAAGAGCTTTTTCATTTTCTGGCGTGTCAGGTGCCAGTTATCTCTATCATTCCTGCTAACCATTTCTTCATCACTGCTGGAGCTCTCTTTGCTAAATAAATAGAAATACATGAAATCTAAGAAACTATAATTTTCTTCATTCTGTCTTCATCATTACCAAATTCATATACATTATCCTGTTCATATAATTACCCATTCATATACATTATCCTTTTTTAAAAATCATTACTCTTTTCTTTGACTTCACTATTCTATTCACATTCAACACACCCCTGTGTGGGTTCCGGGGCCCCATTGGGGGGAAAACAGGAATAGACCCACTGCCTCCCCAAAAGAAATACATGAAATCTAAGAAACTATAATTTTCTTCATTCTGTCTTCATCATTACCAAATTCATATACATTATCCTGTTCATATAATTACCCATTCATATACATTATCCTTTTTTAAAAATCATTACTCTTTTCTTTGACTTCACTATTCTTTTCACATTCAACACACCCCTGTGTGGGTTCCGGGGCCCCATTGGGGGGAAAACAAGAAAAGACCCACTGCCTCCCCAAAAGCATGTCGTAAGAGTCGACTAATTGGGGAGCTTCCTTTGAAGTCGGAGTGCATCTGCCGGAGAGGCAAGGAACCAACAGTCTGTATTCAAGAGAATGAGATCTGTAAAACTGATGCACATGCAACACTCAGGTTCTGGAGCAGGACTGCAGTTCAGTAGTGGACGAGCAACCAGAACTTTCCGCCAGAGTGTACAGCTGGTGAACGCGAGGAAGAAGAAGAAGAAGAAGAAGAAGAAGAAGAAGAAGACATTTAACAAACAATTATATTCAATGTCATCTTATCTTTCCTTCATATTGCCGCCCTCATACGGACACGAGAAGGGAAAAGAAAACGGGGAAGACCAAGAGAGACCCTGTCTAGAACCATCATCAAGGAAAGCCTCATCAATGAGCAAATGAAATCCAAGACTTGAAACAGGTGGCAACGAACCACCATGACCTCTGCCCAATGAGTCGTATCAGGCTCGAGAGGAAAGGCTAACTAACTAATATTGACAATTATATTCTTCTTCCTAGTCTGTCCTATCTATGGACAATCCTCTGAATATTGTATTCAAACAGGAGCCCAAATCAACTGGGGAAGAAAAGTGCTCATCGCTGGCAATCATCAAGTGGAAAACATGGAGATGGCTTGGACACTTTGGCAAGGACAACTCTCTAGTAGACAGTGGACGGAGAAAAGGGAGACACAGAAAACCTTAAGAAATCGAGAAAAACAGCAGGAAGGAAAATCAAGGGTAAGTTGATTCTGGATAATCATCATCATCCTGATAACATGTGTCAGTGGATCACTAGCTGCTGTTGACCGATCAGTTCCTTCCACCTCAATCACATGTAAAGGACTTGTTTGCATGTTTGAGATCTGTTCATCATCATTCATTTCAAGGTTTATTAAATGCCAGGAGGAACAGTTTGTGCTATCCATTATTTGACGGCTAGCAAACACTATTATCCTTCCCTGCTGATGTAGAAGCTCTTTAATGTCATCAACCCATCTTCTTCTAGGCCAACCTCTTGCTTTCGCATCAGATCTCTTCTGTGTTGGTTGTTGTTCTGGTAGCATTCTAACAACTTCCTTCCTGACAGCAGGTGACCTGTTCATTCCACCAAATTCTGTGTCCAGCTCTTTCTTGGTCTACATTTTTCCTTCCTAAAAAAACTTTCCGGCTTGATGATGGCCACATCACTCATCATGTGCCGACTGGTCTCTAAAATATAGGTCTAGCCCTATATGCCCAATACGCCATGAGACATCTTTACTACTACTTTTCATTTGGCTTTATTTCTTTCCATGGCACTTTTTTTTTTAAACTACTCACACAACCCTGTAGAATCATATGGGATATCAGTGAAAAAAGAGAGACTAGCAGCCATCTGGAAATGCCTAATATGTTAGCGACATGAAGAGGAAACAGAAAGCGCTCTCCTATAATTAAAATCACAATCATAACCAAACAAAAATTACAGATCCCTGTGTAACTTCTGCGACCCAGTTTTGGCAGGGCAAAAAGTAGAGTCACTACCCCTGTAACAAGCATGCCATATAAGGCAACTAATTACGAGTTTGGTGAAACTGGATGTTTTGGGCCAAAAGCAGCAGATATTACAGCCTAGTGGTGATCATAACACAAAGTTTGAACCATACATTTAATGCAGAAGAGGCAACAGAAGGAGGAGGAGAAGATGGAGGAGGAAGAGAAGAAATTAGAGTTTTAGTTTCTTTCTTTCAGGACTTTTATAGTCAACTCAGGGAGTCAACTCCTCCTCTTTGTGGAGTCAACTGCCTCTGATAACACACAGTTCACTATCCCCCCGTACGTCCTTTTCACCGCATCCTGGTTCACGTTTATCAATGAACCTCCCCATGGTTTTCCTCCAGCTGCACAGCTATACAAGTCCTTGACCCTGTGAACCCGGCAAATGGGTCTGCAGTTCAATTTACATATTACTTACTCAAAAAGGTTTACATCTTAACCAAGGGACATGATACATGGACTATACTTCTAAGGGTATACTTCTATACCATAACCCTTCCTATATCTATATATTATACACACTACATATATTGTATACCATAACACTTCCTATATCTATATATTGCTCACACCACATATATTGTATACCATAACCCTTCCTATATCCATATATTGCTCACACCACATACATTGTATACCATAACCCTTCCCATATCCATATATTGCACACACCACATATATTGTATACCATAACCCTTCCTATATCCATATATTGCACACACCACATACATTGTATACCATAACCCTTCCTATATCCATATATTGCACACACCACATATATTGTATACCATAACCCTTCCTATTTCCACATATTGCTCACACCGCAAATATTGTTGACTCATCTCCAATGTGGCTACAAGGATTGTGTGTATGATAAAGTTTTACATTTTACCAGTGCTGTAATATAAAAGTCAATTTAGAATATAGCCTGTAACCACAGAATAGTTGTGCAAAAAAATTGGCTGTGGAAAATTAGGACAATCTGTGTCGAAGGAAAGAAAGACAGACAGACAGGGTAGGCTGGCAGGCAGACAGAAAAAAAAAAGAAAGGACTGAAGAAAGGGATGAAGGAAGAAAGAAGGAAAAAGAAAAGAAAACAGAATGAAAAAAAAAAAAAGCAATAAATTGTCTTATCTATAATTTCTGGCTCTAAAACAAAATATTACCTTTGACCTAATGCCGGTTTCTTATCCTCTAGGAGACGTTCAAAGATCTGATTATCAAGATGAACTCTTTGTGGCTCAAGGTCTGTCTCTTCTGCAAAATAGGAAAACAATTTTGAATTAACTTTTTTTCCTGCTTTTCATTTCCAATTTCCCTATAAGCCCTTATCTAACTCACATGCCTTCAGGAAATTGTTTTGTCCTTTCAAAGGCAGTTGGCATGTATTATTTCCAGCTAGACTGTGATATCTGAAAGACGAAAGCCATAAACTTAGAACAATTATACTTCTTTTGGCATGACATGAGAAGAAATGGACCCTAGAACATGGTAACCATTGGCAAGATTGATGGAAAGAGAGCAAGAGAAAGGCAAAGAGATAAACACCTGAATGGTCTGGCCAGAGGGAGGGGGCAAGACAAAAACATTGACTTGATCTGTGATTCTAATAATCATGTGAGCCTAAGTTTATTGACACAGCCGATGATGATGCAAAACCTGCCTTTTAGACCTACCATTAATTTCAGAAAACCCCAAATAATTTGCTGCTTGTTAAGGGGTTTAGAGGCTAGTGAAATGGTTTCACAATGCAATCCTCGAGGTTTACTTGGGTTTGATTCCTGCGGTCACTAACAACACAAGAAGGGACAGGGTTACAATTACATAAGAGAGAAAGTTGGAATAAGACAAAGTCTGAATTATTCTGACAGACACAGAATGAAATGGTTTGACCATCTATTGAGAATGCAGTCAGACCAAACTACTGCACATAAGACTTTTTATAGCAGAACATCTGGGACAAAAGTGAGGGAAACAGCAAGAAAGAGATGGATAAATATTGTAACTTAAACCTGCAAAATGATGAACCAATCCACCACCCAAGCTACAACCTGGTATCTGTGAGACGACAACAGAAGTGCAAGATAAATACAGAAAACCACGACAGTGGGCTACAACCTGGTATCTGTGAGACGACAACAGGAGTGCAAGATAAATACAGAAAACCACGACAGTGGGCTACAACCTGGTATCTGTGAGACGACAACAGGAGTGCAAGATAAATACAGAAAACCACGACTCTGGGCTACATCCTGGTATCTGTGAGACGACAACAGAAGTACAAGACAAATACAGAAAACCACAACAGTGGGCTACAACCTGGTATAAGTGAGACGACAACTGAAGTGCTAGACAAATAAGAAAAATGCAACACACTGATGAAAAATTAGATGAAGAAAGTAGTGAAGTAGACTCGTTTGTCATTTATAGAATCAAAACATGACGAGAGATAACTAATATGAACCTATCTTTTTTATATGTAGACTTTTGGTTTCTGGCCACTTGGACAGATGTCCTTCGACTCCAAAGGAAACCCCTAATTGGTTACCTTTTATGAATTTATTTTCCCCCAACAATGAAGCCCCAGAACCGGTGCTGGATTGAGGCATAAGCCAACTAAACTACAACCTTGGGTCTCAATCTGCATGGGTCTAGAAAAATTACTTTCTTTTTCACAATTGCAATTTTCTTTTAAAATGAATAATTACCAGGTTTGAGATGCCTAGACGGCTTCTCAGGCTTCATTGGATCACTGGCTGTACTAGTTCCTGCACAAGCTGTACTAGTTCCTGCACAAGCTGTACTTGTTCCTGCACAAGCTGTACTTGTTCCTGGAAGGGGGAAAAAAGCCACTTTTAAAATATCTTGTTCACAGGATGAGGATTGAACTTTGATAGGCAGTCAACTAGTGCAAAACTATACAATCCTTTGCCCCTTATTCCATGTATATTTTATTCAGTTCTGAAGATGGGGGTGGAATGCTTATTGGAATGTCCAAAGTGCTATGATATCAGTTCTCAACCATAACTCATTCAGCTTTCTCTTTAACTTTTTTTTCTTCACTGTCTGATTTTCTTTCATTCAATAAGATATTCTAGTAATGTTGAGTTGAATCAACGCATGTCCTATCTTGCACAATGTTTACACCTCTTCATTTACTGGAGTTTATTAAACAGAATCCTGAAAATCAACTTCTTCTCCTTTTTTTCTTTACTCCTGGAATGCCTCGCTGCATCAGGACAGAAAGAGATTCCTGGAACGGGTCTTTCTGAGCGTTTCATATAAAGTACTTTTCAGTGTACGATATATATGCGGTCCATATTCTGCCTGGTTGACCTATGGGTCTGTTACTGTTGTTGTATCATTTACTTGTTTCATTCTTTTTAGGACAAAATTTTTTATTTGAAGCCCCACCCTGGTTTTTGCCAGGGGCCGCAATATAGGCAGGCCATAAATATGGCCAATTGTCTGATCACGGTTTCTGGGACCTCTCAGTTCTTCATGTTGTGGTGACCCTTTAAAACAGTTTTTCGTGTTGTGGCAACCCTTTAATACAGTTCTTCATATTGTGGCAACCCTTTAATACAGTTCTTCATGTTGTGGCAACCCTTTAATACATTTCTTCATGTTGTGGCAACCCTTTAATACAGTTCTTCATGTTGTGGTGACCCTTTAATACAGTTCTTCATGTTGTGGCAACCCTTTAATACAGTTCTTCATGTTGTGGCAACCTTTTAATACAGTTCCTCATGTTGTGGCAACCCTTTAATAGAGTTCCTTATGTTGTGGCAACCCTTTAAAACAGTTCCTCATGTTGTGGCAACATTTAAAACAGGTCTTCATGTTGTGGCAACCCTTTAAAACAGTTCCTCATGTTGTGGCAACCCTTTAAAACAGTTCTTCATGTTGTGGTGACCCTTTAATACAGTTCTTCATGTTGTGGTGACCCTTTAATACAGTTCCTCATGTTGTGGTGACCCTTTAATACAGTTCCTTGTGTTGTGGTGACCCTTTAATACAGTTCCTCATGTTGTGGTGACCCTTTAATACAGTTCTTCATGTTGTGGTGACCCTTTAATACAGTTCTTCATGTTGTGGCAACCCTTTAATACAGTTCTTCATGTTGTGGTGACCCTTTAATACCGTTTTTCATGTTGTGGCAACCCTTTAATACAGTTCTTCATGTTGTGGCAACCCTTTAATACAGTTCCTCATGTTGTGGCGAGCCTTTAATTCATTTCTTCATGTTGTGGCAACCTTTTAATACAGTTCTTCATGTTGTGGCAACCCTTTAATACATTTCCTCATGTTGTGGTGACCCTTTAATACATTTCCTCATGTTGTGGCAACCCTTTTATACAGTTCTTCATGTTGTGGCAACCCTTTAATACAGTTCTTCATGTTGTGGCAACCCTTTAATACAGTTCCTCATGTTGTGGCAACCCTTTAATACAGTTCCTCATGTTGTGGCAACCCTTTAATACAGTTCCTCATGTTGTGGCAACCCTTTAATACAGTTCTTCATGTTGTGGCAACCCTTTAATACATTTCCTCATGTTGTGGTGACCCTTTAATACATTTCCTCATGTTGTGGCAACCCTTTTATACAGTTCTTCATGTTGTGGCAACCCTTTAATACAGTTCTTCATGTTGTGGCAACCCTTTAATACAGTTCCTCATGTTGTGGCAACCCTTTAATACAGTTCCTCTGTTGTTGTGGCAACCCTTTAATACAGTTCCTCATGTTGTGGCAACCCTTTAATACAGTTCTTCATGTTGTGGCAACCCTTTAATACATTTCCTCATGTTGTGGTGACCCTTTAATACATTTCCTCATGTTGTGGCAACCCTTTTATACAGTTCTTCATGTTGTGGCAACCCTTTAATACAGTTCTTCATGTTGTGGCAACCCTTTAATACAGTTCCTCATGTTGTGGCAACCCTTTAATACAGTTCCTCATGTTGTGGGCAACCCTTTAATACAGTTCCTCATGTTGTGGCAACCCTTTAATACAGTTCTTCATGTTGTGGCAACCCTTTAATACATTTCCTCATGTTGTGGTGACCCTTTAATACATTTCCTCATGTTGTGGCAACCCTTTTATACAGTTCTTCATGTTGTGGCAACCCTTTAATACAGTTCTTCATGTTGTGGCAACCCTTTAATACAGTTCCTCATGTTGTGGCAACCCTTTAATACAGTTCCTCATGTTGTGGCAACCCTTTAATACAGTTCCTCATGTTGTGGCAACCCTTTAATACAGTTCTTCATGTTGTGGCAACCCTTTAATACATTTCCTCATGTTGTGGTGACCCTTTAATACATTTCCTCATGTTGTGGCAACCCTTTTATACAGTTCTTCATGTTGTGGCAACCCTTTAATACAGTTCTTCATGTTGTGGCAACCCTTTAATACAGTTCCTCATGTTGTGGCAACCCTTTAATACAGTTCCTCATGTTGTGGCAACCCTTTAATACAGTTCCTCATGTTGTGGCGACCCTTTAATACAGTTCCTCATGTTGTGGTGACCCCCAACCATATAATTATTTTCATTGCTACTTCATAACTTCAATGGTATAGGCGATCCCTGTGAAAGGGTTGTTCAACCCCCCCCCCCCCCCCCAAAGGGGCTGAGACATACAGGTCAAGAACCGCTGATCTAGGTTATGGTAAAAGATCATATGATGGCTTTTTGTTTGTGTGTTGACACAGAATAAAGGGGTTTTCATACATACAGTAAGTTCCCATACATAGGAGCAATTAACGTCTCATCAATGTCATTACAAGAAGCATAACTCCAGCTGTGCTTATACATGTTCTTCAGTAGTGGAGTAATGAAAAAGTACAGCTGGAGTTATGCTTCTTGTAATGATGGTGATATGTTTATTGTTTCGACGTACAGAAACTTACGGGAATACCCGGTAAACTGTGCTCCTTGTGAGTATCAAATACGTACACATTCTGTATTCCTTGCTTCTCTGCAGTCGTTTTGTAATCACCTTTGTTACATTTTATCCATTTTTAAACCAAACTACACCGTCCCATTAGCCACCACATCATCTACAGGCACACAGTGTAGCAGAAGCTTTCAACTAATTTACGTAATTTCCTTTATGAACCTTATGAGCAGCTGTTTTTTTTTCCAGTCCAAGTTTGCTTTAGGATGAGACAACCAGTCACATGCTAACCTTTCTTAGTTGCCTTTTACAAAATTTGTGAATGATTTCAATGTTACTCTCTGCCTCTCTGGTAACAAACAATGTTACTCTCTGCTTCTCTGGTAACAAACAATGTTACTTTCTGCTTCTCTGGTAACAAACAATGTTACTCTCTGGTTCTCTGGTAACAAACAATGTTACTCTCTTGCTCTATGGTGGGCTCTAGTAATAAACAATGTTACTCTCTTGCTCTATGGTGGGCTCTGGTAACAAACAATGTTACTATCTTGCTCTATGGTGGGCTCTGGTAACAAACAATGTTACTCTCTGGTTCTCTGGTAACAAACAATGTTACTCTCTGCTTCTCTGGTAAAAAACAATGTTACTCTCTGGTTCTCTGGTAACAAACAATTTTACTATCTTGCTCTATGGTGGGCTCTGGTAACAAACAATGTTACTCTCTGCTTCTCTGGTAACAAACAATGTTACTCTCTGGTTCTCTGGTAACAAACAATGTTACTCTCTTGCTCTATGGTGGGCTCTAGTAACAAACAATGTTACTCTCTTGCTCTATGGTGGGCTCTGGTAACAAACAATGTTACTCTCTTGCTCTATGGTGGGCTCTAGTAACAAACAATCAAGGGTTTTTATTACCCCTCTGGAAAAACCCAGACTTTACGAAGAAACAGAGCATACATCCTGTGATGCAAGCTAGATATCAAGGTCCTTTGGGAGTGAGGGAACAGTAAAGGTAAAAGGTAAAGTCGGGAGATGTGAACCAGCGTCATTGCACATGGTTATAAACCATAAGTGCTCTGCCACCAGTACGGACAGCTGAAAAGAAACTGTTTGCCTGTGTCGGCGTCCGCATGCAACTACGTAGCTACACCGCGGTTCCTCCATTTACCCCAGAGTGTTAACTCTGGTACCCATTACCTAGAGGCTGGGTGAACGCCGGGAACCACCAGGTTTCGAACACCAGCCTTGGGCTGCAGCTAATCGCAGCTGGATTTGAAAGCGAGTCTCCTATCAACTGTGCTAACGCGGCCCCCTGAGGTAACAGTGTGGAGGTAGCAGCAGATCCCTGTTTTGGGAGATGGTGCAGCAGGGAGTGACCATGGGATATAGCTGTCACTAGACCCTGGGAAAAGGCAAGAAGACATACAATGAGACTGCTTACTGAAGCCTTCAGAACTGGAACTCTGCTCTGGCTTCTTAAGCTGGGGAGGGAGTGTTTATGGGAATGTCCAGAGTGCTGTGATATTAGCTGTTGACTCAACTCAACCCAGGATGGGAGGTTGGAATACAAACACTCTGATCATAATTTTAATCATAATTATAATAATTACACAATCTCAGTAGTAACTAATATTACCCGATGCCTGACAGCCTGTCTCTGAAATGTGTGATTCATCAGCCATGTTTCGATTATCAGAAATCTGTGATTTATCAGTTCTAAGCCTTGGACGTGTTTTAGCTGCCCCTGTATGAGGATCTAGTGATCTCAAGGCCTCTACGTTTCCTCCAAGCCTCATTGTCAGGTTTGCCAGTTTCTGTATCAATGTCAGCTCTTCTGGGGCGTCTGCGACAGAATTTAAAATTACAAATAATAATTGATCTGAGAAAACCGTAAATGAACTCATAAGATATACTAAAATATAATGCAGCATTTAACAGTTTCAACTCTCTTCTGGCATATCACAAACAATGTTACATTTTTACATTCAGTGTATGTCAGTGTCTAAAGCAGTGGTCTTTAAACTTTTATCACCCCCTTCAAGTATGTGGTAAGACCTCCGCTCTCCCCCTCCCCTGAGTATATGGCAAGACCTCCACGACCCCCTTTAGTATTTGGTAAGACCTCCGCTCCCCCCCTCACCTGAGTATATGGCATGATATCCACGACCCCCTTTAATTTATGGCAAGACATCTATGACCCCCTTTAATTTATGGCAAGACCTCAGGCCCCCCCCCCCCCCCTCCTTTGAGTATATGGCAAGACCTCTATGCATCCCCTTGAGTATATGGCAAGACCTCTCCCCCCACCCTTCCCACCGAGTACACAGCAAGACCTACGTCATCGTCTAAAAGAACAGTGACGATGAAGAATCAGTTCTTAACCTCGAACCTTCTACTAGCCACTCAGAAACATAAACAAGGTCATCCAAGGGCATCGACTGGTTTGAAATGCAACAGGAGGTAAATGCAACACAGATCCAACTTCTGCATAAGATTCATAAGATTCAGAACATCGCTTCTCAGAAAGCTAGAGTCTCAGAGAGACACAGAAGGAGATGACAGATTATTTTGAAGTAACGTTATGTAAATTATGTATTGTTCACTTTTTAACGGATATCATTTTCATGTAACCGTATAAATGTATTAAGAGATTTCAGTTATCTATCTATTCGGTTATAAGTCACAGCCCTGATCAAGATGATGAAGGTTAAAGTTTTACTGTATAGAAAGCCAAAGAAGAGAAATGTAAAGTTTTAAAATCATGCTACGCATTTACAATTTTTTTTATGTTAACATAGTCCAATGAAATTAGAGAAACAACTAAAGATACAGAACAAAACTTAACTGCATTTGAAAACAGATGCCTGAGGAAAATTTATATAAAATGGATGAATTCAAGGAGTGAAGACATAAGAGAGTATATATGGGCAACAAATGGTAATAACAGTTATAAGATAAAGATGATGGTGCTGTTTTGGACAAATTCTGAGAAGAAACAAGAATCACCAGGCAATAAACTAAATAAATGGAATGAGGAGGTGGGAACATTCAAAATACGTCTTCTTCTTCTTTGTTTTCACCTGCTATAAACTCCAGCAGAAAGTTCAGGTTGTTCATTCACTTCTGGACTTTCAGTCTTTTTTTCCAGAACCTGGGTGTTGCGTGTGCATCCATTTTACAGATATGACACATCTGCATGCAGCTGTTGGTTCCTTGCCTCTCAGGCAAATGTACTCTGACTTCGAAGGAAGCTCACAACTAGTTGACTTTTACAACATGCTTTTGAATAGGCAGTGGGTCTATTTTTTCTTTCCCTATAATAGGGTGCCGGAACCCACACGGGGAGTCCAAAATTCTAAAACAAATGTTGACGAGGTTAAATGTGCTAGGCTGGATTATCAAAGATTCTTCAAAATGATCTTTCAAAACATTACCTTGAGACAACGACATGCTCTTGAAGCTAAACCTGGACACAACGTCTTCAGTTTTACTCGGAGCTTCCTGACCAGACGTTTTTGTGTGGTTCTGCCAGGTTCATAGCTTTCAGCCATTCTTGTAATCTCAAATGGAATTTTGTTACGGTTTCAGGCATAAGACTGTTATTGTCACCAGCAATTTCAATGCTATTACTGTTCTCAATTCTGAGGTTGCAACTGTCCCCAGTCTGTTTTTTGCTTTGCCAGCAGCATCCTGTGTCACAGATTAATTTTCTGTACTTCTTTCAGGTTCAGTAGCACGTCTTAGCCCCTGAGCTCTTCTCAAATCTGCTGCCTCCTTTATTTCTTTAAATGTCAAATCTTTCATCTCCTGCACCTGTATACACCATTCAGCACTCTGTAACAGAGACAATGTTCCTGTACTTTCATCTTCAGTAGCATGTCTTAGGTCATGAGCAAATCTGCTGCCCCCTGCATTTGCAAGGATAGAACAGAATGGAGAAATAAGCTGCAAATTCTATGTGACACATAAAGGTACAACAGGAACAACAGGACAATGGTGATTATAAGACAGAAAGCGCGCTTTGGTAAGAGATGGGTATAAGTAAAGAACATAATGACAAAAGAAATATCAGGGCCTTAGTGGCAGACTAAAAAAGTAGTTTTTCTAAAAAGATGACATGAAGGAATATTAGGAATAGAATGAATCCAGAAAAAAAAGAAGAAAAAAACAAGCTAGTGACTGATCAGATGAATAATGTATGCCTCCATCATCTAGATAAACACATGATGATAATGGCATGTCATGTTTTTAACAACTAGATTTACCTCAGTAGGAAATGGGTTCAAAGTGTAAACTATTTCCCTAAGTTTATAGACATCAGAATTTCAATAGCTACCTATCATTTTCTCATCATCGCTTCCAATTTGAGACCCGGCCCTTTGACCTGACGAATGGCTGGGAATCTGTAAATTCATAGGATTATTTTCTTCATGTGTTGCGTCCAATACTGAATCTGAAAATGGAATACTGTGTTTAATATTAACTGGATAATTTTACAAATAATTTTTCATTTAATTTTTGCCTTCTGTTAAATAAATGATGAAACTCTACACTATTAATGCCCGACAATTACAGACAAAATGCAACAGATGAGCACTTGTCATTCCAAGAAGTTAGAAGATGAGAAATGAAATCTAATCTGCTGTGCTGCAAAGGCCAAAAAAGCAAAATTGGAAAATTTTATGAATGACATTATGTGGGGTTGAACTAGTCGTTCACTCAAGATGCCATACAGGACTGAAGAAGCATCGTCGTCAGAGAAAGAATACCAGAAAAGCCCCAAGTGGCAAGCAGCAAAGAAACAACCCAACAGAAAGCTGAGAGAGCACTAATTAGCAGTCACTGGATAACTAAACAAATCCAGGGAGTCTTTCAAGGACTGGTCACTATTATCAACAATCAAAACTACCAATTGTGACTGCAGATGGGAGCCTCACAATAAAAAACCATCTAATCAGAGTTCACCATCAAACTAGACAGCCAAACAGAGATCACATTTATAACAACTTTTATAAGCTAAACACAATCAAAATAGTTTCTTTCTTGAACAAAACAAGCAAACATGCATATATTATGAAACACACAGCAACTTTTCCACTTTTGATACACAAAAAGGTGTAAGAGGAACAAGATAAGACTGAAACTCAATAGTAAAGGCTTCCACACATATAAGATCATCATCCGCCCATTGTCAGCACTCCTGCCTCATGCACTTCCTGCTGGTCAGCCCCTGCCCTTCTTTCCCTGTACCCTGCCCTCCGATACTGATCTTTCCAATCCATTGTGGGCTTGATATGGTCAAATACTAGACCAGAGTCTAATATTTTTGTGTAACCTGCTCTACTGTCCATTACCTATCCTTTCAGCAATTACATGCCACTGTTTCAATGCCAGTTGGCACCTCAGGATAAATCTCTGGACATACAGGCTAACGTTCAGTTGCCCTACCAGAGTTCCAACATTAAAAACTGCAATATACAGAAGTACTGCTAAAAAAAACAAAGTACAACTCAACAAGTATTCATTGAGAATAAGAACTTCACAAACCATTTACTCACAGAGAATAAGAGGTACATAAAGCATGTACTCACAAACAACAGGTACCTGATAAAAATTGGACCTTAGTAAACAGGTGCTCATTGAGAATTAGAACTTCACAAAACAGGTACTTACAAAGAATTAGAGCTACATAAAGAGAGAATTAGAACTTCACAAAACAGGTACTAACAAAGAATTAGAGCTACATAAAGAGAGAATTAGAACTTCACAAAACAGGTACTAACAAAGAATTAGAGCTACATAAAGAGAGAATTAGAACTTCACAAAACAGGTACTAACAAAGAATTAGAGCTACATAAAGAGAGAATTAGAACTTCACAAAACAGGTACTAACAAAGAATTAGAGCTACATAAAGAGAGAATTAGAACAAAAAACAGGTACCTGCTAGGAATTGGAACTTGGTAAACAGGTGCTCATTAAGAATTAAAACTTCATAAAATATGTACTCACCAAGATTTAGCTCTTCAAAATGTTCTCTTGAAAGAATAATTTGCTCCTGAAACTTAAACGTGGACATAATGTCATCAACTTTACTCCGAGCTTCTTCAAAAAAAGTTTTTTGTGGTTCTGCCAAGTCCATAGCCTTCAGCCCTTCTTGTAATCGCAAATGGAATTTCTTGACAGTTTCAGGCACAAGACTGTTATTGTCCACTGGGTCACCAGCAACTTCTATTCTGTTATTGTCCTCGGTTCTGAAGTTTGTACTATCACTAGGCTCACTGTTTGTTGCCTCCCCACCAGTATCCTTTATCACCGAACATTTTTCTGTACTTATTTCAGCTTCAGTAGCACATCTTAGTACCCAAGCTTTTCTCAAATCTGCTGCCTCTTGTGCTTCTAACTGGCATGTTGAATCTTCCGCACTCTGTGACAGTATCCTCCATTTCTGGATATCACCATCAGTTGGAAATGCCATTGTTGAACGAAAAGCAGCGAGATCATTATCAAACAACTCAGCCTCTTCCTCCATAACTGCAGACACATTTTTATTTTTCTCTGGACTCTGCAAAGAAATATTTTCTGGGCTGCCATGGGGATAATCTTCTGGACGAGGTGAGGTATCTAGATCTTTATCATCATCAAAAACATCCCTGGCTCCAGTCAAGTGTGGAGGAAATATTGGCTCCTCATCAGATTCATTCTGCCAGAGACACAGAAAACAAAAAAGTCTGTAATTATGCTAATTAGGGAATTCTGCTACAAAGGAAGTGATGTCACAGAGTACACCCAATGACAGCTTTTAAATACTTGTAAATAAAAGACTTAACTGCAGAGAGAAATGGAAATACTAAAAAAATAAAAATTCTGTCACAATTTTCCACATACAAGAGTTTGACGTTGTGGTGGCCAATTTTTAAAAATACCTTTTGGCTTTCAGACAGAGGTACATGAGTCCCACAATGAAAGAAACCTGGCCCTCACCCTGTAAAACCCGAACACAACAGTGGAAGTTACTGCAGCCAAAATCTAATGTGCAGACAGTAGCATTTTCAAATTCTGTAGACACCAAAATAGAAAATGTTCCTCTAGTTCTCTGGTAACTAAAAAGTAGCTACAAAATAGGTAGGAGCTAAATCTTATTCTGGTAAACTCTTTATGTTCAAGTTACTTCATGTACAATGCTATTGCCAGGATGTCCATCCCCTTCTCCAGATGAAACTGGTAGAACCATAATTCATTACAACAGTGTACTATAACCACAACTGGCAAGGAAGATCTTTCAACACTGGGCAGTTAATGTCCCAGTGTTTCAACACTGGACAGTTAAAGTCCTAGTGTTTCAACACTGGACCGTTAAAGTCCCAGTGTTTCAACACTGGACAGTTAAAGTCCCAGTGTTTCAACACTGGACAGTTAAAGTCCCAGTGTTTCAACACTGGACAATTAAAGTCCCAGTGTTTCAACCCTGGACAGTTAAAGTCCCAGTGTTTCAACATTGGACCGTTAAAGTCCTAGTGTGGCTTCCAGGATCCTGTTGTGGAGGGAAATATAAAACCACTGCCCCCCCCCCCCTCCCATAAGCATGTCATAAGAGGTACCAAATTAGTGTTGCTTCCTTTAAAGTCTGTGAATCTGCCTGAGAGGTGAAGAACCAACAGTCTGCATAAAATAAGCCAGCTCTGTAAAACAGATGCACATGCAAAAACTCAAGTTATAAAAAAAACAAAATACAGAAGCAGACAAAGAATCAGAACTTTCCACCTGAATTTACAACAGGTGAATGCGAAGAGGAGGAGCAGGAGAGGACAGTTCAGGATTAGTAACTTAAGTCTCACAAATGGGCATCTGTATGAGACACAAAACAGTTGCCAGATTTTTGGCCAAGGTCAGCAACACACCGACGGTGAAACCATGCTGGCAAGTACTAAACAAAACTTGACAGTAGGCCTCAAAAGTAGCAGAGGCATTCTACCAAGGAGAGATCTCACTGTTTAAATTATGTGTATGTGAAATGTTATCTTGCAAACTGTATGTGAAATGTTATCTTGCAAACTGTGTGTGAAATGTTATCTTGTAAACTGTGTGTGAAATGTTACCTTGCAAACTGTGTATGAAATGTTATCTTGCAAACTGTGTGTGAAATGTTATCTTGTAAACTGTGTGTGAAATGTTATCTTGTAAACTGTGTGTGAAATGTTATCTTGCAAACTGTGTGTGAAATGTTATCTTGTAAACTGTGTGTGAAATGTTATCTTGTAAACTGTGTGTGAAATGTTATCTTGTAAACTGTGTGAAATGTTATCTTGTAAACTGTGTGTGAAATGTTATCTTGTAAACTGTGTGTGAAATGTTATCTTGTAAACTGTGTGAAATGTTAATTTGCAAACTGTGTGTGAAATGTTATCTTGTAAACTGTGTGTGAAATGTTATCTTGCAAACTGTGTGTGAAATGTTATCTTGTAAACTGTGTGTGAAATGTTATCTTGCAAACTGTGTGTGAAATGTTATCTTGTAAACTGTGTGTGAAATGTTATCTTGCAAACTGTGTGTGAAATTTTATCTTGCAAACTGTGTGTGAAATGTTATCTTGTAAACTGTGTGTGAAATGTTATCTTGCAAACTGTGTGTGAAATGTTATCTTGTAAACTGTGTGTGAAATGTTATCTTGCAAACTGTGTGTGAAATGTTATCTTGTAAACTGTGTGTGAAATGTTATCTTGTAAACTGTGTGTGAAATGTTATCTTGTAAACTGTGTGTGAAATGTTATCTTGCAAACTGTGTGTGAAATGTTATCTTGTAAACTGTGTGTGAAATGTTATCTTGCAAACTGTGTGTGAAATGTTATCTTGTAAACTGTGTGTGAAATGTTATCTTGTAAACTGTGTGTGAAATGTTATCTTGTAAACTGTGTGTGAAATGTTATCTTGTAAACTGTGTGTGAAATGTTATCTTGTAAACTGTGTGTGAAATGTTATCTTGTAAACTGTGTGTGAAATGTTATCTTGCAAACTGTGTGTGAAATGTTATCTTGTAAACTGTGTGTGAAATGTTATCTTGCAAACTGTGTGTGAAATGTTATCTTGTAAACTGTGTGTGAAATGTTATCTTGTAAACTGTGTGTGAAATGTTATCTTGCAAACTGTGTGTGAAATGTTATCTTGCAAACTGTGTGTGAAATGTTATCTTGTAAACTGTGTGTGAAATGTTATCTTGTAAACTGTGTGTGAAATGTTATCTTTGTAAACTGTGTGTGAAATGTTATCTTGTAAACTGTGTGTGAAATGTTATCTTGTAAACTGTGTGTGAAATGTTATCTTGTAAACTGTGTGTGAAATGTTATCTTGTAAACTGTGTGTGAAATGTTATCTTGCAAACTGTGTGTGAAATGTTATCTTGTAAACTGTGTGTGAAATGTTATCTTGCAAACTGTGTGTGAAATGTTATCTTGTAAACTGTGTGTGAAATGTTATCTTGCAAACTGTGTGTGAAATGTTATCTTGCAAACTGTGTGTGAAATGTTATCTTGCAAACTGTGTGTGAAATGTTATCTTGTAAACTGTGTGTGAAATGTTATCTTGTAAACTGTGTGTGAAATGTTATCTTGTAAACTGTGTGTGAAATGTTATCTTGTAAACTGTGTGTGAAATGTTTGCAAAATATATGTCAAATGTTTTGTTGCCATCACCATCTACTTCTAATTTCTCTAATCAATGTATAGTTTTATGGAGGAGAAAAAAAAATACATCCCCCACCCCAATTAACATGTCGTAAAAGGCGACTATTTAAGGGAGAATGTTGAATGTTGAATTAAGAATCAACATCACAGCACTCGACACCCCCATAAGCGCTCCGTCCCCACCTTCAGCAGCAAGCAAAGAGTTATATTTAAGTGAGTTTTCTTTGAAGTTGGAGTACATCTGTCAGAGGCAAGGAACCAACAGTCTGCATTTAAATAAGCCAGATCTGTAAAATGGATTTGCATGCAGAACTCAGTTTTGGAACAAGACCAAAGTCTAGAAGAGGAAAACCAACCAGAACTTTCTGTTAGAGTTTACAGCAGGTGAATGCTAGGAAGAAAATGAATTTACAGTCTTCATCTGCTCCACATCACAAACCACAAACCCCAAAAATGTCTATTTACATTGCTCTGTCTTATATGAGTGATGAGGTGAATGTTCAGCTTAAAATCTTCGACATTTCATATAAGCACCCCATCTTCATCTTCAGCAGCCAACGAAGGGTTCCAATTCTGATTATCCACTAGCAGTTTAGTTATGTCTGTCTTGCTTCCCTCTGAGAATACAACATCCACCAGATCTATTGGTCACCTCTAGTTGTGGACTATTCAGATTCCGTGAGAAACAAAGGATCAAACAGTTTGGTCATCTCGTTAGAGAACAGCCATAACTACCAACACAGGCGCTATACATGCAGAGATCTGATATGAAAACAAGAGGTCACCCTAAGAGAATACTGACTGACAAAGACCTACATACAGGCGCTATACATGCAGAGATCTGATATGAAAACAAGAGGTCACCCTAAGAGAATACTGACTGACAAAGACCTACATACAGGCGCTATACATGCAGAGATCTGATATGAAAACAAGAGGTCACCCTAAGAGAATACTGACTGACAAAGACCTACATACAGGCGCTATACATGCAGAGATCTGATATGAAAACAAGAGGTCACCCTAGGAGAATACTGACTGACAAAGACCTACATACAGGCGCTATACATGCAGAGATCTGATATGAAAACAAGAGGTCACCCTAAGAGAATACTGACTGACAAAGACCTACATACAGGCGCTATACATGCAGAGATCTGATATGAAAACAAGAGGTCACCCTAAGAGAATACTGACTGACAAAGACCTACATACAGGCGCTATACATGCAGAGATCTGATATGAAAACAAGAGGTCACCCTAAGAGAATACTGACTGACAAAGACCTACATACAGGCGCTATACATGCAGAGATCTGATATGAAAACAAGAGGTCACCCTAAGAGAATACTGACTGACAAAGACCTACATACAGGCGCTATACATGCAGAGATCTGATATGAAAACAAGAGGTCACCCTAGGAGAATACTGACTGACAAAGACCTACATACAGGCGCTATACATGCAGAGATCTGATATGAAAACAAGAGGTCACCCTAGGAGAATACTGACTGACAAAGACCTACATACAGGCGCTATACATGCAGAGATCTGATATGAAAACAAGAGGTCACCCTAAGAGAATACTGACTGACAAAGACCTACATACAGGCGCTATACATGCAGAGATCTGATATGAAAACAAGAGGTCACCCTAGGAGAATACTGACTGACAAAGACCTACATACAGGCGCTATACATGCAGAGATCTGATATGAAAACAAGAGGTCACCCTAGGAGAATACTGACTGACAAAGACCTACATACAGGCGCTATACATGCAGAGATCTGATATGAAAACAAGAGGTCACCCTAAGAGAATACTGACTGACAAAGACCTACATACAGGCGCTATACATGCAGAGATCTGATATGAAAACAAGAGGTCACCCTAAGAGAATACTGACTGACAAAGACCTACATACAGGCGCTATACATGCAGAGATCTGATATGAAAACAAGAGGTCACCCTAAGAGAATACTGACTGACAAAGACCTACATACAGGCGCTATACATGCAGAGATCTGATATGAAAACAAGAGGTCACCCTAAGAGAATACTGACTGACAAGACCTACATACAGGCGCTATACATGCAGAGATCTGATATGAAAACAAGAGGTCACCCTAAGAGAATACTGACTGACAAAGACCTACACACAGGCGCTATACATGCAGAGATCTGATATGAAAACAAGAGGTCACCCTAAGAGAATACTGACTGACAAAGACCTACATACAGGCGCTATACATGCAGAGATCTGATATGAAAACAAGAGGTCACCCTAGGAGAATACTGACTGACAAAGACCTACACACAGGCGCTATACATGCAGAGATCTGATATGAAAACAAGAGGTCACCCTAGGAGAATACTGACTGACAAAGACCTACACACAGGCGCTATACATGCAGAGATCTGATATGAAAACAAGAGGTCACCCTAAGAGAATACTGACTGACAAAGACCTACACCGAGGAGCTATGACAATAGCTATTGCTACCCATCAAGTGATGGAACGCAAACTGTTTCTCTCCATGAGGTTTAATGGCAAAATGGGAAACTGTTGAGGAGAATCATGACTCAGCATTTAAAGTTACTGTGATAAAATGATAAACTGTAGAATTTATTTACCCCAGATGATTCAAAGTCTATATCTGGCAACAGCTTCTGAACATCTGAGAAAATCTTATCTATCTGTGGTTTCAGTGTGTTGACTCTTGAAGGAAAATCAACACCTGTAGCCTGGCCATGATCACCGGAATCAACACTCGTAGCCTGACCATTATCATTGGAACTGTGATCAGATCCTTCATCCGTCTCGCTAGCTGGTTTATCTCTACCCATTTCACTTTTTAACTGAAATAAATGCAATATAGAAAATGTATACATTTTTAAAACTAACAATAAGTAGAGAGCAGTTACTTAAAACTGAGTTTTGTGTTCATGCTGCAACTTTGGGAGATAACATTCAAGTGAATCAAAATATGAGCAAGAACAAAAATAATTGTGCTGGATAGGAGAACTTAATGAAGAACACAAGGACAAAATTAAAGACAGGCACATTTTTTTTTTTTAAAGAATTAGAAACAGATTAAGATGACATGGGATGAATTGAATCTTATAGCAAATGGAAAAAAAAAAAGAAGAAAAAAATGTGTCATGAACACTTACTAATTTCTAAAAAATCCTTAATAGTAAGCTTTATACAGGTCACTAAGCTTTATTTTAACAATGTATCTACATTTGTTAACATTTTCTTCATTTCTACAAACATACAGAAAAGGGGTAATCATTAAACATAAACTGGATGAAGAATGAAACAGAATACATTTCCTGAGGTCTTTAAAAATATTACAAAATTATTTTTGCATCAGGTGAAATGCCATGACCTTTACCACTAAAGCTTATGAGAAAACTGACAACATGGCTTTTAAAAAAGCCATCTGGTTCCTGGGACTAATAATTTGTGTATGCCTAAAACATAAAATAAAGAGTACATGAAACAAATTTGTTTACTTTAAACCACAAGCATAAAGACTCTTTTGGAAATCATTTCACATGTGCAGCGATGTGTGGTGATTATTTTGATAGCCTATCCCACATACAATATAATGCATTCATGTGACTCACAGGAGGCTTATACAGGAGACTGACCACCTGAGAGCGAAAACCTATGAAGTGAATTACAATTATGTCAATGAAATTATGACAGTAACACATGATGAATCCAATTTACTATTCAAAATATGTTAACCTTGCATGAATTATCTCTAAAATGTGCAATCTGATGTTTTGCAAATTTGCATCACTCCATTAACTGTAAGCATTGCATTCACAAGAAGACATATCAGATATGTTTACAGTCAACATAGGTGTGAGACAAGGATGTGTGCTCTCCCCACCTTTATTTAACATCTATATAGACAGAATATCTAAAGAAGCAAGTTCTGATACAGACAACATAGACCTTTATAATCATGAGGAAGCATACACATAAGGAGAAGTTATCGATTCACCCACATTAAACGAACTGCTATTAGCCAAACCACTTGATCTGCTGTTTCTCGGTAATCTAGTACAAGGTGTCGTTCCCACAATTTGCCTGATAGTTTCATTATTCACTCGATCTCAGATGTTTAGGTTGGCTGCTTTTGTCAGGCACCTCATCTTGCAGGTGGTGATTTTGCGTATATGGGCTTTAGATAGTGTCCATGTTTGGCACTGATAGCTTAATGTTGGAATGAACATGCTATTAATATTCTGTCTCTTTGCACTCATAGTTACGTTTGGATGTCTTAATAATGGTGACAATTGGTATATACGTGCACTTGCTTTTTGACATCTGGTTTCTATTTCTCTGTCAATTCTACCATCTTCTGTGATAATGCTTCCTAGATATTTAAACTCCCTAACTTGATTCAGAGCAGAACCATTCAGCTGTATGTGTAGTGGGGCAGGGGTTCTACTAACTTGTATAGTTTCGGTTTTGTTTACACTGATCTTCATGTTGTATTTACTGCATGCTGAGTTTAATCTGTTAATGTGGTCTTGCAGTCTATCTTCTTTAGGGTAGAACAAGAACTGGTCTCTACGCCTTCATGGCATGACAATAGTCATATTATCGTCTGTAATGTTGCGTGTCTCGAAATTGTCAATGGTCGCTCCTATCATCTGCTAGTATCGTCAACGGTCACTTTTATCGTCTGCTACTATCGTCTGTAGTATTGCCTGTCATGACATTGTCAAGTAATCCTAGTTTTGCCGCGATGTGTTCCTCGCAGGAAGTCCACATTTTACACATGACTGAGGTCCTGTTAGGGTATTTGTTTGGCTGCCATAATATCGGGTAGAAGTATGAAGGAGAGCCGTAAAATGAATGTGCATGCACAACTCATGTTCTGAAACAAGAAACAAGTTGAGAAATGGACGAACAACCAGAACTTTAAGTCAGTGTCTACAGCAGGTGAACACTAAAAAGAAGAAGACAGACTAATGTGGTTTAATATCACAATGATTAGGAGGGGTTAGGAAATGTAAACCGTCACTAGTTGGCAGCTGCTCACGTTGCCAGCTCATTACTTAGTTTTGTGGCCATTTACTTACTACTGCAAAAGGTGGAATAATTTAGAGATTAACACCTTGTAAATCAAGCAGCAAAGTGTATGGTATATTTGTACACTTGAGCTTGTTCAGAACACAACTGACATTGTAGAACAAAAGTGGCCATTAAAATTTCTGCTCTCCTTTAAATAACGGTCGCTAGCTGAAAGGCGACGGTCACTTAGTCCGAGTTCACTCCCCTGGCTGCAGTGCAATTACAGAGTGGAAAACAGAGCGAAACAAATGATATAGTTACCTGTCATCCTAGGGTTAGGCTTAGGGTTTGGATTAGGATTCGGGGTAGGGTTAAGGTTAGGGGTAGGGTTAGGGGTAGGGTTTGGGGTAGGGTTAGGGTTAGGGCTTGAAGTAGGGTTAGGGCTTGAGGTAGGGTTAGGGTTAGGGTTTGGCTAGGGTTAGGGTTAGGGGTAGGGTTAGGGTTTGGGGTAGGGTTAGGGTAACACACCACGGACACGATGCAAGCTTATCGCTCATTACGACATACAGATCAGCAGGTCTCACATCTACGGTCACTAAGTCTTGCGTTGGAAGAACGTGGTCGCTAATTTGAGTCGCTGCGCGTGGTCTACGAGAGTCTTGCGTCGGAATAACCCGGTCGCTAATGTCAGTCGCAGCGGGTGGTCTAGCTCTAGGAGTCATGTCGACCTCACTTTGTTTTTCGATTCGTGACTTGTCCGCTCTGTAATTGCACTGCAGCCAGGGGAGTGAACTCCGACTAAGCGGCCGTCGACGTCTAACTAGCGACCGTTATTTAAAGGAGAGCCAAAATTTCCCCCATGCATGCTTTCCAAATGATGCCATGAGAATGCTTAATGAGATCGAGACAGAATGTGTTGAAAGACAATAGCTGGAGTCTGAGGACATCTCTTGTAACTACATCTCTCTTTATACAGTTATCAGTATTACAATCAAGGGCAAACAAATATCAGAAACATCAAGCAGAAACTATTTAATAATAATATTAATACAGTTAAGGCTGTTTTAAATTAACATCAGATAAATGGCATTAAATCTTAGTAAATGGCAAGACAAAGAAGTTTAGGTTTACAGCAAGCAATAACCTATTATTATTATTTTTCTAATAAAATGATCAATATGTTGCAGTACACATCAAACCAGAACCTTGAATTTATTCTTTTATTTTATACCTTGCAGGCTGTGCCAAAACAGCGCTGCTTCACAATAAACTGAGTCTAATTTTAGATAATTATTTTGTTCGACCAAGCAAAGCTAGAACATGGAACGGTTTGTCTATGATTATGTGTTTACGAACCGTACTTAGGTGTTAGTTTCTCTGCTACAGTGAATGTAGGTAAACATTTAATTTATGATTATAAACAAACGATGTCCAAACAGTGGTTCTTTCTTATTTCATGCACATATTATAAATGTAACAATCCCAGCAAACGTTCCGAAAGTTCCTTAAAATATAATAAAGATGATCATATAATATTTAATTTATATATTATTATTATATATAAATTTGTTGTTGACGGATTTGCACAGACCCAAACATTATTGCCATGGTAATTACGACAACAATAATGGTGGCAATTATTATTTGAATTAAAAAACAATGCATAGATTTTGTTTATATATAGACAAAGAAAGATGTTTGTTGCAAATTATTAGGAAAAAGTGTTTAAACATCTTTTAATAAACATGTCATACCTTCCTGAATGCGATATCTTCTTTTTTTTTTTTTTTAAATCACAAAGACATTGAATCTACACAATTTAGGAGATTTGCGAAACTATGTTGATTTTATTAACTTCAGGCGCAAGAAAGCGCAAGGTCATTTTAATCTCAAAACACAACCAAAATCTTTAACCTTCCGCCATGGTGTAACGGCTAGACGCACGCCCGTGGCACTCATTGAGTGATTTCAGTGATGTGGTCAACATCACGTCAGTCCCTTTTACTTCCCAGGACTTTACCTGGTACCCACTCAAGGCTAGGTCGAACTGGAAGCCAAGGTCAGTTTTGAAAAAGTATGACTCCGTTTGGATTCGAACCCACAACCTTTATATCTGCAGGCAAGAAGTTAGCCGCTACATACGGTTACTTCCTTATAAATATAGTTATGGCCATGGCCGTCTCTTTTCATAGAGGAGGCCTTGTTCTAGCACTGTGTGCCCAATACGCCTAAAGAGGTAAAAATGGCTCATTTTAGTCATTGCTTCTTCTCCTTCTTCTGTGTTCGCCCATAAAAGGGCGATTCGTATATTGCATTGCACTTTACAGCTAAACTGCAATATCTGCTCCTTTCGTTCCAACAATTCGATCTCGCAAATCTTTGATTATTCGTCTTTTACGACATTCTTTACGACAGTTGCTCTGCCCCTCCCACCCCCAGCGGTGTCCGGTAGCTCACAAGGTGAATAACTTCTTCCAACTCTCCTTCTTCTAACTACAGAGGGAGCATAGATCTTCAGTAAGCTGGCCCCATACCCTTTACAGACTTGTTACTATTTTAATAACGTTTGGGGTGAGCCGCGGTATCCAAGGCTTGACGTTTTCTTGTCGGTCACATGGTCTTATATTCGGTCCTAAGGTCTCATGTCCCAATCCCTACTTCGGAGAGAAGGAGGGGTGGTATTAATAACTTACTTTAGCTCCAAGATCGATGCAAAGAATTGTTGCCATGGCTCCCAGGTCCACCCTGTAGATAAAACAAAGGGCAACCTAAAAATTTTGATGGGCGACTTGAATGTTAAGATAGGATCAGACAACTCAGGTTATGAAGAAATTATGGGAAGACATGGTCTAGGAGTAATGAATGAAAATGGAGAATTGTTCACAAATTTTTGTGCAGGAAACCAGTATGTTATTGGTAGAAGTATTTTCCCCCATAAAAGAATACACAAGGCAACATGGGAATCACCAGACCATAAGACAACTAATCAAATTGACCACCTATGTATTAACAAAAAGTTTAGATAATCCCTTTACGATGTTAGGGCTTTCAGAGGTGCCGATGTATTTACTGACCATTTCCTGGTGGTAAGTAAAATCAAGTTAAATTTAAAAAGATTTATAACATCTTATAATCATAGAAACCAATATAATGTAGGCTTTCTCTGTGGATAAAGAAGTTAAGGAACAGTTCTCAGTTACGGTCTCTAATAAGTACCAGGTGTTGCAGCAGTTAGCTGAAGATGTCAGCACAGAAGTCTGCTGGGATCAGATTAAAGGAATCTGGAATGAATCTTGCGTAGAAGTTCTTGGCAAAAAAGAAAGGAAACATAAAGCATGGATAACACCAGAAACCATTAAACTGATTGAAGATAGGAAAAGTACTTTACTTTCTCGGGACTGCACCTGGTACCCACTCAAGGCTGGGTCGACCTGGGAGCCAAGTCATTTTTGAAAAAAGTCCGGCTCCGCCAGGAAGCGAACCCACGACCTTCAGATCCGCGACTTTGGAGTGGCTACTGCTTCGGAGGACTGCGTACGCATGGGTATGCCCAATGTGTAGTGACGTCGATTGTGATAACAAAACATAAAATAACATCTTTTAGGGAGTCGGCATTCGTGCCAAAGAACTGTATGGCTGTTGGGTGAACAGTCGTTAATGAAGGCTGTCAGTTCGTTCTAGGAACGACGCCTGCTGGTGGATGTAATGTCCTAAGTCCCTAACCCAGCTAATAGTGAGGGTACTGCTGGGGTGACCATTTATTAACCCTCACATAATGCTCCATTTGTAGACTGGAAGGATATAGTTTCGTCGCCCAGCTTCTGAGTTGAGTGCATGACACTGTGAGCTACGTGTGTTTTTCGTTGGCACAGAGCGGAGCAACTATGGGGTGACCCGTTTGCTATGAAGCTGAAACTAGGATTACCAGATTGTTACCTTTTATTGACTTTACTAAATTTTGTTAATGACTGAGTGCATTCATGATGATAAGCTGTTCATTATTTTTCTCATTATGAAAAAAAAAAAAAATCGCAATACAGACTGATCACATACATAACGTATTTTGCAGCTGTCAATATGGAAGTCACTAAAGGAATTTTGGTCGTTCTTGCAACAGTCACTATGGTCGCAGGTATTAATTACTGTTTCATTATTAATATTCATGTCTGTTTATTTGCATTTATACAAATCTTAGCACCGCAGCTACATTGTTAAAAACCATGTGTGGTTTTTTTTTTCAGCATCATATACTCCATGAGCCACTGAAGTGGAACTGATTGTTTGCTCTCTCTCTCTCTCTCTCTCTCTCTATATATATATATATATATATATATATATATATGTATGTATATGTGTGTGTATATATGTATATATATTAGGCCTGTACCGAATAGCGATTTTCACTATTCGGCCTAATACGAATAGTGGGACCAACTATTCGGCCGAATACGAATACGAAAACGAATAGTGTATCATCATCATCAGGTGCCTTGCCGACTGACGTGGGCGATAATGCCTCACCACAATCTGCGATCTGCTGCAGCATGTATTATTTCGTGCGCTGACACACCTCCATGCCATGCAAAAAGACTGTCAAGAATCTTCTCTCGTTGTCTTCCTCTATCCCTCCTTCCACATATCTTTTCAGGGGTCCCCACATGTTCCATTTTCCTTCTTCTCATCACATGGCCGAAACATGATGACCAATGTCTGTGATTAGTTGCCTTATGGCTCCCGCCTATTTCAAAACCTATTGGTTGCATTTTTTGGCTATTCAAGGTATTTTAAGCATTGTTCTGTAAAACTACATCTCTGAAGCCTAGAGAGATTGTTTGGCCTGCCTACCGATTGTCCAGGAAATACAACCATATGTTGAAACTGGAAAAATAGGAGAAAAATAGTAGCAAGCAAGAATTTTTTTTCTAACCTTCAATATATTGCATAAGATGTTCTTCATTTTATATAATGCCGTTATTGCCTGTCACCTGTGCTATTTTCGACAGTGACGAGGAAAGTCTCTCAAGTATCTTTCATGAATAATGTCACAATTTATAGCCGACTTTTCTTGATTTTCGCCCTGGCACGGCTGGCATACGCACCCAGTTTTAGAACCTTTGCTGTAATGCCTCGGTCGAGTCAGCAAGCAAGACCTTGCCAGCTTCTGTACTACGCAACCAGGTCGCAGTTTTCCCCGCTACTACAAACTAAGGCAACAGCAACTGTGGTGTTAATGAGAGAGTTATTTCAGTCCATCGCAGTGTATGCAGAAATAAGTGTAAGGTATTGCTCGACCGCAACTATTCGGCCGAATACCGAATAGTCATTCGGTCCACTATTCAGCCCCGAAGCGAATACGAAGCGAATATTCGGTACAGCCCTAATATATATACATACTCATACACACAAACACACACACACACACACACATATATATATATATTTTTTTATAAACTGAGATATGGAGAGAGAGAGAGAGAGAGAGAGAGAGAGAGAGAGAGAGAGAGAGAGAGAGAGAGAGAGAGAGAGAGAGAGAGAGAGAGAGAATTTGCGGAGATATTAAAATCACACAGCTTCTTCTTCGATCCTTCTGTCAGAAAACTTCTATCAGGAGGCCGGTAGCCTTTATGAAAGCTATCGTGCAATCCATATCCTCTCGTGTACCATACAGTTTTGTCTTCATTGTGGTTGGAACAGGCCAGATTGCGTCTCTGTTGTCAGCATACAGTTGACAGTGTTGGAGCACATGCTCAGCATTTTCGGGTGCCACGCTGCAGGGACACGTCTCCGTATTTCCTACACCGAAAAATTTGAACATATGTTGACGAAATCTGTTGTGTCCTGTCCTTAGTCTGAATATAATAGACTGTCCCTCTCTAGAGAGGCGATGAAGTGAGTCTTGGGGAGAAAATCTGTTGTATGTATCCAGCCACCTTTCTTGGATACTAGATTGTATTAGTGTTTTCATCTCTTGGTGGGTTAAGTCGCTATTTGGTTGTACCATGTCACTGCCGCTTCTGGCCAATCTGTCCGCTATTTCATTGCCTTCCAAGCCACAGTGACCTGGAATCCACTGCAGCACAGATTGTTCTACTGAAGAGCCTAAGTAAATCAGCTGTTGCGTCAAGTCTACAAACTGAGTGTCTTTTGGGTTAACAATTGCTTGTAGAACTGACATAGCATCAGTCAGAAAGACCACTCTGCTATATTTGCTGTGCTGTTGTCCAAAATCATTCTCGTGCGGCTTTTTATTAGGCCTGGGGTTTTCCTTGATTTGTCCGATTTATGTGTGTAGGGAGGGAGTCTCGGTCTACCCTTCTTCTCGTTCGGACTGCCGGTGGGCTGCTGCTGGTGCTGTGTTGAATCAAGCTGGGTTAGAAGGCCTTGCAGTTTTTGGCTTGCTTCCTTAATTTCTGCCAGCAACCTGGTTTGCTGCGCAGTTTCTGCTAGCCTGTCTCCCTTCTGGGCCCTGATTTCGTCAAGTGTTTGAAAGATCAGTCCCAGCATCTCGAGTTTGTTATTGGCGGCCTCTTATTTGTCTGCTTTCTGTTTCTGTATGACGTTTTTGAGCTCAGCCACGTCCTGAGCCACTGTAGTGTCTTTTGCGACTGAGACGGCCTTGTTAATATTTCTCTCTCGTCGTGGTGGAGCAGCCTGTTGTTTGCACTTCTGGTATAGGGCCCAGGTATCTCGCACTATAGGCGCCTGTGCAGTTGGAGCACCTCCTGTTGTTGTTTGGTCGCCTGAAGTCCTGGTCGACTTTTGCCAGGGGGCACTGTTCAAATTCGTAATTCCCGGAACAGTATCGGCATATAGGGACGCTTCGACAGTTCGATGTGGTGTGCCACGCCTTATTGCGCCGTGCGCACTGCAGTATCTCTGGTGAGTTGGTACCCTGCGTGCTTGTGAGTGCCGGTGTCCTCCTGTTTGGCTGGACGGCCGGAACCTCGGCAGCAACGCTTGCTGGTGGCTGGTGTGGCTTCTCGGCATCGGATACACTTGTGGGTTCTGCAGTTTGAACTTCTGGTATAGGGCTGAGCGGCCTTCGAGTAACCACCGGCTGGCTCGGGTTGTCTGTAGCTAAGGTTTCTGCTGCGGTAGGCTGTGTCTTCTTTGGAGTAGCGGTTTTTACTTGCTTCTTTGTTTTCCCGATCTTGTCAATGGCGGTGCCTACAAGGTGCTTAGTGAAAGCTTGGTCTCTGAGGGGTGGGCAAGCCTTTTTAAGAATCCTGAAAAGGACTCCAGGTGTGCTTTCCCAACAGTATTCAAGGCTTAACGCTTCAGGTGGTGGTATGTAAGTGGGCTGCTAAAACCCAAACGCGGCACCGACCAAGATAACTAGTAAAGACTGACTCAGCCGAAAATCTAGCGAATCGGTGTCAAGTATCTAGTTATCGAGAATCGGGCGACGAATGGAGCGTTATCGGGCGACTAGACGAGACGGGCTGCTTACTTGGGCGTTCAGCGAGCGTTGATCTTCTCTCGATGCTGAATGTTAAAAAGTTTATAAATCTGTCCAGCCTTGAGGAAGCGCACGGGGACGACGATAGTACTGGCCCTCGCATTGGCCCTCATTCTAGCTTGGTACACAACGGCCGCTAACTCGATCAGGACATTGTTGTGGCGCCAGGTATACCTCCCCTGACCTGGGGTTTTCTGCACGCGGACAAAACGTGCTCGAGCGTCTGCTTAGCTCTACACAGCAGGCATGTCGGATCGGTAGCCGCATGCCGTTTGACCATGTTGACAAACATAGAATTTTCAGCTCCCTGTGAGGTTATAATTGGGGCACCCATAACAACTAAAGAACTGTTGTGTAGTCAGCACTCTTCAGCGGGTGTGAGTAAAAAGCATCGTTCTAGCTGTGGTGGCACAAAAACGGCGCGGGGGATAGACTTCTCTGAGCCCATAGTGGGGAAACAAAACTTTTAAATTCATAAGGCCAAAGTTATCCGTTCAACGTTTGCCTGTGCTACTGACAACTGCCAAAGTCTGTCCGAGGAATCAACCGTCCACTTGTCACTCTGGTCGTAAAGGTTGGGCGCTTAATTTGCTACCGCAGCGACTTTATATTACACCCTAACCCCAGCATCTGTTGAAAAACCATTATTACGTCGTGGCCGAATGTCCGATAAGCGGAGCAGAAGTCCGAGGCCTGGAGTTATAATACAGGTCTCTCTACCTCTCGAGATTTTATAGGAGGATAATGGGCCGAAATAATTGTTGAAAGGGGACTCACCTACTAATGAACGGTAGTACTTCTGCAATGCGTGCTCCCGCTATGGAGTTCTTATTATATTATATTGCATTGTAGAATGCATAGGTCTCCCCTTTAGTTACTTTGTCTACTCGCTGCTGCTACCTATAGGTTTGACCACCCTGAATTGTTCACTAATTTTATGCCAACGTTCTATCCCCTCTGGACTGCTACATAAAAGTTAGAAACCCTGAGATTATAAATCTTATTCTAAATGGATAAGACAAGAAACAAGTCCCAGAAATTCTGCTAAGACCGGCCCCAAGCCCGGTTTAAAAAGAAGAAGGGTCTGGCTGAACCTGAGAGCTTCATGCGTCTTCGGAAGTAGTGGGTAACGGTGAATCAGCCAGACGGCCAGCATGGATACCGCAAGGAGGCAGCCACTGCACCATACATTGGCAACAATAGGCTAATCACCTGCTTGCCTAAAACTATGATTATATGTTATCACATTAAGAAAACCAGACGGATCTCAATGGCGAAAACTGCCGATAGAGAAGCTGCGATCTCTCTAGCAAAACCCTTTACATCCCACGGTAGAAGTGGTAAATAAGCAAATCCCTGATGGCTTGTTTAACCTTCAAAGAAGTTACAACGGGGTAACGGCAAGGGCTACACGAGCCAGGTGTAACCTGCCGTTTAGATAAGATAATAAGTAAACGACTAAACACAAATTTAAAAAGGAAAAGAGAAAAAAATATTGACAACAGTATTGTTTTCTCTAGGTTTATTTGAATTATTAGCACACATACACACACAAAATATTTTAGAAGGGTTACAGTATAGTCAGTATTTCATGCGGTTCCCACCCCCTAAACAATGTCTAAATAATAATTAAATATTTATTATGAAAGGTTTCGCTGGTTTGTGACTAAAAGAATAAAGAGGAGGAAACAGAAAAACACATTATATAAACAGTGGTCTCCTTAGAAAAGATATCAAACGCTGCCATTATGGTTTTACACACTGTCACACAAACCTCTTCCCTAAAAGGTCAAACCCACGTTTCAGGTCGTTGTCTGTGGAATACAAAAATGTCTTCTTTTAAATTTGACTTTGCCAGATGTTTTAGAACGTTTATAAATATGTTATTACTGTGCAGTGAATAAAGTAGAGAAAGAAAAACCTGACGGATCTTAACGGCAAAAGCGGCTGATAGAAAAGTCTCAGGGTGTAAAAATGTTAACACGGTTTTTTTTTCTTTAGCGCTCCTGATTCATGGACATTTGTAAAGAAGAAGAAGAAGAAGAAGAAGAAGAAGAAGAAGAAGAAGAAGAAGAAGAAGAAGAAGAAGAAGAAGAAAAAGAAGAAGAAGAAGAAGAAGAAGAAGAAGAAGAAGAAGAAGAAGAAGAAGAAGAAGAAGAAGAAGAAGAAGAAGAAGAAGAAGAAGAAGAAGAAGAAGAAGAAGAAGACGACGAAAAAGAAGAAAAAGAAAGACAGAATTATAATAACAAAAAGAAGAAGAAGAAGAAGAAAAAGAAGAAGAAGAAGAGTTAAAAGAAGAAAAAGAAAATAGGAAGAAAAAGAAGAAGCAATAAAAAGAAAAAAGAAGAAGAAGAAGGAAAAGCAGAAGAAGATAAAGAAGAAGGATGAGAAGAAGAAGACCAGATTGGCTCCATTTACTTACGTGGGTCGGTACTAGGGCATTGATATCGAGGCGAAGAGTTGAGAATCCTTTCAGAGATTTCAAAGGCGAGTTCGCCAGCCGCTTGACCACAGTGTGCAAAGTACGACCTCACAGTGCACCACTGCGCGATTCTTGCTTCTCTGTGAATTATTGAAACCAAAACGATGTTTAGAAAATCACTTCGCTCCTTCCCCTTGTAGAGGTTCCAGGGCCAAATCTTTGGGGTAAAGGACAGAATCCTCATTTCTAACATTATAATTTACGTGATATCTCTATCCATAATGTAACATGTCCTTTGTAGAACGCCGCTCTCATCCCTGTCTGCCTGAAAAAAACTAGGTCTCTCGCCAGCTCTCCAGTCTCAGGTACTTTCATACTCAATGAGTCACTTATATCCTGTGCCCATTTTCGTGTTGGTCGGCCCCTGCCCGTCCTTCCTGGTACCATGCCTTCTGCTATAATGTTTTCCAGTCCGTCGTGGCGCTTGATATTACCAAAATATTTCAGCTTCCGAGACAGGATGCTGTTTATTAGCCAATCTTCTTTGATGTTCAGATCTATCTTTCAAGATGTCATTATTTCTCCTCTTCTTTGTCAAAGATATTATATGATATCTAGGTGACATATCTAAGTGCACTATATGACAACATACCTTTTTCCTTCGTTTCTCAGCACACTTAATTCTGCGCCCCATTCCACTTCTCTTTTTTTCTCCTTCATCGTCATCAAATATCACCGTCATCAAGTGCCTGGCGGACTAGGAATTTTGAGTCTAAGGGTTTAGAGGGTTTAGGATCGCATGGGGTAGTGTAGTCTTCTCTATCAGTGCAATTTAAGAAATAACCCTCCCCCCTCCCAAAAAAAAAAAAAAAAAACCCCAGAACTAAAGAAATATTATCCACGCCATTTGATGATCAGACATGCATTGGTAGACTCAGAACGTACAGACCATTCGGTACATGATACGTGATGTGCTCATCACTGTTGGTATATACTGAAAGGAATCTTTGACTAGGCTGAGTTGGGAGTCATTTCTCCATTACAGAAAACACTCGTTAACAAATTCCAAATGACCGGAAACCATGTTTGTGTTTTTGATAGCAATGTCTATTAACTAAAATATAAACCTGATGAGAACTTTTATTTTATTCGGGTGTTTTTCTCAAGCAAGTTAGTGTTGACGAGGTTTTAAACAAATGACCCTTTTCCACGCCTTAAGACGTATTGGGCATATAGGGCTAGAGTTACATTCTATAGACCAATACGAACTCGGTGGGAGATGTGGTCAACACTACACCGGCCTCTGTAACTTCCTAGGACTTTGCCTAGTACCCATTTAAGGCTGGCGAGCCAAGGTCAGTTCTCAAAAAGTCTAGCTCCGTCTAGAAATGAACCCACGACCTTCGGATATGTAGACAAGCTTTTATCCGATATGTCATGGTCGCTCCCTTTAAGGAGGTTTTACTGTATTCTTGTTCTTGTTCTTGTTCTTGTTCTTGTTCTTCTTCTTCTTCTTCTTCTTCTTCTTCTTCTTCTTCTTCTTCTTCTTCTTCTTCTTCTTCTTCTTCTTCTTCTTCTTCTTCTTCTTCTTCTTCTTCTCCTTCTTCTTCTTCTTCTTCTTCTTCTTCGTTTTCTTTCTTCTTCTTCTTCTTCTTCTTTTTCTTCTTCTTCTTCTTCTTCTTCTTCTTCTTCTTCTTCTTCTTCTTCTTCTTCTTCTTCTTCTTCTTCTTCTTCTTCTTCTTCTTCTTTTTCTTCTTCTTCTTCTTTCTTTCTTTCTTTCGTTCGCTTGAAATAGATTATCTATACCTGTTTTTGTGAGCAAAAATACATCTGTATGCCAATTCAAAAGCTAAGACCCTCTAGAGGGTAAGCTACCGATTCTAACCAATGCACTACCAATGAAGTTACTAGAGTGATCACTTACCGACACTCACTGTAGTGTTTGCCTGAAGAAGGCTTAGAGTCGAGTATGCAGTCCTTAGCAGATTCTGCAATGGTATCAAACAGTCTGTGATCATCGAGACACTTCGCATTTTGTTGTACGTCTCTGAACACTATGAGCGCAAAAAACAAAGGTAGAAGTAATACATATTAATACAAGAATGAATCGTTCTTCCTCACATCATCATCCTACTCCTCCTCAACATACTCATCATCATAATCACTAAAAGCTGTGCCGAATGGCGTTTGTGATTATGCCTCTCACTATACTTGGATCTTTAATTATATATATATATATATATATCAGTTCATGGCAAACGGCTATCAAGAATCTTCTCGCATTGCCTTCCTCTGTTTTTTCCCCTATTATGAGCGCAACTTTCAAGTGTTCACATCTTGTTCCAGTTCCAACTTGCATGTGTAGGTGTGTATGTATGGAATGTGTGTGCATTTGTGTCCATATATGTAAGTGTGTGTCTTTTCTGTTTGTGTAGGTATGTAGATGCATGTATGTATGTATTAGGTATGTCAGTATATGAGTGTGCATGTATGAGAATGTAAGAGTATATATACGGGTGTGTGAGGGTGTAAGATTGTGTACACATGATGCATGTATGCATAATGTAAATTTCTTTATTATATCCATAACATGCATTATTGCTAACAGGCATTGGTTCTCTGAAAAATGAGCGCTTAGAAGGGCCGAATGTCAGACAAGCCTGCGTGCCCAATTTGTAACCCTTTAAAAATAAAGTTTGTTTGTTCGTTCGTTCTTTCCCTCTCCCCATAACACATATTTAAACAATGACCACTGTCTCCACCCAGGTTCTAGAAGACATGAAGAACCAAGTTACATATTTTCACTTATAATTTAACCTAAATTTGTGAAAGTGAAAGTTGGCGAACCACTCAAAAAAAAAAAAAAAAAAAAGTTAAATGCATTCGAAAACAAATGTCTGAGGCAAATGATGAAAATAAAATGGATGACTTCAAAATGAGTGAAGAAATAAGATACATCTGTGGGCAACCACTAGTATCAACAGTTACGATAGACAAGATAGTGCTATATTGGATTCATCCTGAGAGGGGGGGGGGGGGTAAAGCAGTCACCAAGCAGGCACTGTTCTTTCTCCATGTATCTATATCTGCTTATGCCTCTAGGCGTCGCAGTGCATCAAACGATTGGCAGTCGAGAAAGAGCGCGCTCAGTCGCTTGACATGCCTTGATGGTATGCAGTCTCAAGATGTCAGTGGCTCCTTCAATCCATTGTCTTCTCGGTCTTGCCCTGTATCTTGATTAAACAGGCATTAAAATAGGAAATACAGGGATTAAGGATTGGAGGACGTCCAGATGAAACCCTAAGATGAACGTTGATGAGAGAGGCCGAAGCTGTTGGACTAGATTCCATCCATGATTTTGAACAGATCGCATAGGATAGAACGAGACAGAAGAATTGACTGAGAGCCCGTTGTGATATATAATGGAACAATAGGACAATAAATTATTAAACAGTATATTAAAGTATTATTCAACATATTCTGATAACAGTTAGTGTCCAGTGTCTTACTTACTCGACTGCCCTCGATCACTACATCCGAAATCGCCAACAGATTGTCCGGCTTCTATGTTGTCTCTCCACGGCTCACACTCACCCTTGTCCAGGATTTGACGTAAACAGTCCGGAATCACTGAATAGAGCCTACAAATGTAAATATAAATGTTTATACAAATGTATATATAAAGTTATTATTATCTTCTTCTTTTCTTCCACCTTGTACCTCATCGAAGTATCGGGGGAGATATAACCCTCGTTAATGAGCTCTGTCAAGAGCACTATTAAGACTGATGTTCATTTCTGTAAGGCTGTTCTTAATGCCATCACTCCATCTTTTCCGAGGGTTTTTAGTATCCTACTTCCTAAGTTTATAAGCTTTGTTTACAGGAGCATTATCATTGCTGTATTGTACACAGAGCTCACAGTCTATTCCCTACTATCCTGTGCAATAAGTTTGATATCATGGAGTTCAGTTCAGTGAAGCACTTAGACTCTCAAAAGTTTCCCATCCATGAAAGCACAAAATGATTAATAGCATCTGTACCCCTACTTTATGTTATAAGTGCCAAACATGGACAATGAATAGTGCACTAGAACAGAAAATAACTACATGTGAAATGTGCTGTCTCCGCAAGGTCACTAACAACACCGGACGAGACACGGTTACGATACCAGCATTAGAGAGAAAGTTGGAATAAGACGGTGTCTGGATTATCATCATCATCAAGTGCCCTGGCAACTGGATTAGGCGCTCATGCGTCTCCACAGATAACGATCCCTGGTTGACTGGAACAGCTCTCTTGATGAAATCACTCCATGCCATCGTTTCAGCTCATACAGCATCATCTCTCTTGGTATGCCTCTACACTTTTTTCCACTGATCTTTCCAGTTGTCACGATGTTCTCCAATGTCTCTCTTCTCATTATGTGGCCAAAGTGTTTGTCTCTTTCTTATTGTTGTAAATAGAGATCTACTTTCATTAGCCTATTTCAAGCAATCGTTGTTAGTTACTCTGTCTGTCCAAGGTATTCTTAACTTTCGTTTCAGGAACCACATCTATGTAGCTTTCAAATTCTTCCCAATTTGTTCACTGACATTCCAAGATTCGCTGCCATACAGCAGAACAGGTTCTATATAGCATTTTAGCACCCTTTTTGTCTGGATTATATTGACAGACAAAGAATGAAATGGTTCATCATAACAACAGTGCAGCAATGCAGACCGAATGGCTTATCTCTATTAATTATTGAAGTGGGTGTGTTGCATACGATTCTCTGAAAAGTGGCCAAAGACTTCGTAGCATAAAAAGAAAAAAAGAGGACAATTGTTAATATATAAATAGTTTGGAAGTATTTCTTTCTTTCTTATTTTTTTTTTTTTTTTTAGCTTCTATTTTCCATCTCACCGTAAGTGTTGTTTTTATTTCGATAAAAATAATTTTATTTTATCGTTTATTAGTGTTAATATTTTTAATTACACATACATGGGAACACTAATGCCATCTTGCGGGCACAAGGGTGCTTGCTTGGGAGCCTCGTGCGTTTCTGTGTAATTCAAGTGACCTTCTCCTTTCATTTCCGGGAGTGGTTTTGTCGCAGCCGTCCCAGCAACCTGGTTTGAGAAGTGACTCATAATGCTGTTAAGAGGAGCACAAAAATCTTGTAAGGGCATTGAGTATCAAACGACCCTCATCCAAACCTGCTTATATTTAGTTTTGTGTGGTCACATTTTTAATAGATGGCCAAACCATTCAATTCTCTGGCTTTCACTGTAATTAAACAAGGGGGAAAAAGGAGGAAAAGGAGGTGGGGGGGGGGGGAAAGGGATATGTATGCTTGTGGTTATCTCCAGTGCAACGGTAAAGTATATTCAGAAAGAAAAAGTATTTCAGGATCTTCGCCTGTGCTACAGAGCTTGTGCAATGTGCTGAACTTTTTCTGACTCAGACTTGAGTTAAAGGAAGAGCAGAGCACTTGTGGGTTACAACCCGCGTGACATGATGTTGACCCGTTGTTCAAACTTTAATTCAGAATGACATGTGTAGAAAAGACACCCCACTACTTACTGACACATCTCGCCAATGTGAGAAATGGCACCGCGAAAGTCATCGCTTCGAGTGTTGAGATATAGATATCTTCGTAAGTGCGAAACGCAGTCTTGAATTTCGTACCAACAGTGAGAATGTTCTCCGTATGTAGTGTCACGCTTGAACAATGGTATCTGGCATTCTACAACAGAGTTGATATTTAACAGATTTAGAATATAACCTTGATCAAATAGGAATATGTCTGTCTGTCTGTCTGTCTGTCTGTCTGTCTGTCTGTCTGTCTGTCTGTCTGTCTGTCTGTCTGTCTGTCTGTCTGTCTGTCTGTCTGTCTGTCTGTCTGTCTGTCTGTCTGTCTGTCTGTCTGTCTGTCTGTCTGTCTGTCTCTCTGTCTGTCTGTCCTGTCTGTCTGTCTGTCTGTGTGTGTGTGTGTGTGTGTGTGTGTGTGTGTGTGTGTGTGTGCGTGCGTGCGTGCGTGCGTGCGTGCGTGCGTGCGTGCGTGCGTGCGTGCGTGCGTGCGTGCGTGCGTGCGTGCGTGCGTGCGTGCGTGCGTGCGTGTGTGTGTGTGTGTGTGTGTGTGTGTGTGTGTGTGTGTGTGTGTGTGTGTATGTATGTGTGCATATATGTATAACCCGCATTTTTGTTTTATGTTTGTGTATGTTCGTTTGTGTTATATATTTATATATATATATATACACACACACATACACACACACACACACATATATATATACATACAAATCCTCGGCCATAGAACGCAGAAACATGATGATACAGCGGGGGGGGGGGGAATAGACTCCAGTTCAAAAAGCTGCACAACAGTAGCAGCAACGTAAGTGGGTCGGCCTCGAGAGCACCTACCACGAACACTATATATGATGAGATTTGGCGAAGGGCCCAGCTGCAGCTGAACTTTTTCATAAAATCTGCTTATGGCCACCGACCCGACATGTCCTGTATGCAGAGTTAAACAGATACTCGAGCACGCAGTGTCCTCGTGCAGAAAAGCCCTAGGCCAGGGACGATATACTTGGCGGCACAACAAAGTCCCGAAAGAGCTAACGGACTTTGTGGACCAAGCCAGGATAGGTGCCAACGCGAGCGGCAGACCTATCGTCGCCCACATGCGCTTCCTCAAGACTGGGCAGATTTCTAAATGTGAAGTCAACGAGGTCCAATACTTGACTGTGCGAGGGACTAAGTACTGGTTGTCGACCTGCCTGGTTTCGAAAGGCACCCAGAGTCAGTCCGGAAGTCTGGCCTATGACAAGATATAATTCTGCACTCTAGTGAAAAACGCCAGCTCGTCCTGATGGAGCTGACCGCGCTGTACGAGTCGCAGATGGAAGAAAATCATCTGTACAAGCTCGAAAAGTACGGTGAGCTCTGGCCAGTCTGAGGAGAGACGAAGCGTACACATTGGACATCTTTGACATCGAAGTAGGCGAAAGAGGTTTTTATCTCCACTTTCGGTTACAATGTGCTAAAGCAGTTGGGTTTGAGAGGAAAACAGCTTAAAAGGTCACTAAAATAACTGGGCGAAGCAGCAGAAAAGGCTTCTAGCTGGCTCTAGACTCACGTGGAAAGGAGCTTCTTATTCCTCAAAGCCAAGGTGTCCGAAATGTCTGCCAGTGTATCTCTGCCAAATGCCAAAGTCCGACACCTGTCCGATGAGCCAACTGTTAACTTGTCACTCTGGTCGTTGAGATAGTCGACTGATCTAATTTGCTACCGCAGCGACAATATAACACCAGATCTCACAACACCTGTCACTATATCATCTTGTCCCTGTCCAAGAGTCCGATAAAGTGCAGCAGGGGAAGATCGAGGCCTGGAGTCATGAACCAGGTTAGGCTCATCTTCCGAGATCGTCAATCGTCGACGAAGGATCTTTCTACTGATGATCGGTGGATCCTAGTTGTGCATACTCCCCTGTGGAGTTATTCTTTTTATATATTCTGTATGTATGTTTCTCTGTGAGTGTGTGTGTGTGTATGAGTGTGTGTGTGTGTGTAAATGTGTGTATGAGTGTGTGTGTGTGTAAATGTGTGTATGAGTGTGTGTGTGTGTGTGTGTAAATGTGTGTATGTGTGTGTTACATACACATACATTTAGTAGTCTGATATGTAAATGCGTCACTAGAGAATTGCATGATTAAGGAAGTTGTAATACCTGCTGCCACAGTGACAGTAGCAAGAATAACCAGAACTCCTTCAAAGGCTGGTATCATGGCAGTTAGAAAATAACCTTCAGATCTGATTAGTCTGTGTTGTAGGAAAAAGTAGCAATCTAAAAGCAAGAATAGACCATTTTATGCATTAATACAATCATCGGCAAGAATTGACAATTTTAACATTAATACAATCCTTAGGAAATGTATACTACTAGCGATAACGATTAAGGACATACTATATTTCAATGCCAGGTGTGCTGGCACCAGCTGTGCGGCTGCCGTGGAGTTTTATGGCGTTGAATATGATTATATGGAGTACTTATGCGCTCGTTACTGTGTTCATATTAACTCTTTCAGTCCTAATAACTTGCTAATGTTACAGCTTTTATTCCAACACAACTGAGGTTAGCACCATCAAATACCTACTTCTGAAGGAGATCAACAGACGACACTGTGGAACATAAGTAGTTAGGCTAATAATTTAAGTATAGGAAGTTAATACATACAATTTAATCGATGAAAGACAGCGAGAACATGACATTATATTTGGTATGCTGAATTTATTGGTACCAAAAAAAAAAAAAAACGTTTATACAGGCTTTACCTCATTGTCATCATCATTACGCACCATGTAAACGTGAGCAAGCAGTCGTAGTTATCTATCCCATACGATCATTAGAAACATGGTTTAGATCAGTGCTCTTGTCCTATCCATCCATAAAGCTAAACCATCCTGATCTCTTTCTACACAGCCCTCCCCCCCCCCTCCCCCTTCTTATGCGCCCCCCTTTCCCCCTTAAAAAAATAATTGTTTTCCAGTTGCCACCATCATTCTTAAAGGATTTCTTCAAATAGCATGTCGATTCCATTGGTATGAGGATATGGATGTCCTCCGCCAACGCAAAAGGAAGGCAAGTTATTTCTTCCACTAGTCTAGAGAACTCTTTTGGGCAAGGTGGAGAACACTTTTACTTCTGTATAAGGATTATGTAAAAACATAGGAGCATTTGGTAGTGCGAGTTTGATTGCTTACTTTACGTATATTATTTTATGTTATCAGAAACGACGTCACTGCACATTAGCGTTCCCATGCTCAGTCCTTCAATAGAGTAGCTATTCCAAGGTACTTCTACTTATTCTTATCATGGGGCAGCATCGACGTGCTTCACCATGCTTTACTTCCTTGTCACGCAATCGTGTTAGTGTCACAGATTTGTCATTATTGACTAACCTAGTCCCTTCATCGTTGATGATAGCCTACATATAGCTGACATATAGCCGACACACTGCCTACAGATAGCTGACATATAGCTAAAATATAGCTGATGTATAGCTGACATATAGCCGAAACACAGCGGACATATAGCCGACAGGTAGCTAACACACAGCTGACATATAGCTAGCATAAAGCTGACATATAGTTGACACATAACTGCAGGCAACAGCAACTCCCAATCTGTCAAAAAAGTGACAATAGCTGTGTTTACTCCACCACTTTGTTCGATGTAAAGAAGGAAAGTAATGGCAAACGTCTGTCCTCAAGATGACAAGATACATTTTCTTTTGACACACGAGAAAATACTTAGAGGGTATTGATTCACGAGAAAATACTTAGAGGGTATTGATTCACGAGATAATACTCAGAGGGTATTACCACACGAGAAAATACTTAGAGGGTATTGATTCACGAGAAAATACTCAGAGGGTATTACCACACGAGAAAATACTCAGAGGGCATTGCCTCACGAGAAAATACTCAGAGGGCATTGCCTCACGAGAAAATACTCAGAGGGTATTACCACACGAGAAAATACTCAGAGGGCATTGCCTCACGAGAAAATACTCAGAGGGCATTACCACACGAGAAAATACTCAGAGGGCATTACCACACGAGAAAATACTCAGAGGGCATTGCCTCACGAGAAAATACTCAGAGGGCATTGCTTTATAGAAAATATTTATAGAGCATTACCCAACGAGCAAAAAATGGTCAGGGGGCGTGTAGCCTCATTTGCCAGATGTTAAATGTCATGAACTCAACATTAGTGATTCTATTATACGATTTGTATTCCTTCTGTATGGCTCAGGCACAGGTTAATATTTGCAGCTTTATAGTAACGGTTTTTGTTGTTCTTTGTGTTTCTGCACCTAACAACAGTACTTACTTAACATTAAAATTAAATGTTCAAAATTTAGTATTAGTTTTAATTTTTTTGACTTCCACGAACTTTCTAGTGTTATGAAAATTCCTCTTCCCTTTTGTCTTCGTGTTTTAATATCTCTGCCAGTCCCCGTCTTTATCTTCGTTACTACATGTATGACGGGAGTCGCCGTGGCTTAGCGGCTAGACGCTCCCGTGCGGATCGGATGGTCGTGGGTTCGCTCCCTGGCGGAGCCTGACTTTGCAAAAAAAAAAATGACTTTGACTCCCAGGTCGACCCAGCATTGAGTGGGTACCGGGTACAGTCCCAGAAAGTAAAGGTGGCCTGTGTGATGTTTACCACATCACCCACGTTGTGCCCGCTGGTCTATAAAAATATAGGTCTAACCATGTATGCCCTATATGCCTAAAGGCGAGGTAAATGGACCCTTACTTTTTCACATACATGACTCCACTCCATTTTGAGCTCTGGGATAGCACTACAATTCCAGTAAATCAAGAGCTGAAGAAAAGATGCTGGCTTTGGATAGGACTCGTCATAAGAAAGCATGGGAACAATCTAAATAGAATAGATTTACATTGCAACCCATAGGGACATGGAAAAAGAGGCAGAAAAACAAACAATAACACAGAGTTGGGAACTTGAGAAGGAATTGTGAGAGATGGCGAGGACAAGGGGAATAACCATTTCATTGTAGTGATATGCAGCTGGTATGTCGAGGCACAGGGTACCAAGAAGTTCTTTGAAAGTTGCATGTCTCAAGGCATGGTGTCTGCCTCGAGTGTTAGAGGTTCCGGGTTAAATCCCTGGTAAGGGCTTGGAATTTTTCACATGGACTTTGACTTTTAGTAATTCCTCCTGGTCTCTAGGTAATAAGATCGGACGCCCATGTGTATTGTTGCGCATGTGAAAAAAATCCCTTTGCAGTTGGAAATCGACAAAAGTAGCCTCACTGCGCTGCCCAGGCAAAATTTGGAGTTGAAAATCTACCCAAAGTATTTCAGGATCCTCGCCGGTGCTACAGAGCCTGTGAACTGTGCTTAGCTTCTTCGGACTCAGACTTGAGTCAGAAGAAGAACTGAGCACTTATGGGTTTACGACCCGCGTGTAATGATGTTGTTCAAACATCAAACCTCAAACGAGAGATGCGAAATACTACCAAAAATAGTCACACATTTACTGTTTAAGAATAAATCTGCAACAAGAGTATTTCTCTTTATGTGATATTATATAACCAAAACTGAAACTGTAGTACCAGTAAGCAGAAGAAGATGGGCTGCGTAAGAACAAGTTACAGTTGTAAAATTAAGTGGCAAGTCATACGGAAGAAAACAGAAATCGAGCATTTGAGAGTAAGCACAATGTGGCTGAGATAAATGTGCGAAGTGACAGAAGATCTTGAAAAAATAAGTCCACAACTGTACAAACAAATCTGCCGACATATGTAAACAAAATGCAGGCAGATGAATCTGAGGTGTTCCGGAAATGTTACAGTTGGAATTTTTACATGAAACAATCTGAGATACAGAGACGATGCAGTGCTACAAGCAGAAAGTGAGCAGGAGTTACAAGAACTAGTTGATCAAGTCAACAGTGCAGAGTATGATTTCATCATCATCATGTGCCCTGCCAAATGGCGTAGGCCCTCGTGCGTCTTCACTGATCCCGATCCCTGGTTGCCTGGAACAGCTCTCTTGATGATATCACTACATGCCATCTTTTCAGCCCATCTAGCATCATCTCTCTTGGTCTGCCTCTACCCCTTTTTCCACTAATCTTTCCAGGTGTCACGATGTTCTCCAATGTCTCTCTTCTCATTACGTGGCCAAAGAACAGTATTTGTCTCTTTCCTATTGTTGTATATAGACATCTACTTGTATGATTTAGACAATATTTTTCAAAAAAATAAAAACTATAATAATTAGAGATAGAAAAGAGCTGTCAACATTGAACATCACAATAAACGGAGAGCTTTTAGAACAAGTATCACGTTTCTTCCTATCTTGGACAAGTAGTAACAGGTGATGGAAGAAGCGAAACAGAAATTAAACACAGAATAGAATTGGCTAAAACTGTCTTCAATAAGATGCGCAAGTTACTGACAGCTAGAGAAATAAACAACACACTAAAAATGACAATGAACAAGCAACTAAAAATAGAATTTAGTCTCTGGAAATGTGGGTATACAAAAGAATAGGTCGTATTTCATGGAAACAAAAACAGTCCGATACATATTTTCTAGAAAGGCTACAAATGAAAAGAGAATTACTGAAAGAAATAATAAAAAATAAAGAGAGACAATTGAAATACTAGGCCACATTAAAAGAAATCACACACTTTAAAAAAAAATACTAGAGAGAAAGGTCGAAGGCAAGAGAGCAGAAGGCAGGCAACGATACAAGCTGGAGGATAACATCAGGAGATGGATGGGCAGCAATATGAGAGAGTTCAGGACAAGAGACAGAACGCGTTGCTGATCCACTGCAGCCAACTTTCACTGTGGAGACGGCACCTGATTGATTATTTGATTGATTGATGCAGTTTGAAGTACATCAATTATCAGACATCATGGGAATTTCTTAGAGTAAATTTAAATCTAGTTCTGGCGCTTAATGGCACGACATTACCACGTGATTCGTCGGCGGACATGAGTGGCTCAGCGACTCTGACACCTACTGAAGAAAATGCGTCGCAAAGACATGTTTTGGAGTTACAGAATTAGTATTAGTAGATTTTTACCCCACCAGGACATCACACAAGCGATAAACACTCGATGACACAAAGTGCCACAATGTGGATGATGATCACCCGTGGAGAGGTCCCAGAAACCGTGTCCAGCCATTAGACCATATTTATGGTCGGGCTATATTGCGGCCCCTGGCAAGAGTCAGGGTGGGGCTTCAAAATAACTAAAAATTGCATCCCACAAGGAGAGGACTGTATAAAGATACATAGGTAACAGAAGACACGCAGTCTAATATCTCAAATATAAACCGCACCCCACTTTCAGTTAGTTGCGTATCCTTTACAGGACGTTGCAGAACCAACCCTAACAGCACCTGGCTGTTGTGTGGTTTCTCTTGGCAAATTTACGTCCAGTAGTTTGCCATTGCCTCTGGACGGTCGGCTTTTTTGATACCACTGTCGAAACCAACGCAAGGCGCATTGCCCGCAACTGGGATCGAACCCGGCATTTCGAAGCGAAGCGTTCGCATCGACTTAGCCACAGAGCCGACCACCCTACTTTGCATAAACTAATTTATGTTAAAATAATGCAACCTATATAGGCGTAAATAGGTATTTTCACTGTCATTAAGCACATCTGAACTAAATTATCGACTTAGCCACAGAGCCGACCACCCTACTTTGCATAAACTAATTTATGTTAAAATAATGCAACCTATATGGGCGTAAATACGTATTTTCACTGTCATTACGCACATCTGAACTAAATTATCGCATGCAAATAATAGAATAGTGAAGAACATCATGGAAACGACCGTTCTTTAAATGAGAGAATCGCACTTAACTAACAGTGAAAAACAAAAATCTAAACACAGCAAGAACAGGTACATACCTTCTTTGCCCAAATGGAATAAGGGCGGACACTAGTTTTTTTTTTTTTTTTTCCTTTAGCACTTTTATACCAGGGATGAAGAATGTCGTCCGCTGGTTGAGAATTACTCATAGTTTGTCAAATAAATGTCAAAGGGGAAATCTCGTAATTAGAAGCCTGAAATATCGTGTTAGGCTGATTACTTATTTCGGTATCATTACCATAAATAATTTAGTGAATTTATCATTAGCACAGTTATGTACTGGAAATAGCTCAAACAAAATACTGGTAGAAGTACATATTATAATCAATCAAGTCTTCTTCTTCTGCCTTTCTATCCCCAATGGAGCATAAGCCCTCAACGAACTCACGCCAAGTCGTTCTATACTTCGCCAATAAATCAAGTACCAAAATATAAATATTCATAAGTAATTATTAGTGTTCATTTTGTTCTCATTCGAGTTCCTGATGTTATCATCATTGTAACTGTTCATTTTATTGATGATATTCCCCTACTCCTACCCTTCTGGTAAAAGTGCTTTTTCTGCTGCCACTGCTGCTGCTGTTAATCCTGCTGCTCCTTTCCTTCTTTTTCTTCTTCTTCTTCTTTTTCTTCTTTTTCTTCTTCTTCCTCTTCTTCTTCTTTTTTTTCTTTTTCTTCTTCTTCTTCATTTCTCCAGTTCAACGCTAATATTTAACAGGATGACTGGCACATTGTATTGTGTTTTACAGCTGCGATATCTACCCCTTTCGAAAAACTAAATCCTTCCAAAAAAGATCTTTGTAAGCCATGATGTATATGGTTCCAATGTATACGAATACAAATACTAATGTACACCCCTTTCATGCAAATCTTATACCGTACAATAGTTGACTGGGATCGATACACGTCCCAACGATCGTGGGTTTATATTGGCATCAAGCGGAGGTTTTAATCACTGAGCTGCATTCCCAGCTTAACTGGGTGTCTGGAAATGTTTTGTAAAGTAAATGCAACCTTCAACCTAAATGCTGACGTGCTGATTTACCTGTTACAATATAGTGTTAGTGCCTTGACCGCATGTGAGACTATTAAGAATGGACTATTTATGGACAGGAGAGACAGCAACAATGGCCTAAGACAGAGTAAACGTTGTCAGACTTTCAAATTCGTGGGAAATGATTGTTCACTAAAAAAGACTGCATACCCTGGGTATATCAATTGGAGCAGTGAGAAAAGAAAACAGAGCGTGAGTCACCAGAACAGAATTCGAGTTGTTAGCCTAAAAACACTTGGAGACATACTCAGGAGGAGATCGGAGCACTTATGGTCAGGTCCGATGTGCGATGAAGGTGACCTTTAAATGAACAGTGAACAATATAACTTTTTCATCAACTGCGCCAAACGAATGAAAATGGTCCCGATTTTACAGCACTAAATATTGTTAATGTGTGCTTCGTTAATGTTCAGTTTATTCCCTTCGTGAAGCTACTTGAAAGTTTACTATCCATACATTCACCCATGCATTCTTCCACCAATACATCCATCCATTTATGCGAACAGTATCGGTTTTAATTTGGTCTAGTACTTCTGTGCCAATTATTTTGGCTAACAAATGTTAACTGCGCCAAAGCTATTGGCTTGGACTTTGCACTCTAGTGCCCACTAATGGTTGATCATCATCACCATCATCATCAATTTGAATTGGCCAAGTTCAACCGCTCCCTAGGCAGCTAACCTCTCCTAGATAGCATTAGTTTTAATTGTAGCTCCTGTTCACGCCCTAATTTCATTGTGCGTTTCCCAGTGTTGTAGCTCCCATGTTTGTTGGGCTAGGTTTTCTTCGTATTTTTTTTTTTTTTTGGTATGGCCGTCATCTTAGTGCTGAAAAGTTTTTTTGTTTTTTTTTCGACTTTTAATTTCCCCCTTCCATGATTGAAATATGTAGGGTTAACATCTCAATGATAAAAAGAATCAAACAGTTACAAATCCTGAAAATTCCGTTCCACCTCAAAGCACAATCGAATCGGGGCACCAAGAATGGGTGGGTTTGACATTATTGTCAACATGTTTTTTTTTTTTTTAAATAGTTTTTACCTATATGATTGCAGTCTGTAGAATTACAATTTTAAGGATAAAGATCAATCAGGTGCCCATTCCAAAAACTTATTTCAGAAGTGTAGCAATCTTGGGGCCTCACAGAACGGTTACCAAGTAACATATTGTGCAGTTCCATTGGATCTACGTCACACTGGTGCTGGATGTTGAAAAAAAAAAAAAAAACCGCACAAAACAAAACATTGCCGACAATTTGTTATGTTTAATTAAATTCACACATAAACACGGTGAGGCAAAGTCATTATTCCAGACAAGATGTTTAATTTATTGTTAAGAACCTCAAACTGATTGCATGTTTTGTACTTTGCTTCAGGGAGGAAAATGTTTACCAAAACAAACATTACATAGACAGTTACCGACCCAGGATAAAGCGGGTGAAAATGTTAGGTAATAACCAATTTACATTTTATGTAAATCTTTCCATAAACAGATCAGTGTCACCTGCCAGGTCGCGACCTGTGAGGAAAAAAAAAGTGGTTTAAAATGTTTAAGTACAGAATTCTGTTTCTAAAATCGTACACATTCTATGCTAGTGTTGTTTAGTTTAGGTCATTTCGGACGGCGCGAAAGATAAGGGATATAGCTCCTAGGGTCCTATCGGTGACCATGACATTGTAGAGTTTCTGTGTCTCTCCTGTTGATTCTCTCTCTCTCTCTCTCCTCTCATATCCCCATATATGTCTGTCTGTCTGTCTGTCTGTCTGTCTCTGTTTCTGTCTGTCTCTGTTTCTGTCTGTCTCTGTTTCTGTCTGTCTATGTTTCTGTCTGTTTCTGTCTGTATCTGTTTCTGTCTGTCGTTGTTTCTGTCTGTTTCTGTTTCTGTCTGTTTCTGTTTCTGTCTGTCTCTGTTTCTGTCTGTCTCTGTTTCTGTCTGTCTCTGTTTCTGTCTGTTTCTGTGTCTGTCTGTCTGTCTGTCTGTCTGCCTGCCTGGATGGATGGATGGATGGATGGATGGATGGATGGATGTATGTATGTATGTATGTATGTATGTATGTATGTATGTATGTATGTATGTATGTATGTATGTATGTATGTATGTATGTATGTATGTGTAATTACTATGAAAAACTAATCAAAGACTTCGACTCACAGCAGCACAAGATTTTCAAAAGGCAGGGAGCGACAAACATCCCACAAAAACAGACTCCAGCATAATAATCACATGCAAACTAAAACTAGATATGTAGTATGTTCCCTCTAGGAAGGCAAACTAAAACTAGATATGTAGTATGTTCCCTCTAGGAAGGCAAACTAAAACTAGATATGTAGTATGTTCCCTCTAGGAAGGCAAACTAAAACTAGATATGTAGTATGTTCCCTCTAGGAAGGCAAACTAAAACTAGATATGTATTATGTTCCCTCTAGGAAGGCAAACTAAAACTAGATATGTAGTATGTTCCCTTTAGGAAGGCAAACTAAAACTAGATATGTATTATGTTCCCTCTAGGAAGGCAAACTAAAACTAGATATGTAGTATGTTCCCTCTAGGAAGGCAAACTAAAACTAGATATGTAGTATGTTCCCTCTAGGAAGGCAAACTAAAACTAGATATGTAGTATGTTCCCTCTAGGAAGGCAAACTAAAACTAGATATGTAGTATGTTCCCTCTAGGATTGCAAACAGTAAGATTAACACCTCAAAGATGAGAAATAGACAGGAACAAATGCCGAGGCCCCTTATAACCACATATCATTTACACTGGGGCCGCTGAATCCTATGCTTACAGTTTGAAGACGGAATGGCATAGTTACCCAGTGGCGCTTTGCTACACATAGAGAAAAAAAAACGTATAGCTAGCTACTAGAAGTAATATAATTTTGTTATAACTTTGTCACTCAAATTTTAGTAATTTACTCAGTGAAATTGTTCAAATTACATGGAATTATACCCTGAGGGTTCAACCAATCAATTGGCAGTTCTTTTGAATCTTTGTTTGTTTAAATGTACAGGCTTTCCAGTTAACTATCAAAAATACGTCATCAGATAACCATGCATTTCTTTTTTTATTATTATTATTATTTGGAGCAGGAAAGCGCCATCGTATAACTATGCGTGTCATTATTATTATTTTGAACAGGAAATTGTTATCGGGTAACTGCGTTTTTTTTTTTGGGGGGGGGGGGGGGAGGGGGAGGGAGGGCAGCAATGAACCTCAAGGATTGCGTATTGTTGGGTCAGCAGTTGCTGTTGACTGTCTGATCAGCTCCCTCAACCCTTAACAGTTACAGCCGATGGACTTCATGGCTGCTCAGTTCTGTTCAGTTAGTCAAGTTCTGTTCAGTCAGTCAAGTTCTGCATCCACGTCTTTCTTGGTCTGCCCTAATAAGCATAATTTTAAAAAAACCCAGTTAAATCCGCATTTTGAGGGCATGTGCTAGATACTGTAGACTAGACTACTCACGTGAGCTGTTGTTAACACAACCATATTCAGGATTCGCAGCGATAACCCTGTCCAAAATCTCGTAAGAGACTTCTCCTGCAGGTTCTCCACAGTGTTCCGTGACCACTTTCTTAGTGCACTTTTGCTGAATTCTACTTTCTCTGAGGAAAAAAAAAAAAGTGTTAAAGGCACTAGATGCCAGTGCGATTTTAAATGCAATTTCTGGCGCTGAGTCCCCTAGAGATTTCCTCTTACTTATTATGTATGTAAAGCTGTGAAAACGTTTTCAAGAATGTGATCGTTCAAGTTTGATGTCGTCTGAACTATTGGTAAGATCATTATTTCTTGTTTTTGCGGTGTTCATTCGGAGTCCGATTTGTCCTGAAACATTTTGGAGATGGTTTGTTTTCTCTCGGATATCTGCGTGTGTAGAACTCAAAAGAAAAGAACTATGTCAGCAGCAAAGTCAATGTCTTCTAGGATTGTAAGCCGTTTGATACCCATATGTGTGTTATTTATGCATTTACACATGACCAAATTGACAGATTTTTCGAAGAGCATCGGCGATAGGACACAGTCCTGTTTTACTCCTGTTTCTACGTATCACCCGCCTCCATTCGTCTCTCTGATTAGCCTTCTCTTTCCAGTTGGTAACACTAAGTGTTTGCAGGTCTGTCTGGATATATTATCTCTCCATCGTCTTCTTGGTCTCCCTCGTGGTCTACGACTATTCAACTCCCAGGTGTATACAGTTTTTACTTCTCTGTCCTGTGGCATTCTTTCAATATGCCCCATTTCAGAATGATTTTATGACATTGAAAAATTTGGTAGGGAAACCATTCATTGTAAATAGTTTCCAAAGTGTAGAATGGTTGATTTTGTCAAAAGCTTTTTTAAAAGTTGAATAAGTTAATGATTAACTGCTACTGAAATTCTACGGATTCTTCAGTGATTACTTTAAGGGTGACCATGTGGTCTACGCATGACCGTTTTGGTGTGAAGCCTGCTTGTTCTTCTCACAGTCTTTCATCTACAGACTTGTTTAATCTCTCAGGGAACATGCTACATAAACGTTTACCAGGCACTGACAGCAGGGCGACACCACGCCAGGTATTATAATCATACAGGTCACCCTTTTCAGACAGTTTGAAAATTATACCATCTTTCCACTGTTGTGGTGGGGAATTCGTTTTGCCAGATTTAGTTAATCTGATCTAGCAAAGACTGTAAGGTATTCTCATCTGCTTCTTTAAGCATTTCTCCTGAGATGTCGTCACCACCAACAGCTTTGTTGTTTCTCAAATTTCAAACTGGGAATTGGCTGCAGTTATTTAATACCTCTTCCAAAACCAGGCAAACGGTTATTCGAGACTCATCGGTTTCAAGATTATCAATCTTCAAAATACTTTTGGCAAGGAAACCCCCAACTAGACGACTATTACGGCACACTTGTATTCATCCCATAATGGGGCCTCGAATCCCACACAGGGAGCTTTTTCAATTGCAAATGTTTGAGATTTACAACCTAATGTTAAATCTGGATCTATGCAGCATGTAAGAATTCTGTTTCTATCATTAAAAAGCAACGCTCTTTGCACAAGAATCGTTTTAAAAAGGAAATAAGTTGTTAAAATATTAGCTGACTTACTGACATGGAGTAGGTGCAGTAGGTGTGTCAAAGTAAGCTTCCATAGTGCAGTGGAATATAATGTTCTGAATTCTGTCCGTTCTGATATAGCCATTGATACACGGCGAGGTTAGCTTGATATCTCTCATCACTAGGAATGTAAACAACACAAATGAAAGTACACGTACACCCCCCCCCCTTTCTCACCCTCGCCCAAATGACTATATAACATCACAGAAACACACGTACTGCACAGACAGGTTGTGATTGTAAAAGACTGACGCAGTTAGAGAAAGACATGCTCCGTGCAGAGTGACAAACATCGTTTCAGGGATCCCCTGTAGTGATCAACCTTGGGATCTTTCTTCAAACTATGTATGTTCGTGGGGAAACGAGCAGGCAGTCAGACTGGCTGGTGTTGCACCACTGGGGGTTGAGCTGATGCATGATGGGCTAGATGTGGTCAAGATCTTTTGGGAGCAAGGGAGTAAGAACAGATCCTTCAGGTGTGGTGAGAATGGCGTCGCGGGGAGTGAAAAACGGGATCTGGCCGATACTCTACAGTTAACAGAAAGTCAAACTTCTATTGGTAAGATCGGCTTTGGAACTCTTCGCTGGCTGCTGAAGATGAGGACTGCCTAAAATAAGTTCACATAAAAAGTACAATATAAGCTGTTGAATATGAATCATGTTCGTATCATTATTTTATCGGCGACCTGGGCACCCATTTGCTCGCTGGTAGACGACTTCGTCGCCGGTCAGGCCAGTACTTCGGTCTGTCTCCTTTGATAGCATGAACACTGCAGGAGACCTTTTCAGGACTTTTGGTGGCTTGCAGTGATAAGCTATTTCATTTGGCGCACATAACCTAGTCACAATTATAACCTTAAGCTCCCCCTTCGGGGATACTGGTTGAACGCGACGATTTTTTTTTTTTAACAAATCACCTACCTATTAGTCATGTCCATATTCCATAGCTGTTTAACCATCTATATACGCCCGGATCTCTAGCGGAATTGGCTAAACCGGATTTCGCGGAGACCGGGTGACGTACTCCTTGTGGTCCGGGTTCAATCGGTATTTACAATGGAATCAGGGCGGAAAGGTTGCGATATCCATAATACCGAGCCTAAGGGTTAACAACTCATGGCTTCTGGATACTAAAACAAACAAACCATCTATATAAATGAGATACGTTGTTAATGATAACACCATTTTACAGTGATATCTATTTATCCTTGCACATTTGTTCCTGAAGCTAGGATCCGTCGTCATCTGAAGGCACAGGTTGGGTCTCCAGTGTGATAACAAAATCTTCTTCTTCTTCTTCGCGTTCACCAGCTGTACACTCTGGCGGAAGGTTCTGGTTGCTCGTCCACTACTGAACTGCAGTCCTGCTCCAGAACCTGAGTGTTGTGTGTGCATCAGTTTTACAGATCTCATTCTCTTGAATGCAGACTGTCGGTTCCTTGCCACTCCGGCATATGCACTCCGACTTCAAAGGAAGCTCCCCAATTAGTCGACTCTTACGACATGCTTTTGGGGAGGCAGTGGGTCTATTCTTGTTTTCCCCACAATGGGGCCCCGGAACCCACACGGGGGTGATAACAAAATGTTTGCTATTGTCTTTTGTTTTTTAATTATTATACTCTATTCTTCCTGCAGCGGCGTTGTGGCTAAGGCGTTGCGAGTCAGTCTGGAAATCCAACATACCAAGATCGAAACCAACTGCTGGCTGCGTGGATTTTTATCGTAGTATGGGGCGTCGCAGGTCGACCCAGCCTAAAATAGGTACCAGTTTGGCTGTCCTGGGGAAGTAAAGACGGACGGCCTAATGCTGACCAACCACATTACCCATCCAATGCCGATTGGTCTGTAAAAATATGGAACGCTCTGCCCATATACCCGATGCGCCTTAGGCGTATTAAGAGATCTTTATTTTTACTTACTTTTATTCTTCCTGCATTTATTAAAATCGGTATAATCTTTTTGTCACAGAATATGCGTGTGAAGTATTTTTTTTTTTTATGGATGCAAATGCGGGACAAATAAGTTAAGAAAACTATTCCAGTACTAAGCGACTCGCCATGCGCTTTTTATAGTCGGATGGTAGATGCTTGAAAAAATGTCGATTCAGCTGCCCACAGAATTTTAAGTATTGTTCTGAAAAAATGGAACCCTCAGGCCTTAAGACATTTCTTGGCTTGTCTTCTAAATATTTAGGATTAGCAATCAAAGACTACTATTTTGTTAAATAGTTTATACTACTATTGTGTCAGGGAGTCGAAGTGGCGGAGCGGCTAGACGCTCGCCGCGGATAGGAAGGTTATGAATTCGCTCCCTGGTGGAGCCAAACTTTTTCCAAAAATGACCTGGCTCACAGGTTGACCCAGCCCTGAGTGTGTACCTGGTGCAGTCCCAGGAAGTAAAGGCGACCGACGTGATGCTGACCACATCACCCATCTATAAAATATAGGTCTAGCCCTATTTACCATATACGCCTAAAGGCGTAGAGAACAGTGCTTCACTTTTTTGGTACTATTATGTCAAATAGTGTATATATGTATATATATATATACACACACACACACATAAAGACACATAAGTTTGAACATAATGCCTGTTGTTGAACGTACACGATAATCCACGAGGACCGCACAGGAAATCACCAATAGAGAGCGCAAGTTGTAGCCTGTCTCTCGTTTCTTCATCACAGTGATCCAGTTTTGATCGAACACATCCTTCAACTTCTGGCTTCAGTCTGTGAATATATTCAAGGTCATCATCATTATCATTATCATCATCATCAGATTCATCAACATCATCAGTATTTTCATCATCAACAACATTGTCATCATCACTATCATCATTGTCATCATCATTATTATCATCATTATCATCATTATTATCATCATCATTATCATCATTGTTATCATCACTATCATCATTGTCATCATTGTCATCATCATTATCATCATTATCATCATCATTATCATCATCATTATCATCATCATTATCATCATCATCAGATTCATCACATCATCAGTATTTTCATCATCAACAACATTGTCATCATAACTATCATCATTGTCATCATCATTATCATCATTATTATCATCATTATCATCATCATTATCATCATCATTATCATCAACATTATCATCATTGTTATCATCACTATCATCATTGTCATCATCACTATCGTCATTGTCATCATCATTATCATCATTATCGTCATTGTCATCATCATTATCATCATTATCATCATTGTCATCATCACTATCGTGATCGTTGAAGTGAATCTGAGCAGTTGGCAGCGTTGGGAGTTGAGGGGGGGGGGGGGGTGTGGGGGTTATTTATGTGGAGACAAATGGCTGAGCCGACGATGGAATTAATCAAGTAACAGAAAGTATCGTGAACGGCACTCATAGAAAGAAGTAGAAAGATAGAAGAACACACTAGACAATTGTGAACGGCACTCATAGAAAGAAGTAGAAAGATAGAAGAACACACTAGACAAATGATGGACGATGGAAACTTGTTGAGAGAGTGCAGGACAATAAACTGCCTCTCCATACGACACTTGACAGCAACAGTGCCATAAAGCGCACAAGCATTCAATAATTTCTTTCGAAACTCAGAATTTTTGGTTTTAGAATTATGTTGTTCATATAGTTATGTGGATTGGTCTCGATTAGGTCTAGGTAAGAGGTGGTCCTCGACTTTTTCAAAACTTCTTCGTTACCATTTTTTTTTTTTTAACTGGCCGGTAAATGTCCTTCTTCCTCTTCTTCTTTTCTTCCACCTTGTACCTCAGCGAAGTGTCGGGGTGACATGTAACATTCGTTGATGAGTTCTGTCAAGAGCACTAGCAAGACTGATTTTCATTTCTGTAAAGCCGTTCTTGATACGATCAGTCCATATTTTCCGAGGTCTTCCACCCGTTCTATACCCGTTGTAACGTTTTAGTGTGGCTCACTATGGCAGATAATACCAGGGCATTCTTATTTTGGTAATTTTGTTAATATTTTTTTTAAATCTCTGTTGTCACAATTTTACGTTCATTGGAGGATGTAAGTGTCCACGTTTGGCATTGATAGGATAAAAGACAGTTTTGATAAGATTCACTTTAGTACACCTCACTCAAAAATGAAAGCTAAATTTTAGAAAAGTTAGTTGCGTATCCCTTAGAGGACACTGCAGAACCAACCACAGCATTTTTTGGCTGTCATGATTTTTCTAGGCAAATTTAGGTCTAGTAGTTTGCCATTGTTTTTTGGATGGTCGGCTTTTTATAACCACTGTCAAAACCAACGCAAGGCTCAGGGATCGCAGCTGGGATCGAACTCGGCACCCCGGCATTACAAAGCGCGTTTGCAACACCTAAGCCACAGACGCGGAAACTTGAGGAAACAAATTATAAATACTTACTGGCAAATGTCGTCAATTTTTCTGACAATTTCGCGATAGTCGGTGGATCGCACATGACTAAGTCTTGGATTATCCCTCACGGGCACCAGACATTCTTGCAGCTGGTCAGAACAACTATCGGACGGGTCGCGTTTAAGTAATAGCGGGATCAAACATTCTGAAAAAGAGCGAATGCGTACACTGTCAGAACGTGTGTGTGTTTGTGCGTGCCGTTGTATTCCACATTCTCATTGTGTGTGTGTGTGTATACGTGTGTGCCATTGCATTTTACATTCTCATTGTGTGTGTGTGTGTGTGTGTGTGTGTGTGTGTATACGTGTGTGCCATTGCATTTAACATTTACATTGTGTGTGTGTGTGTATACGTGTGTGCCATTGCATTTTACATTTACATTGTGTGTGTGTGAGTATACGTGTGTGCCGTTGTGTTTCACATTCTCATTGTGTGTGTGTGTGCCGCTGCATTCTACATTCTCATTGTGTGTGTGTGTGTTTGTGTGTGTGTGTGTGTGCCGTTGTATTCCACATTCTCATTGTGTGTGCGTGCTGTTGTATTCCACATTCTCATTGTGTGTGTGTGTCTGTGTGTGCCATTGCATTCCACATTCGCATTGTGTGTGTGTGTCTGTGTGTATGTGCCGTTGCATTCTACATTCTCATTGTGTGTGTGTGTGTGTGTGTGTGCCGTTGTATTCCACATTCTCATTGTGTGTGTGTGTCTGTGTGTGCCATTGCATTCCACATTCGCATTGTGTGTGTGTGTCTGTGTGTATGTGCCGTTGCATTCTACATTCTCATTGTGTGTGTGTTTCTCTATGTGTGTGTCGTTGCATACCACATTCTCGTTGCCTCTGTGTATATGTGTGTGTCGTTGCACTCCACATTTTCGTTGCCCCTGTGTATACGTGTGTGCCGTTGCATTCCACTCTCTCTTTGTGTGTGTGTGTGTGTGTGTGTGTGTGTGTGTGTGTGTGGGTGTGGGTGTGTGTGTGTACATTTGTGCTGTTGTATTCCACATTCTCATTTTGTGTGCGTATTTGTAAATGTGTGTGTGAGAGAGGAGGAGGGTGTTTGGTGAAAGGGGGTGGGGGAGATACTTGTTCTTGCTAGTATATTTACAGTTCCAGTTACCAACCACTAAATTTCCTAGACTCAATCGTTTTTTTCGATAAACTGGGAAGTCATCTCAAGGTCTCTTAGGTTTTCCCCAAAGGAAGCTACTGGGTGTGACCACACGCAGCTCCGCCATGTTCTAGAATATGTTCAGCACAAAGACAATTACAGAAAGCTGTTGGGTCATATCTAATTTATACGAGCGTTTGTTGAGTCTGAGTTGCAAATGCGTTAGTGAAAAATTGTAACTTGGTCTGTTCTGTGCAGTAGGGTTGAGGAAATCATCTGCATGGTTATAAACTGTGGATCAACTTCAGGGTAATAAACTGTGGATCATCTTCATAGTTATAAACTGTGGATCACCTTCATGGTTATAAACTGTGGATCAACCTCATAGTTATAAACTGTGGATCATCTTCATGGTTATAAACTGTGGATCACCTTCATGGTTATAAACTGTGGATCATCTTCATAGTTATAAACTGTGGATCATCTTCATGGTTATAAACTGTGGATCATCTTCATAGTTGTAAACTGTGGATCATCTTCATGGTTATAAACTGTGGATCACCTTCATGGTTATAAACTGTGGATCAACTTCAGGGTTATAAACTGTGGATCACCTTCATGGTTATAAACTGTGGATCATCTTCATAGTTATAAACTGTGGATCATCTTCATGGTTATAAACTGTGGATCATCTTCATAGTTATAAACTGTGGATCATCTTCATGGTTATAAACTGTGGATCAACCTCATAGTTATAAACTGTGGATCATCTTCATGGTTATAAACTGTGGATCAACCTCATAGTTATAAACTGTGGATCAACTTCATATTTATAAACTGTGGATCAACTTCATATTTATAAACTGTGGATCCCTTTCATGGTTATAAACTGTGGATCATCTACATGGGTATAAACTGTGGCAGCTTACTGATATACATACTCACAAACATGTACACTCACAAATACACGTTTATACAATGTTACCAACCAACTTTTCCTCTTTAAAGACTGTAGAATTGTCGGCGCCTGAAGCTTAGTCGCTACGAATGCGCTTAGTAATGCTTGAGTTGATTGTTCAATCCTAGCTGCATGCAATTTAGCAGCAGACTTTCTTGTGTTGGTTTCGACAGTGGCATCGGGAGCCCATTGTCAGAAAGCAATGGCAAACTACAGAACGTAAAACTTGTCAAGAAAAACCACAACAGCCAAATAAAATGGAGTTGGTTCTGAAACGTCCTAAAAGGGTAAACAACTTAAGACAAGAATAACATCGTGCAACAGGAAAGCATGCGAATCCGAGCACATGGCGATGGCGAATGCGAGTAAACAAACCAGCTTCATCAAAAAGCAATCTTTGCATTTAGTGCACGGGAGTTTAGGACATAACTGTCATCGTGTTCTTAAATTTTCCCTCTCAAACACAATATATTTCTGATACTATTGACCTCTATCGTTAACCCCGACCTCACAGTGTTATCGTTTCTTACAATATTCTGGATCTATGGCAACATGTTGTAAGTAATAAATACTATCTTTCATGCCCTATTGCACACAAGCAAAGACGGATGCATGCTAGTGGGACTCGGTACATCCGTAAGCAACCGTCAGTCTCTAGAGATCATGAAGCTGTGCTGATGGGTGGGGGAAGGGTGCCTGCTGTGACTGGGAAGTCCTATGCAGAAGTGGCAGACTTTGCCATTTAGACCACCTTAAAAAGTTAAAACTCTATTATATTGAACTTGGTTTTCTCTCAGACGTCTCAGGTCTATAGCCTACTGCCTTAGGATTTCTGCTAAGTGCGACAGTCCTTCTATCGTTGTCTGCCTCCATGTAAGTCGGTCTGCAGCTGATCAGTCCCATGTGTCTGTGTCAATGTTGGCATCTTACAGATCCTATTTACGTAAATCATTATAGCTTAGTGTTGATATTCCTTTAGACATTCTCGTTATCTTCACTTCACTGTACATTTAGAAAACGAACAACCAATTTGCGAAAAAACTGACCGAACCAGCGCCGGCGTGTTTGGAACAGTAGAACGTATATCGTTAGTATTCACAATCATTTTGACAAAAATTCCTATGTTATACTAAGAATGCGTCTCATACAGCGCTTGTGAAAGCATCCAGTCTTTTATCTTGAGGAGAATACAGAGTTAGGAACCCTGATGATTAAAGGGTCACTAAGCAGAATTTTTTTAGATTTATGACAAAAATATTATTTTTGCAATGTGTTCGTTTTTTTTTTTTTCAAGTTCGGCATTCGTAGAATAGACTACACACACGTTGTATGTCATTTGTAAACAATTTAGCATTGAAAAGTTAATGCTAAACACCACCCCATGCACTTTTTAAAGATAAAAAAAAAAGTTTAACAGTCAGTTTTCTCACAATTCTATTTTTCAGTTTATTTTGTGTGTACAATTCTGGAAGCTCAGCTCATCCACAAAGACTAGGAACATGAAATTTAAAATGGATACTCCTTAAACAATATTTTAAGGACATGTTTATTCAAAAGTAGATTTTATAAACTTTCTTATTTTTAAATTTGATTATTGTCTTATAATGCAACATTTTGTTTACCTTTTCAACAAACCTACATTTCAAAATTCTAAGAAAAATTTTAGAAACATCTTTAAAGTAAATAAACTACACCTGTGCCTCAACATATGATTAAAGTCCATGATTGCATCAACTATTTCTCGAAACCTATGTTTGTTTTTAAAAATGTAGGATTCTAAGCACATTTCCTCCCCCCCCCCCACCCTATTCCCCAAGATGACGGCTTTTGCCATGGCAACCATGAATTTTTTAAAACCTAAAGATTGCAAATGTACCCCTACAAATGACTATTATAAAATAATTGGTTTAACACTTCAAATATAAAATGATTAAGAAAGTTAGAATACCTGTCGTTGCAAAGATGGTAGCAAGAACAAAAACAACTTCTTTGGCGGCTTCCATTTTAGTTGCTCCAAATTACTTTATGCGTACAATCCATCTGTACATAAAAAAAAAACATACAAATAATTAGAAGAAAAAAATATATATTAAAAAAAAAAAAAAAGAATAATGAGGCAATTAATCAATAGCAAAGTGAATAGGGGCCCACCCTCCACCCCCCCCCCCCACCACCCCCTTTACCCCTTTACCCCTTTAAAACAACAACAAATTAAATAAAAATAAAATAGATAAAATACATCAACGTGTAGTACGTATTTCAACAGTCACTCTGGTGTGTGTGTGTGTGTGGGGGGGGGGGGGTGTATGTGTGTCTGTGAGTGATCACACACTATTACTCAATTTCTTTGATCATTGTCCTTTCTTTAACTCATCCGATTTAATGGTTATCAGTTTCTTCACAGACACACATATATATATATATATATATATATATACCAACACTTCAACACGCACACACATATATATGTAAATATATATATACACACATATACAAACACTCTGCAAGAGAAGTGTATGTTTTTATTTAATGACTTTGTAAACCGATAATAAATCTTTAATGTGAAATTTCCCCCAGAAACATTAATATAACACACAGTATTCTATCTTACAGTCATAAAGTCTTACAAAGCATAAAATGCTACGCATATGATTAAATTAAATCGAACAAGGAATATTTAAATTAGCCATAAACAAGACACATCTATAGCCCATACAGTTTCTGACTTTTATTTGATTGTGAGACTGTTAATAAAAAAAAATTGATGCATCCAATATAATATAATTCAGCGTAATGGGACATAACAGCAGCTGGAACCAACGAATGATTGGTTCGGTCAAATGGCAAACAGGCATCATTTATGACATTAGTAATGTCAATTGTCATTAATGATATTTATCGGTCCAGCAAAGTGTCTCTATTTGTGTGGCGCGGATGTCTGATATAGAGAGTATTCATCATCTCCTTGTGATATGCAATTGTGTGTTATTTTAAAGTCCCACTCTGGGTCTGGTCAGGGGAGGCAATATAGCCCGGCCAAAAATATGGTCTACTGGCTGAACGAGGTTTCCGGGACCTGTCCACTCCAAGGGTGATCCTCATCCACATGGTGGCACTTTGTGTCATCGGGTGTTTTTAGCTTATGTGATGTCCTCGTGGGGTAAAATATACTACCACTGCTATAGATCGACAACAAGAGAGGCGATGCATCTGAGGAGTGACAATTCATGGCGAGAAATATTTTTAAATGAACTGTATATTTATTTCCACCTCTTTTTTTTCTGCTGACGGAAATTGACTTAGGCGTCATAATTTCCCCCCCCCCCCCCTTTTTTTTTCCTCCCCCTCCCTTAACGTAAAAAAAAAAGAGTTACAGTGCAAATGTTAAAAAGTTTCGGGAATAGAGACGCACCTTACCACTGAAAAGCAATTGACCGAGCCGACATTGTCAGTGCTCTCAATGTGACAGAACGAGAAGATGATTCACGAGACTACGACATTAAATAGACTAAAAGAACTTCAGGTTAAAAAGAAAAAGGTGAAAATAACACTATACAGGTAGCCAACAAAGATTAGTAAACCAATACAGAACTGGTGTCATCAGTCCCCACACGCTGGGGGATCTACTGAAGATAGGATCCGTGTGCTCGTGGACCTGTTCTATGAGCAGTAAGGTAATCTGTTGATTAATTACCTAAACAACACAGAAAAGCTACCTGTGGACCTCAGGCAATACCCCCTCCTCCAACCTCAAGTAAGTATAG